>OZ038475.1:128003056-128078056 GCA_964036315.1 Acanthosepion esculentum
AATTAACCTATAGCTAGGTGAGAAAAGGTGTATTCATACCTTTTCCAAGGGTATTTGTGTGTAAGTGAATATAATGAACCAAACTGGAATTAGAACTCGGCTCTCTGATTAACAATTCTGAATCATTATCTGTTATACCACCAACACATCCAAGCTTACAGCAGCTGGTATTCCTAAGTGGTCACCCATCTAATGACTGACTAGTGGCTTAACTTCAGTAATTGTATGTGAACCGGTGTTTCAACATGATATGGCCATAAGGTTTAATGTTATATGCCATTATATAAATAGTAGTATATTTTGATTTATAATCAAATATATTTCAAACATGGTTTCTGTCTATAAATGTTAAAAATGAAATGGATATTTGCTTTCTATCAGTTCCTGATTACTACAAATATTGCCAAAAACAATGTATTTTTAATGCAATAACTGAGCCAAAGATAAAAAAATAAATAAATATAGTCAATATATCAAACTTTATACCATAGCATACTGTAGATTGAAGATTTATTGAAATATTTCATATGAGAAATGAAAAAAAAAAAAAAAGAAAGAATGAATGTCTATTTAAATAAGTGAATTAAATGTGGTAACTTTTATTCTTATTGGTTTCATTCAGTGGGAAGTTTACTTGAACTATTGCCAGAAAAGCAAAATAAAATATCAGATGAAAAGTATGCAGTTGTTTAAAAGTTTTAAGAAAATTAACAAAAAAACAGGAAAACAAAATGTAATGAAAGCTCTAGGATTGGCTTGGAGTTACTGGTGAGCAATAATTGCTCGGATACTAACTGAATCAGTTACAGATTACTAACTTTTAACTAGTATTATTTTTATATTATCCCTATTTTATTTTTATTATTATTATTCTTATTCTTCTTCATCTTCTTCTTATTATTATTCTTCTTCTTATTATTATTATTATTTTTCTTCTTCTTATTATTATTATTATTCTTCTTATTATTATTATTCTTCTTCTTATTATTATTCTTCTTCTTATTATTATTATTCTTATTATTCTTCTTATTCTTATTATTCTTCTTCTTCTTATTATTATTATTATTATTATTCTTATTATTCTTCTTATTATTATTCTTATTATTCTTCTTCTTATTATTATTATTCTTATTCTTCTTATTATTCTTCTTATTATTATTATTATTCTTATTCTTCTTATTATTCTTATTCTTCTTATTATTATTCTTATTCTTCTTATTATTATTCTTATTCTTCTTATTATTATTCTTATTATTCTTCTTCTTATTCTTATTCTTCTTATTCTTCTTATTATTATTATTCTTCTTATTCTTCTTCTTATTATTATTATTCTTCTTATTCTTCTTCTTATTATTATTCTTCTTATTATTATTCTTCTTCTTATTCTTCTTCTTATTATTATTATTCTTCTTATTCTTCTTCTTCTTATTATTATTCTTCTTATTCTTCTTCTTATTATTATTATTCTTCTTATTATTATTATTCTTCTTATTATTATTATTCTTCTTATTATTATTATTCTTCTTATTATTATTATTCTTCTTCTTCTTATTATTATTATTCTTCTTCTTCTTATTATTATTATTATTCTTCTTATTCTTCTTCTTATTCTTATTCTTATTCTTCTTATTATTCTTCTTCTTATTCTTATTCTTATTCTTCTTATTATTCTTCTTCTTCTTCTTCTTATTCTTCTTCTTCTTCTTCTTCTTATTCTTCTTCTTATTATTATTATTCTTCTTCTTCTTCTTCTTATTCTTCTTCTTCTTCTTATTATTATTATTCTTCTTCTTATTATTATTATTATTCTTCTTCTTCTTATTATTATTATTCTTCTTCTTCTTATTCTTATTCTTATTATTCTTCTTCTTCTTATTCTTATTCTTATTATTCTTCTTCTTATTCTTCTTATTCTTATTATTATTATTATTCTTCTTATTCTTATTCTTATTATTATTCTTCTTCTTCTTATTCTTATTCTTATTCTTATTATTATTCTTCTTCTTATTATTCTTCTTATTATTATTCTTATTATTATTCTTCTTATTATTATTCTTATTATTATTCTTCTTATTATTATTCTTATTATTATTCTTCTTCTTCTTCTTCTTCTTCTTATTATTATTATTATTATTATTATTATTCTTATTATTCTTATTATTATTGTTCTTCTTCTTATTCTTATTCTTCTTCTTATTCTTATTATTCTTCTTCTTCTTCTTCTTGACATAGGTGATCATGACTCTCCCAAATTTTCAGTCTTTTGTAGCTCTTAGTAAATTTTGTCTTTTTGTTATTTCTTCTAAACCCTGTGCCACCATCCATTTACTTAAGCTCATTAAGTTATATATGTTGTTTCCCTCTGTCCCACTTGTCTTCAATCTGTCCCGTGAGAATAAGATTTTCTAATCCCTCTTTCCTCATTATGTGCCCTAGAATTTTCAACTATCTCTTCATGATGTTAAGTTTCCTTTCTGTTTCCATTTTCTCTAAAATTTTTGTTGCAGCTCACATGTTTGGTCCATGGTACCCTCAGCATCCACATATAGAACCACATTTCTGCTGCCTCTTCATCTGTGAAGAGATTGTCCAGCATCCACTGTTATAACATGGCAAAACAATTTACTACTGTTTTCTTTGTTGTTGCTATACAGTAATTACTAAAAAGTACAGAGTAGAAATAAATAATTAGCCTCTGTATATTTGAGCTTATGTAGATGATAGTTCTTTATTTTAAACTATTCTTTTCATCTTGACTGTTATTGATGTTATTATAGACACGTTTCAGTCAAGTACCCTCTGGCCATCTTCAGATGTCTATTATTTTGACTGTATAAGATAACTATTTTCTTATCTTTGATTGTTATAGTTGTTATTATAAATAACATTTCAGCAATGTACTCTCTGGCCATCTTCAGGTGTTCATTGTTTGACTGTTGATCATTGTATTATTTTGTCTCTGTGATGCCAGTTATTGTTCATTCCTGATTAGACAGTGTTTCCCTACCTGATCAATGAATTGAACACACAACTGCTAGATGTCAGTGATGCATTTTAACCAATTATGTGTATCCAATACACCACTATCCTATACTGCAGCAGTGTATTTTTGGAGCCTTTATATTTAATATCAGATGGTTTTGACATTTTATTATCATGGCAAGTGTGTACCACTTTTTTTTTATAGTTCTTTGTAGCTTAATTGGTAAGTAGCTGAAGTAGAATTCTTAAAGAAATCTGAGGCAAATTCAGATCATATCAAGAGCTTTCCTACTTACAAACAATCATATCATGACTGTCTGAAAGTTACAATAAAAAAACAACTGAAGTAAGTTTAAAGACAGTGGATTAATAAATCCTTAAAACATTAGGTGAATTTTAATCTGAAATTTATGCTGTGGTATGTCTGAATGAAGTGATTTTCATTCACTATGGAATTATGTGCATTGATAAGGAAAAAGATTATGCTGAAAATATTTGTTGTGCTAAATCAATACCTTTGACGTACTAATGTACCTTTGTCCTAACCAAAAATTAATAAATGAAAAGAAATCATATAATAAATTAAAATAACATCATGATCGATACTAAAAATGTATTTCAACAAAGATAGAAGCAGTTGCAGGATTATCTCCCTTTAAGTAAGATGAATTCACAAGGGTCACGTGATAACTGGTGAGTTCATAGGGTGACAAAAACTAGTTGCATTGTAGCCAATGAGGAGATCCTCTGCAGTAGTAGAGCAAACACAGAGGGCCATAAAGGATGCCACCAATGCACCCATTTTCTCTTTGTAAAAGATTACAAGCAAGACCATCTCACTTTCTGAACATTCTCACTGCTTGCTGCATATGTTATAATTTCTCTGTGTGGGACAAATAGTGGCAGGTAGATATATATTTGCATATACTATCTCGTATGACACAGAAGTTTAAAAAATCTTTTTGACAACAATGTGTGTTTGTTATTCCTTTCTTTCAACTATTCCAGTCTTTCCTTCCATTTTATTAACGTGTTAGTATATCACAGATATACTTATGCCTTTAATTGTTGGAAGGTTGGTGACTAAATCAGCACTTCCATTCCAATTTTATGTAAGCGAGATGGATTGGTAGCAACCCTGTAAAATGAAAAATAAGATCTATCAAAAGGTAGAAGAGCTCTTTATAAGTCAATAGCCAGCTAACTAGAAGTGCTGTCTCAATAAAAATTACCGTGGAGAAGTGTGGGGAAACCACTCCAGTATCAAGTTAAAGAAAAATCATGACTCTTAACAATAATATTATGAAACATAATGATATGAGAGGGTTAAGTCTGCTGGAGTTAAATCCTTGCCCAGTAATGGATGGTCAAGATCAGCAGGTATTACTTGACCATGATCCAGTGATTGTTAGCAAAAATTACAATTAAAAGGGGTCAAGTACAGTAGATTAATCAGATAGGTGTATTAACACAAGTCATTGTGACCAAAGATTTGATAATACTAACTTTGTTCAACTACTGATACCCACAAGATTATGTGCTCTCTCTCTCACTCTCTCTCTCACCCAGGAACTCTAACTAAATTGCACTCACTGTAGTTGCAGTATAAATCATAGGTTGGCTGTATGGGTTTCGAAGAAACACAAATGTTTCTGAGCAAGCATCTACAACAGGGATTATATAGACACATTAGCTTTGGGCATACTTATATACAAACAACCAGTTATTTCTTACATTATGTGCAAGGGTGTATAAACTATGATGAGACTAAAGCCAAGACAAAAAAAAAAAACAGGTACAAAGAGTGATCTTATTAACATAAAAATTAAAATCTCTTAAATTAATAAAATCATTTTCTGACTTGGATCCTATATATTTATTTGGTTTGGTTTATTTTGTTTTATGGCATATCGATGTCAATGGGTTATTTAATGCTGACAAAATTTTTAGGATGGGTTCGTTTGAACAGAAAATATATTCATTGCTGATAATATTTTTTTCCAAAATTGTATTACTGGAATAATATAAAAAATGTATTTTTATACATTCATAGTGTTTTGATGTCAGTTTGAAGGTTAACTATTTTACCATAGCTGGTACCCTAACAGGTGTTACCACCCCGTATATATTAGCAAAAGTTGACCTGCATGCAGACATCAGGGAATGCATATGAAAAACTCACATTTCAAAAAAAGTTGATAACATCAAACAAATAGACAACACAGAAAGAGAAAGAGATGACAAATGTGAACATAGTCGATAGATAAAAAATATGTCCAATTCCAAATTTGAAACTCTTCGGAGAGACATGACACAATGGATGATAAGGCAAAGAAGAGAAATTTATTTTTCTGGGATTAATTTCATGTGCATTTGATGTAAAACATTTCTATATTGGAAGTAATTTCATTTTTTTTTTCCAAAGAAATAATGATTAAAATCTTTTCCCGGAAAACTATCATAAGAAATCAGGAAAGTTTTAGCTAAATTAAAACAAATATATAGTTTTAGAACTCTTGTAATATATATATATATATATATATATATATATATATATATATATGCTTATAATACATTTTTTTTATATTCTCTACATAAAACTTTTGTGTTAGAATCAATAAATAATTTTTTTGACTTTACCTCTTTTTAATTCCACAGATTTTTCCTGTGAGCAAACCATGTACCAAATAAAATAAGTGACTTACCTGAAAAAAAAAAGAAAAGAGAAATGATTATTTAAGAAAAGAAAAACAAGATATAGATTATTTCTGAACAGAAAAAATAACAATAAATCTACTCATTGTTTTTTAATGTCCTGAAAATTATTTTTTTTATAAGGTAAAAAGATTGGTAAGTGGAATAAAATTTATCTGTAAGTTATTATATTTTTCACTTGATATGACATCTGCGTGTGTGTGTGTGTGTGTGTGTGTCTATATATATATATATATATATATATATATATATATATATAGAGAGAGAGAGAGAGAGAGATATGTAGTGTTTGTATGAGTGTGTATTTCACAAATTTAACTGCAGTACTAAATTGGCAGCTAAGTCTCATAATTTCCCTGTTAAAATTGTTAGTAATAACCTATTGCATGTGGAGCTCTTTTCCAGCTTCTTGCTTTTCTGTCAATTGTGATCATTAAAAATTTAAATGCAATTTCAACTGTCATCGTCTATCTATTCTTTTATTGTCTTTTCTGCTTCTTTCCCACTCAGTAACCTCTGGCATCTTAGTGGCATTGGTTGAAGGGGGCGGTGACTGAAATATGTATGTATATATTCAGGTAAAATGAGAACAAATGGAGTATGATTCCACTGTACATAACATTTAATTTAAAAGAGGGCTCAATACATAGTAGAGCTAAATATTATTTATTTTAGGATGATAAAACATGTTATAAAAAGTTGCTACACAATTACAGTTATGTTTTAACACCATAAATGTATCTCTTCAGGCGATATTAAACTAACCTATATATATATATATAGAACAAAGATGGAAATTGTTGTATAAGAGCAAGTGTCATTGTAGACACTGGTTTGAAACTAGATTTCCAGTGAGTAACAAAGGGTGATTCCATTATTAAATAGATCACATGATCATAAAGGAAGTGAATAAATATGAAGTAGCCTAAGGATCACTGTTCACTCTTCTTGTCTATCAACTATTACTATACATTCACTCGCTCTACTCTACTACTATAAAGATTATGATTCTTTCCTGATCATCATGCTATTTGGCAATTACTACTTGAACAAATATTACTAGTGTAATTATTATTGGAAGGCGTTACTGCTAGTACGGGCACCTATGAATTCTTGAATATTACAAGCATTTTTGCAAGTGATAACAAGCTTTTGCTTGACATAGCAAAATTGACAATGGAAGACATCCAACATCACAAAAGAAATAAAACAATAAAAAACATGCTTCATGATCCCTTTGAAAAGTATTTAAGCAAAATTTCTAGATGGATAAACAGGTAAGGAGAGACAGACAGCAACAGTTCATATTGATTGGCTTAAAATAAATTCCTGTACTTATTCACCTGACCAAGTTATGTGGCACACTTTCCTCCTCACTTTCTGCCTTGCCACTTCTTTCTCACACATACATGCAAAGAAATAACATTTCTTTTCATCTGAACAAACAACTACAAACAAGGACAGTAAGAACTGTCTTATATTTTTATATTTAAACACCTTTTTCTTTGTTGTGGGTTGATTCAAATTTGCAAACATATATAAAACAAAGTTTGTTTTTTTTAAAAAGTCAACTATTTGGGTTGGCTGGAAAGTTCACAGATTAACCAAGATAGAAATGTATAAACAGATAAGATGGTACACTAAAAGACATGGAAATGTACCAGATACAGTACTAACCAATCACATCTTTATCACTCTACAAACTTTTCAGCCAACCCCCATAGTCTATTTTCTGAGGACATATCTTTCAAGGAAAGCAATCTTTATAACTGAAGTGCTCAGTGTCAAAAGAGAGAAGATTAATAGCAACAAATAAAATTAAATTTTCAACTTATCTTTCCCATTTGAAGTTTCATGGATATGGTATCCTCTCATAAGAGGGTTTATTAGTAAAATTTTACTATCATGCAATCTGCCAAGTGGGCACTTTATCTGCAAAACACTGAGTAGGGAAAGATAATTTGAATATCTAATTTTATTTAGTGTATATGCAATGGAATATGTAAAACCTTTAAGATATTTAAATTTTTTTTAGGTGATGCCTTCTCCTTTTATGAGAGCATTTTAAAAAAAAGAACAAAATTTCAAACAGAAAATAAAGATTTTAAACTTGGCCCCAAGGTGATATCTTCCTCAACTGATAAGGCGAACCTCTTCACATCTGTCTTTGCCTCTAACTCAATGATAGATGACAAAGATTATCCCCAACCCAAGTCCACACGTCTCACTGAGCATAATCTCAGTAATATTACCATCACAGTATGTGAGATCTCCAGACTTATCAGAGGCCTTGACCCTAAGAAAGTCATTAGTTCAGACAAAATTCTGGTGGTTGTCCTTAAGAACATCAACTTGGAACTATCCCCAATTCTTACAAAGTTATTCAACTATTTCTTGAAGGAGTAAGCCTTTCCAAACCTGTAGAAATTGTCAAGCGTATGCCTGAGTTTTCAAGAATGCAGGTGTGTGATCTTCCCACTCCCAGTACAGACCCATCAGTCTCCTCAGTACCATTAGCAAGAGGCCATACTCAATAAGAAGCTTGTTGATCACCTAGAAAAGAACAAACTCTTCAGTGATGAGCTGTATGGGTTTTGGTTGGCCTGATCTAATGCCGATGTCCTAACTACCATCACTCACAGAATCAGTGAGGCTCTTGATGACAAACACACTTCAAGGACCATAGCACTAGATATCTCAGAGGCTTTTGACATTCTAAAACAATAACTAAACATTAAAAGCAAGTTCTACGTAATAAATAACATATTGAATCACTTGTTGATTTAAATCCAAGTTCAATATCATAATTAATTTTATGAAGATGAATTTCATTATATTTGATCAACATTAGTATATTATACTGATAAACAAAGTATTTCACAATGAAAAATGATTTAAATAATGTCCTTGCTGGAGAGAAGAACATGAAATTCTTTTTTCTAATATCAAAAATCAAATATTCATACCTGTCTATTTTTTAAATATAGTACTTTTTGTATTTTTCCTTTCTGAGAGTTTAGACAGCTTTTATCTTCTCTTCTTTGATATATCAAATATCCAAAAAGTAGATAATGGCTTAAACTATCTGTTTAAGTTGGGTGCGTTTGTCAATATCTTCTGCTAGATTTGGTGCAAATAGACACAAGACTTGTGATTGGTTGAAAATAGTTTGGGTATTGTGTACACTGAATGGTCCAGAGGTCATATGTGATGGCAAAGAGCCAACAGAACCAAAATGGATCAGAATAAGAGGGATGGAGGGGGCTCCAGATCGGCAACCAAAGAAAAAGTAGAGGACATTCAAAGAGAGAACCTTTGATTTTTATCAACTTTTCAACTTGTGTACTAAACTGCTTTTGAATGGAAGTTTCCAGCATTCTCAGACAAAATTATTCTCTTCAACAAACACACTTGGGTCAAGAAAAGTAGGAGAAAAATGTTGAGGGAAGAAATCAAGTATAAAAGTAGAACAAAGACTTTTTGGCTCTGCAAGATTTCAGTTATTACTAAATGCTTTTGAATTACAGGATACTTTACATATCTTTCTTTCTGAGACAAGTGGTCTTTTGTTAGACACTTGCAATGTTGGGCTGAAATATTTATATAATTATTATTAATCTTTTCTGGAAGGGAATGAAATAAATTTCATCATGAAAGGAATGTAGAAAACCTGTTTATTTTTATATACTTCTAAGTTCCAAGGTTTGTGCAAATATGAGATTAATATCTCAGCCTTTTCCTTCAGTTTTTAATGCAAAATCCTGATTCTTTAATATTAAAAGTATATTTCTAAAGTCTCAATCATAGTACAAATGAAATGACTGATAATGGTGAGATAGCCGTTTCTATACAAGAAATATTATGCATTCATTGTCTGAACAGTTAGTGTTACTGTCAATTTATAAAATCTTGCTCTTAAAACAGTTTTTCAGAAAATTAGTCTTATCAAGTCAACTGGCACTGTACTTTCTAGCACTGATAGAAGTTCCCTTCCAAGCCTTTTGTTTAAGGTCATGTGGAAAGTTAACAATTTGATTATATTATTTTCTCTTCTAGTTACACGTGCTACAAATTTTTCTTGTTGGAAGTGTTCAAGTGATGTGAATTTTGTTATTTGATAAAACTCTTTGTGATTTTCTAATGCCAGTTTATAGAGTCTGAAGAAGGATTATCTTTTTTTAATATCTACAGGATTCATTCACTTGGAACCATTCTTAACCATTGATCTGAGAAAACGTTCTATATAGTTGATAGTATAAACATTTATACACAAGTTGAATGTCACATGATATCGATATGAGAGTCTAAATCTGTATAGGCTATTTAAGAACATGACTTGAGTACTCAGGTTACCATTTTTGTTTTGTCGCATCTTACCATGTTGAACAATGTATCCCAAGCATAACATATACTATATCCAATTTTCTTATTTCCTATATTAAATGTTTTTTAATTGTTTCACCCCCAAGCAAGGTGATAATGTCGCGAGGATGCAGAGGTTACAGGGAGTGAAAAAGAATGCAAAGACTTTAGTGAGAAATGAGGAAATGATAATAAAGGAACAGGGTTCTGGAAGACAGAATATGCTAATTGACATTGTATTTAAATATTTGAAGATTGTAGATGGCAGGGAAACAAGAAATCAGAACAGAGTTCCACAAGTGAGAAGTACTAGAAAAGAAACAATTAGAATAGAAGTGGTGATTACATCTAGCAAGTACAACAGAAAAATGGTGAGACCTAATTGCCAATCTAGTATCATACTTGAATTCATGTAGTCAAGGCCCTAGTTAAAAAAGCTCATCAGAACAGTTGCCATGAAAATATTTGTAGAAAAGGTGGATAGAATCCATGACATCAATGAGAAAGTGACTGAAGTTGAGATGCCAGGCCAGCATTGATTACGTTACAAACCCTTCCTTGAATGTTGTCAAGAATCTTGGGACACACAGCAAGAGCACCAGATCAGATATGACAGTAACATTCAATGCCCAGACAAATGGTAGATTTATAAATGTGCAAGATGGTTTCTGACGAGAAAGATTTTCTTGCCCAACACAGACCCTAGCAATAGACATAGCAATTGATTCAATATAGATGCTCCACTTCATGTCAGTGGAAAATGTGAGCTCAAGAAGGTGTCAAGTGTTGCTCTCCTAGAGTCTACCAACAGCCATGTGGTTGGTAGTCAGAAAAGTTTCAGTGTGGGGACTAAATAAAAAGCAGTGTTATTTTGGAGGCATTAAAATTTACATGCCATTTCTTGCCCCAGTTAATCACTGATTAGAAGTCCTTTTCAAGAGCAGCTGCCAGTATTACTTTGTTGGGTTTGTCAGACTTTTTACTAAGACAAGAGTAAATGGTTGTGTCATATATATAAATTATTCTTTAAATACTATCAATAGCTTATGTATAAAGGAAACATCAGCGCTAAGTTCTATTCTAAGAACAATATTTGTTACCCTGCATAGGGATTGAACTTAGTGTTTATCACTTTGGGATATCCAGGCTTTTGAACTGATTTAATCTCTAAATTGTACTAATTGTAACAGTTAAGCTTAAATTTTACACTGAAAGTTGCTTGTCATGTTTTTCAAAGAACTAATTTTTAATTACTACATTTCTATTGAGGGAAATAATATTTTATGATGTTATTTAATATTTTGTACAGAGGTGTTTCCATAATTTTAGAAAAAAAAAGAAAAAATGTTTTATGTGTTTATAATGCCATTATTTTCTAGAGAACTTAGTAAAAAAATTTGATTGTACACATGAAGAAAAATTTTAGGAAAACTGAAAGAAGAAAAATTAGTATTGATATGAATAAAATAAAATGCATTAAAAGTTAGGCTGGCATGCTGTGTGGCATCTACATTCCTTTATGACCATGAATGTTGGATAATTTCAACAAAAATGAAGGAAACACTTGGAGTAACTCTGATGCAGCTCCACTGGTGAATGCTGAAAATATCCTGGACAGAACATCAGACAAAATAGTTTTTTTTAAGGAGAATAGAATCTACAATGAAAATCATGTTCAAAATCAGAAAAATTCAGCTGTAATTTTTATGATTTATAATGAGGAAAGTTCGGAGAATTCAATACTTACAGGACCCACTGAATTCAAGAAAAGCAGAGGAATGCTGTAAGTGACCTACTTGCTATGTATAATAAAATGGGTACAAGAACAGGTGCCACAAATACATAGAGGTTTTATCAAGGAGAAAGTAATATGAAGCATAAGAAAAGACAAGAGATGTAAACATATAACAGCATTTATCTGTAAGGGATATGGCATATATGTAAAAATAACACTTTTGTTTTATTTACCCATTAAAAGTGCTTTTACATGCTTACTGGTTTTTCAAAATAGGTAGCTGTTTATTAATAACACTTCTGAGATTTATTATTCTTAGCACATTTTTCAAAATGTATATGTATGTATGTATGTATGTAATGTATTATGCATATGTATAGGCCAAAAGGTTGATGCCACCCTCTGGATTTTGAAGAATCATCTTAGAACAGAAAATTGCATGTCTTTTTCTAATTCAATAGCACACTTCAGACCAGAAATTCTTGCAGGGTTTTATCATATATTCAATAACAATAATAATTACAAAATTAACCCTTTATCACATAAAAATTCCTTAAAACTTTAGCTCTTTTTGCCTAATCTACGTTGCTAGCATATGTTAATCTTAGGGCTGGTGGATTTAAATTTTAGGTAACACGCTCTCGTAAAAGTGTATGTTATGCACTAATAGATTAAATAGTTGAAGCATTCTCACTTAGTAGGAGTTAATTAAGCCACAGGTAGAAACTTTTGGTCCAAAACTTTTAGCTTATAGTGCATGTGTATGTATATATATATTATAGGGCTGAGGAGGACCGGCATAAAGTAGTGCTGGTCTGAAATAGACTATATCCACATGAGGTAATTTTGGATTTTTTTCTGTATAAAATATATGTTCTGTTATAATAAATACATTGATCTCTCTCTGTGGATCAGATTTGATATCCGATATTACTAGGATCCACCTGGATTATATACCAATGGATCTATTACCTGTACTATATATATATATATATATATATATATATATATATATATATATATATATATATATATATATATATATAGAGAGAGAGAGAGAGAGAGATGACATATGACAATGCCCAAAATAACCCAGTGAAATCTTGATCTTTTCAGGTCATTTTAAAATTTTGGTAAATGAGGCAGATGGCCGACTTATGTAATGGATTTCTTAGCCAGGATCACATTAACTCCTAATGAATCATCTTTCTTATTCCCAAATCAATCTTTTCCTATTCATATTCAGTTGTTCTTTTATCAGTTGCAAATGATCATGCCAAGGTCTGCATTCAGTTGACTTTTGCATCTATTCGGCGGTTTTGGCTTGCCTGTTCTCACACACATTCTTACCATTCCTTGAAGCATCTGTACTACTGAAAGCAATTCAATTTCTTCATAGAATATTCACCATAAGCCGTTTTTAATAGGGAAAACATTTCTCTAGCCCTTTTATAAATCTTTAAAAAAAATTGATCCTAATCTACTATTCTGATATGTTTTTCACTCATTTTGCACCTTTTCCTCTTCTACTCAACAATGAACAATGACCGACTCATCTCAACTATGTCTCAAGTAATTTGAAAATAAAACATGGCCACACATGCTCATGTACAAATACTTACTTGATTCCTTATATCAGTGATATATAGTGGATATTCGCAGAATTAAATTGTCATACCTGAGCATATATATATATATATATATATATTATAATATCTTTATATAGACATAAACAATTTACTCACTATAGAGATGCAATTTTGTTTCAGCATATTTAGTTGCACCTTGACATCCCCTCTTAAATTTTTTTTTTCAAACAAATAGAAAAAAGGAAGTGATGTTTCACCTGCAGACTGCTTACAAACAGAATCATTCATAATGATTTTGGTTCTCACCAGTCAAGGTGCAACTAAATGCATTGAAACAAAGTTACATCTTTGTAGTGAGTAAATTGTTTTTGTCTCTATGAAGAAATTATAATAAATAATTATTGCTCTACAATTGGTATTGAGCCCTCTTTTGAATTAATGCTGTCAACGTTAGAATTTATATATTATTTTCGTTCTCATTACATTTATATCTATATGAGAGAAAGACATTGAAAGCTGATTAAAAAAACTTAAGGCTCAGAAGATGTGTAGCTATTTTAACTGAATTTTATGACTTCTTTATAATTATATGAGTACAGAATATGAAGTTTTACATGCAAAGACCAAAATAATTCTATTTCTTTTTTTAACGCTATTCATCTTTTTCACTGAATGCAGAAATAAACTTGAAATATTTTCTTCCCACAAAATATCACTGCCAAAATTTTACTGATACAGTGTTAGTAAAATTAAAAAAACACAGAAAACTATATTGAGTGATTTTGCAACTTTCAAGTCATCCACTAAAATCTAAATAGTTTTTCTTTTGAATTTACAATTCTAAGATACAGACCATTTTCTGCTAGATATATTGAAAAGAGATTTATATTGAAAGTAAAAAATAAACTAAATAATAAAAAGTCAAATATGTATGAGGCATTCTTTACTAAAACTAATCTTTAAAAAAATTACAATGTTAGTTCAAAATATGTCTTGTAATTTAGCTAAACCATAAATTTAGCAACTGAAAAATAAAACCTGTCAACTTTTCTGTACTCTCCAATGTGGAGAGCTTCAGTTTATCTCCTTACCACATATACTGAACCAAAATGGTATTGCTTTTTTAAAAGCAAAATATATATTTAACTGTGAAATAATGAAAAGAAAGGAAGAAATACACTTTGGAAAAGTATTAGAACAAAATTACTGTATTTTTTTATTGAAAGTTTTCAAAATTTATTCTCAGCCTGTATTATAAAGAGAATAAAACAAAAAAATAAAATAGTTAAATGACTCTCCTCAAAATATCTAAGAAATTAGTACTGGAAATTTCAGGGCAGTTTTTAAACCCAGAAATGAATATATTGAATTGATATATAATTTACAAATTTAAACCTGCTACGTCTAATACCGGTAATTAAATCAGACCTTTGATATTATTTAAAGGTAGGAAGAACTACAGCATCCACCTTTTGGGGTGATATTTATTTACAGGAAATAAAAGTTCATTGTCAAAGAAAAACTGGTTTAAAAGAAAGAGACAGCATGTGATAAGATGAATGCAACAATGACTTTCACTTAAAGTTTTACAAACTATACAGAGAAAAATAGTTAATGTTTATCTTGTTTCAATTTTTTAATACTAAATTTCACCTAATATAAAGCTCGAAAGCCACTCAATATAGAGGAATAATGTTAAATGATAACGATGTATAAACTGTGCAATATGAATGAAAGAAGAGAGTAGGAAGTGAAGATTATGAGGATATTTGTCTATATTTCTGAGATCAGATATTATGTACACTATTTACATTATTCAGACTATTGTCCTCATCTTTGTTGCCATATTTATTACAAAGTTTTGGCCGTTGTACACTATGTAAATATTATGAGGATAATCAAAGCAGATAACAATTGACCCTTGACTTCAAGAGGCTTAGATTGTACCAGTCAGGAAATCAACCATGTGGGATTCCCTTCCAAAAAGTAGTTCTTGAAAAAATTTGTGTGAAACTTTTTCCTTACATTTGGAATATGGGGGAAATGAGGAGCTATTGACTCCATGGCTGTAACATGGCCTTGCAGTAAAGATTAGAACTAGTGGAATGAAAAAAATTGAGTTTATCTGAACACTTGCCATAAAAATATCCGTAGAGTAGTGAAAGGTTTGAAATGTTGCATCTTTGGAGAAGAATAGAGAATAAGTATTGCACCCAAGACCATATAAATGATTTTGAACTCTATCAAGGCTGGAAAGTGGGGATTGAGTAGCTCCAGCCCAGGTATGACAGCTATACTCTATTTTTGGTTTGACTCTTAGAAACTAAAAGGTCACTTATACTTAAAATTATAAATAGTTGAAATTTCTGGGAAACAGTGAGTGAAGAAGTCTTGGCAAATTTAATACTCATTGGACACGAGGAAGGAGGGACAAAAGGAAATAGTAAGTAACATAACAAATGATTTTGTGTGACTGAATGTCAGAGTAGGCTCAAAGACGGATGGTAAAGAGCAAAGTAGTCCTTTCAGCTACAAGGGACAGGAAACTGTGGAAGGCTAATATTGTCCATATAGACACAAAGAATAAAAGAAAAGCCAGTCAGGAAATTGGAATGATAAAGTGGAATCTTACTGTAAAGCATTATTAAGTTTTAATTGTAAATTACCATGTCTCATGTTAAGAATAGTTAATAATGGCAGGTTTTAAAAAATTCTAAAAAATTTCTGTCAATGAATATTGATATTAAAATTGCTACACTTATCCTTTCTGGATAATTTTTGTGATGAGGATTGGCTGAAATGTTCGTAGGTTGACTTTGAAAGAATGATGCTAGAGATATGATGTCTTGCATGCATTTATTTCAGCTCATCATATTAATAACTGCATTGTTTCTTTCCTGATAAACTGACTTCTGACTGCTCGAAGAAGACTTCATAGGTAACTTGTAGCAACTTCTCTTGAAAATGGATAAATCTTGGCATCATAGCGTTACCAAGTACCTGCAGAAAAAAGGTTTAACTCCAAGTTCATTCATGCTAACAGGTTGTTACATTAGGATGTGACACTTCAATTTTAGGAACAGAGCAAAATTGGGTAGCTGTATTTAGAAGAGGAATGGAAAGACTTTAGATGACCCATGGTCTGAACATCCTCCAATTGCCACCACCAAGGAAAAAATTGCTCATGTTCATTTCATGGTAATGTCATGACATGTGATTGATGATAAATCCAATAACCAATGCTATTAGCATATCTTGTGAGAGAGTTGAAAATATTTGGCACAATGAACATGGCATGATAAAGGTTTCTGCTTTGTGAGTGTCACGTCTTCTGACACCTGATCAAAAGTGCACCAGTCTGATCACGAGGAAATCTAACATTGTTTGAGGTAGATCCAGCTGGTTTTCTTGAATATTTCCTAACCCAGAATGAGTATTGGGGCTCATCACTTTCAGCCCAAGACAATCCATGCAGTGAAAAAAACCCTTATCACCTACTCCAAAGAAGGCCAAGATCATTTCATTTGCAAGGAAGGTGATGGCTTCAGTTTTTATAGGGTGCAAAAGGCATTGTGTTTATTGACTATTTCAAAAGGGCCACACTATCAATAGAGAACATTATTTCAATTTGACGAGGCAATTACAAAATACTATCAAGACCAAATGCCTAGGGAAAATGGCAGAAGAGGTCTTGTTTTATCCAATAAAATTCCTTGGTTTCAATTGCTGTTGTGTGTGAGCGTGACTTTGAACTGTTTGGTCACCTTCCCTATTCTCCTGATTTGGCTCCTTCTATCATCTGCTTTCCAACTTGAAAAAACACTTGGCCGAGAACCAGTATTGCAGTGATGAGGATTTTATATTTGCTGTTGTTGACTTTTTTGCCCAGCAGGATAAAAACCTCTTCACCAATGGGATCCAAGCACTGCAACACCAATGGAAGAAGTGTGTAGACCACAAGGGGAACTATGTTGAAAAATAAACATCCTTTGGTCACAATCCATGAGAGTATCTATGAACTTTTCAGCTGACCCTCTTATTTTACATGATTTTCAATGGCACTCTTATATAAAAAGATTCCCACATGATTAAGATACTTCATATTTATTATTACTGTAGTGATTGTAGATTAATCAATTAACATAGCTGGAATACCCAGGCTATATAACTGCTCTGATTAAAAGGAGGAGGGATCTATGCATGAACACTGAGTCATAACACAAAGGACTTAGGGCTTCACAACAATGGTGTCACTGATAGGATATACTATATCATTATAGAATCCTGATTTGTGTTTGCAGCTAAAGTGAGGACAAAGAAATTAAGAAAACTTAAGAACTCAGGAGATAAGAAAAATCTCTGAAAACGAAATAATCATTAGAAGAAGCACAGGAAAAATAAGGTCCACAAAACCTTTTTGTTACAGGGAGATGTAGTGATATGTCAGTTTACCAATTAACATAGCCAGAATACCCAGGCTATATAATTACTCCAGTCAGGAGGAGGAGGAGGAAAGGGAATTATGCATGAACATTGAGTAGTAACAAAAGGACTAACGATTATTATTATCATTATTATTATTATTATCATCATCAAAATATTTTGGCTGTTGCACCCACTGGTCATCATCTTTAGGTGTCTTTTAATCCAGATAAACTTTATAGTATTTTGAACTGAACATTTGATATGTAACAACAATGCAGCAGCAAGCAATAAGAACAATTGATGTAAGGCTTCAAATTCTCATGGACTAGGGTAATTCTAAGTTCAGTTCCTGGGCCAGTTTATACAGACTCAGATAAGGGGACCAGGGCTGGCAGGAACTGAGCAGTGCTAAAAATGAAACAAAACAAGACATGGACAGCAGAATGAGAACAATCTAGTTCCTAAGGGTTCCGTTCAAAATTCCCGGATGATTACGATGAGCCCAACATCTGATATTTTATGGTAACAACAACAATAATGAGGATATTAATCCAACTGTAAATAATGATAACTTGTCAACTTTGAAATTCAGACATAAACTAAGATGCCTCTTCTGTGGTTTGATCTTGGAGTAATCCAGCTAGAGACCTCTTGAAGAAATTTTTCACAGCACTATCCACCTTGATTACATTATATAATTTACCAAGTAAGAAATTTTGAAAAGGAATTGTTTTTAGTGTAATATATTAGTTTTCTTTTATTTCTTTTTATAACAGTTTTTCAGTTGTTCTGTTTCCAAAATGCTGCCCAATAACTCTCTTCATCTTCACCACAAAGTTAAACCTTTATTTCAAATGAGAATAATAGCAGCAGAATATTTTAGAAATGATGGCAGTAATTAGAATGGTAATATAAATTTACACAAGTAAAATATAAAAAATTGCACCTGTCTGGTAGATTGCCACAATAACAACAGCACACACATAAAAAAAAAAATAAAAAAATGAAAAAAAAAAAATGAGTTCAGTAAAAATTTGCGATTTCTTTATTCTTGATAGTTTATTTTCTTCCAGGATAGTTTGAAAGTTCAAAAGAATTTATCAAAGAAAACAAATAAGCCAACAGACAATTGATTAAAAACTGCAAGACAAAACTAAAAAAAAAAAAAAAAAATTTCTTAATTTTTTAAATGGCTTATCATGTTAAGATTTCCTCAGTATAGAATAAATTTTAAAGACAGTTACAAGAAAATCAATTCTTGAAGGCAAATTCATTTCAGTAAATGTCTTTTCACAATTTCTTTTGTAAATTCTATCCAAATGTATTGACTATTTTGCCTTAATTGAATTTTTTCCGTTATCTACTATTTAAATTTGATAAGTCAGTTATATTTGAGGGCAGCTGTTTAGTTTTCTCAAGTAGAGAGTAATGTCTGATGAATCAAAGGAGAAATATTGATAAACATCTGATGCTATGAGTATACAGGATGATCAATAGATTTTATAAATCTCTGTATGTACAGTTGGAGGTTTAGAAATATTAAGGTAAATCAAAAGTATTTAATATTTTGAGACACACTTACTTCAAAGATAATTTCATACACAGTATTAAGGACTATGTCAGAACAATACTGACTGATTTGTTTTTATGGCTTATCAACATCTTGCTGGTTATTTAAAGCCAGAAAATAATTTTCGATTGGAAGAATTTTTTTGGTGGGAGAGGATAATTATTTAGTGACAAAGGTTTTACTAATTAACCCATACCTGGGGGAGAAGAGGTCGATTCATTATTTGCACACAAGTGAAACAAGGAAGCCAACTGTAATTAGAACTGAACTCTCCAATTTACAATTCCAAGTCATTATCCATTACAAAAGGCAAACATCTAAGTTTAGAGAAGCTGCTAGTGCCAAATGGTCACCTATTTAGGTACTGACCAGTCTCAACATTGCATAAATTTGGGGACTGTATGGGAACCGTTGTTTCAACAGGATTTGGCTGTAAGCTCATGACAATATTAAGAATATTATTATATATTTGATGTTTCAAAAGTATATTCCATTCCTTAGAGATATTTATCCCAAAGATTATTTCATGCATACGTCAAAAAACTATGAATTTATTATATTATTATTGTTACATTTAAAGAACAATCTTGAATATTTTCAGTTCTAAATTGGCATCTCAGTTTCATGAACACTGGTACCTAATCAATCCATCTGTCTGTCTGTCTGTCTCTCTCTCTCTCTATATATATATATATATATATATATATACAAAATACGCAGATACATATATACTTAATTCGTAAATAAATGTATATATACACACAAATACAGAAATACACATATATATATTTTATATATACATATAAATACACACACATATATATATATATATATATATATATATATATATATATTAATATATACACATATATATATACAAATATATATTTATATATACAAATATATATTTATATATACATATATATTTATATATATTCATGTATACACATATATATATATTCATGTATACACATATTTATATATAGATAAATATACACATATATATACATATATATATATTATATATACACATATATACATATATTTATATATATACATATATATATTTATATATACACATGTATATATATTTATATATACACATATATACACATGTATATATATTTATATATACACATATATACATATATATATATATTTATATATACACATTTATACATATATATATATATATTTATATATACACATTTATACATATATATATATATTTATATATACACATTTATACATATATATATTTATATATATATTTATATATACACATTTATACATATATATATATATATTTTTGTATACACATTTATACATATATATATATTTATATATACATATTTATACATATATATATATTTATATATACATATTTATACATATATATATATTTATATATACATATTTATACATATATATATATTTTTATATACACATTTATACATATATATATATTTTTATATACACATTTATACATATATGTATATATTTATATATACACATTTATACATATATGTATATATTTATATATACACATATATAAATATATATATTTAATTATATATACACATATATACATATAATTATATATACACCTATATATAATTATATATACACATATATACAAATATATATATATATTTATATATACGCATATATACAGATACATATATATCTATATATACGTATATATACAAATATATATATCTATTTATACGCATATATACAGATATATATATCTGTATAAACGCATATATACAGATATATATATAGTTTCAATTCTCGGTAGTGGATGTGCACTGCTGATGAGTCCAGTGCTTTCTGCATTCTGTAGAGGTTTCAGACTCGATGAATCACTTAAATATAATTATCAAATTCCTCTAAAAATTTCAAAGATATATATATCTATATATACAAATATATACAGATATATATATATATGCATATATATACATATATATATATATATATATATATATATATATTTATATATACACATATATAAAGATATATATCTCTATATATACACATATATATATATATATATATACGAATATATATAGAGATATACCTCTATATATACATATATATATATATGTATATATATACATATATATACACATATATATATATATATATACATTTATATATGCATAAATATACACATTTATATATTTATACATACATACATATACGCATATATATATTTATATATACATAGATATATATTTATACATACATATATTGGCATATATATATATATATATATATATATATATACATATATATTTATAGATATATACATATATATAAATGTATATTTATATATACATATATATATATACATTATATTTATATATACATATATAAATATATACAGTATATACATATATATACATTATATATATTTATATATACATATATATATAAAGAATATATATTTATATATACATATATATATATATATACAGATATATATTTATATATACATATATATATATATATATATATATAGATAGATATATATACATATATATATATATTTATATATACATATATAATTATATATTTATATATACATATACAAATATATACATATATATATATTTATATATATATATATATACATATATATATATATTTATATATATATATATATACATATATATATATACATATACAAATATATACATATATATATATTTATATATACATATACAAATATATACATATATATATATTTCTATATACATATATATACACACATATATACATATACATATTTAGATATACATATATATACACATATATATATCATATATACATATATATATACATATATATATGATATATACATATATATACACATATATATTATATATACATATATATATATATTTATATATACATATATATACACATATATTATATATGCATATAGATATATACATATTTATATGTACATATACATATATATATATTTATATGTACATATACATAATATATACATATATATATACATATATATATTTATATATACATATATATACATATAAATTTATATATACATGTATATATATTTATATATACACATATATATATATTTATATACATATATGTTCTTATACACATATATATATATATACATACATATACATTTATATACATATATACACATATACACACACATATGCATACACACACACACATATGCATACACACACACACACATATATATTTATATATATGTAACGTAAATCATTCAAACGAAAAACAAATACTGAAGCTAGTTATATGGCACTACAAAACCTATATATATATATATATGCATACATACACACATTCATATATATATAACATAAAAGTCTTAAACAGTAATATTCCATGGTTATAATTGATTTTACTCAAATGATAATCACAAACCAACATATATATATATATATATATATATATATATATATATATATATAATATATATATATATATATAATATAAAAACTGTCAACTTGTATTTGAGGATACCCATCTACTAGTCCAGCTAGCCAATCTTTATTGAAGAAGCTCACTCAGGCACATCTGTGTTTGCTTAACTCCCACAGACCTCACCTGCAGTTTATACTGCAGACCTTAGTTACAGTTTCTGAGGCAATGTTTTCTAGCATGATCAGCAATCTGAACAAGGCCAGCACGCTCAAACCCTTAGTCACAATCACTTCTGACTTCATGCTAGCACAGCTATCAATGGTCTCCCAAGTGTTCTATCAACCCAATTTCACTCACAAATCTTGGTTCAACTTGTGATATGGTTTTCAGGCACTTTCCATATATGCCACACACACTGGGATCATCCCCCTCTAGATCGATAACATCAAGAAGTCCCCTCCCTGACAAATCAACCATGGTGAGATTTGAACCTGGGTCTCCTGGTCAGAAAGCGAACATTCTAACCCCTTGGCAACATGCCCTTATATATATATATATATATATATATATATATATATATATATAAAATAATTAAAGCACTTGTATAGTGACTCTTTAAGGCTTCTTTTTCACAAAGTTTAGGCTTGTACTGCAGCCTTTTTGACACCTGCCCAAGAATATTTGTATTTGTTCTAAACCCACAGACCTCCACCTGTGGTTTACACTGCAACTATGCTGAAAGGACTTTCGTTACATTTTCTGGGTGAAATCATGTTATGTAGCCTGATCAACAACCTGAAAAGGCCTAGCACCCTAAAACCCTTGGTCAGAATGACTTGTGGCTTTGTACTAGCACAACCCTCAACAGCTCCCCAAAGCTTTTGAGGAATAATAATAGGCCTACTCTCATCAAACACAACAGTACAGGACAATTTATCTGGACATATTTTATAGCAAATAAATGGTCTTCATTCTTTTTTTTTATACAAAGCTAGCCTAAAATAGTGAGAAAAATCACTTACCATAAGATATTTCATACAAAGATTTAGGTAATGTACTTTTAATTTCGTTCATGCCTGACTATGTTACATCTTTTATGCTTGGTTGCATTTCTCGCTTTTGTCTCTACATAACAAGCAAAACTTCATCCACTATAAATGAAGAATTGATAGATTTTTTTCCTATCTCAAATTAGTATTTTCTTCATTTCATATGTATTTACATTGCTGATGGATTGCCTTTTTAATGACAGCTGTTTGGTCAGGATTATTAGTATATAATACAGGGTGTCCCAGGAGTTGGGGTACATACTTCAGGTTATGATTATTCAATCTGTTCTAAATAAAAAAAATACTCTATACGCATATGTTGTTTTTCCTTTATTTTGCTAGAAATTGAGTTTTTTTTTAAATGTGTGGTTTGGTGTGTTGCTGGAGCAGATGTCTGCCACTGCTGGCCAGCACATGTAGGTTAACCTAAAGCGATGAACATTTATTTGAACTATCTAGGCATTCAAATCATTACAGTAAGCAGTTATTAAATGACAAATTAAATTTTTATGCTTGTTAAATGAAGAGAATGTGCACATAATACAACAATACTGCCAGCCAAATTTATGATATATGTAACAGGGAGCCGCTACAACATAGCACATTTAAACAACGTCAGTTTCTCACAAAATAAAGGGGAAAAACTATATGTATAGAGAAATTACATATCCCAAAATATGTACCATATTGCTTTGCTTTTGTATATTTTCTTTCAAAATGGGAAATACAGGTGCATTACTACACAAGAACACACAAGTGCTGGTGAAAGTTACAATTTTTCATAAATTCCTGCCAAATCTTTTTGCCCTTGCATCCTCCACACTATTATTCTACCATAATGTTTGTTTTCCCCTATATTTCAAAATGAAGTAATCGGCAACAGACTATCAATGAAGATAGGATTTAGCTGGTATTCTGTAAGTGACGTAGGACCATGTATGCATATGTGACCTAATTTACCTGTGGAAATTGCAGCCAGTCACCAAAAATGCATGATTTCTAATATCATTGTGTACAGTGTGACAGCCTATTATGTGTAGAAATCTGATTGCAAAAACGTGCACTATACTTGAGTATATACAGTGCAAGTGTTCTTTTCAATGCAATTTTCTTTAAGAGTTCCTTGTTGCTTACTTGCTCTGTCCGCAGAATTTTCAGTATAAGTATCTTTGTATAGAATGTCCCACACTGGCAGTAAAATGCATATTACTTACTGTATATAAATGTTATGTACATCAAGCACTTTTCTTTAAAAGATAATGTTAACTGACATTCTGAAACTGTTAATATTGGTAATAAATGCTCAGATTTTACAGTGACAGCAAAAAATCACTGACACTTACAGCACTTGCTGAAGGGATTTTTTGAAATATCACCACTGCTAAAAAAAATTCCATCATTTTTTTTTAAACTCCTGAGTCAAAACAGAATGCTGAGTTTAAACTGACTGAACATGTCTTTTGTATGAATTTCATTTCAAAAAGATTTGCAGAGCATTTGTAGAACAATGTACACAGTTTTAGAAATTTCCTTTGACATGATACTAAATATGTTTTGTGGTATTTCTTGATTAAAAAATAAAAATAACAAACAAATATATCAGAATGTATATACTTTTGGCTGTTCAGTTGATATTTCAGTATCCTAAAACAATTTTACTTCCTTTGTGCCAGCACAAAGAATGGTTTTCCATAATTTCTTTTTAGCCTAAGAAGACAAAATAAAAAACGAAAAAAGTTCTTTCGTTGTTTTGTCGCAGTCTCTTCCAGAATCAGTTTTATCTTTAGAATCTGGCTCTTTTTACAGTCAGAAACTGCAGACATAGAAAACTTCAGGAGTGTGTACAGAATGATTCCAACGGATATAACTATATCATTGTCTTTTTTTATTCTTGGAATTCTTTTGTGCACTGATTCTGGTAATTCATACATATACAGTTTCAGTTATATATATTTAATAATAAGCATATATGCATGTATTAATGATTTCTGGTTCCAGCCACATGTCCTTTAATACAGCAAATTCCTTCAATAAATGAAAATTCTATTCATAACATGATGAAATCAAATATTTTGTTATCTCAATCAAGTCACTTTAACTGATTCCCTAGTGTATCTTACAAGAATTTATGATTGCATCTTTTGTGAGGTTGATGTGTTTGAGAGTTTTGAAAAAGATTAAAAGAAACAAAAACAAGTATTATCCAATTCAAAAATATTCTTTAGCATAAATAAACATTGAAGCTGAAGAGTACTTTGAGTGAATAGTGAGAAGTGAATTCTGTTAGATACTGATAAAAACGTTCTTCACATAAGAAAGTGTGTAAAATCATTACAGATAAGAAATCTCATTTGATTTGGAACTGATTTTAAAAGGAAGAGCTTATTTCTACCTAACGGGTAATTATCATCAAGGCTTGACTTCATGAACAAAATCTTTTAGAGTTTTTCACATTTTTAAAGGCCTTCCTATATAGATTGATAAAGAGAATTGAATATTCTTCAGAATTTAGGCTCACCAAACCAGCATCAAGAATAGAAATATCTTTGCAGAAGCTGATAGTTCTGAAAATGCTAACTCACTCTCTCTCTCTCTCTCTCTCTCTCTCTCTATATATATATATATATATATATATATATATATGGATATGTGTGTTTGTATGTATGTGTTTATTTATATATATATATATATATATATATATATATATGTTGATGTGTATTTGGGCAGTAACCGTTTCTGCGAAATTGATAGTGGAAGAATTGATAGCTGTGTACAACTATGTGACTTGAAATAATCCTTGTATTATCAAGTAGAATTTTCCTTAAAGGTTCTTGGAAGTTATGGGTTAAATGTTTATTAATTGTTACTCTGCTATGACAAGTGGCATGTAAGATGACTACTCAGTGAGATAGTGGTGTGTCTGATAGAGGTCCAATGACTTATATTGGACATGCCACTATCAATCTCACACTATTTAGTAGAGGAGATGACATGTTAAAAGTGTCCTAAAAATAGAAGTCTTATTCTGGACAACTGGCTGCACATCACACATAGCTACCAAGAAGTACAGAAACTGCTTGAATGCCACACTGTAATATTACTATGTAACAGCCACACAGAATTTTGCCATCCAATAACACATCCTTGATAATGGCTAGAGAATTAGCCATAAGTGGTCGGAACAATTATAACTATGGACATTTCCCATATTCTTTAACTCTTGAAAAACAAAAAAATGTTAGATGACTGGAAAAACTCAATAAAAGATTAATTAAATCTTCCTTGTTGGCCATTTTCAATGAAAGATATATATATATATATATATATATATATATATATATATATACATATATATATATATATTTATATATATATACATACATACATACATACACTTGTGTGTGTATAATATATATATATATATGTGTGTGTGTGTGTGTGTGTGTGTGTGTGTGTGTGTGTGTGTGTGTCCACATGCATATGAATGCTTAAATTTAAATGAATGGGTGCATGTTCAAATGTTTAGTATGTTTGCTTTCTGACCACCAGACCTGGGTTCAGATCTCAGCATGGTCGATTTGTCTGGATATGTTAACTTAGCTTATAGAACCTGGTATATATAGTTTTTAGGAGAAAAATGCAAAAAAAAATCACTGTCCATTATCTATGGTAATACAAAGTGCCAGGAAGGTGGCAAAGGCTGAAGCATAATACGGCCACAAGATTACCCGCACTGAAAATACAAGCCAAGGCATCTATCCATGTGTGACATGGCACTACAAATAGCACAATATTATGCAACTGTTGACGAAAACAGCCTCCCCAAGTGCTACAAAAGAGTTCAGGTTCCTTGCAGCAAAAAGAAAACTGGTAGCCTGGTACCCTCAAAATGAAATATTACAACCAGTAATCAGTCAAAGTTAAGACAGTTAAATCATTAAAGCCATGGAAGAAGGGAACCTTTAAACTTCATCCTAAACTGTAAACAAAGGATAATCCTCTAATCCAGTTCAATAAACATGGAATGGGTTGTAGGAAAATCTAACCACTCCAAGTTTGTCTTCTTCATTTCAATTCTTTTATTGTTCTCTTTCATTAATAGTTTTTTTCCTCAGATTCTTTCACACTCTTTAACACCTTGCGTCTTAGTGGCTTTATTGTCTTGCTTTGGATGAAATTATTAAAAATAAAATAATATGCCACCATATGCATTGACTTATAGAATGATGATAATATCTTATCATAAATTTTATATCATATTATTCACTGCTGAAACATGCCTCACCAACTCATGCTAAAATATTTGGTATTCACTTTTCCTGTTCTGCTATTAAACTATATTTGATAATGACAAAATAAAAACTAAACCAGAGGTGTTGGAGCCTGCTGCAAAACACTTCAAGCATTGGCTGGTTAGCAAAAAATATTCATTAATATCTTAAGGGAATACAATTCTGGTGGGCAAATAAAAAAAAAATGGAAAAGAACCTTTGGCTCCATCTAAAAACACTTGAGCCATGTTTAAGTACGTTTACAATCTTTGTTCATAGTTTGCACTTTTGATCCAAAGACGATTCTATTTTCTTCAGTATCCCAAAATACAGCCCAGTGTTTGTTTCTCATTTAACTGTCTGACACATTGCAGTTAGTGGTGGTGGTCGTGGTGGCATCCTTGATCTATCTCCGCTTCATCATCTACTCCTGATGGTCTCTGTTATTTCAGGCATATGGATCAATAATTCCCCAGAATATTCATCATTTGGATAAGCTGTATGAGAATGGCCACAAATGCCTACCCAAAAAGGTTATGTTTACATTATATATGTGCTTGGGTGTTTATATATATATATATATGTATGTGTATATATATATATATATGAATATATATATGTGTGTATGTGTATATATATATGTCTATGCATATGTGCGTGCATACATATATTTATATATATATGTGGGTGTGTATGTCTCTCTCTCTCTCTCTATATATATATATATATATATGTGTGTGTGTGTGTGTATGTCTTTCTCTCTCGCTATATATATATATATATACACACACACATATGCATATGTGTGTGTGTATGTGTATATGTATGCACATGTGTCTGTGCATACATATATTTATATATATATATATATGTGTGTGTGTGTGTATGTGTATGTCTCTCTCTCTCTCTAGATATATATATATATATATATATATATATATATATATATATATATATGCTTTTGTTGAGTAATAATCTTTTTCCCTCACCAAACCATTTTTTTTTCACAACTCTTCAGCATCTTATATATATCGCAGCTAGGTAACATCTATACTTATATAGTCATCAAATTAAGTAATGTTGCGCTCTGGTCAGTTGTTAGACAAGTAATTGAAAACTTTGTATACTGTAAACAAATTCCTTGTCCATTTTGTGAAACACTTGATCCCTGTCCTATTAAGAGTATTAGTAGAATTGTTTCTATTCTTGTGAATTTGGTAATGGTTTTCATTCAGAATATCATTGGCAGTGTGGTAAACATCTTGTTACCAAAAATTTGAGCTCAGTTTCTTTTCTCTCTCTTGGAAAGTAAGTTCTGCTACAGTCCAGAGATTAAGCCAGAAAATGATTTATATAAAAGAATTTAATATTTATCATGGCCAATGTTCTTTCTCTTTGATTTTCCTTATCTTCCTGTAAATACTGACTGCTTCAAGTATTGTGTTTGTGCATTTACCAACATATCTCTTGGCATTTCATCCTTAAAATTTATTCAGCTTATATCAATAAGGTTGGAGTCATGAGGATTTGAAATGAAGCTATTCTTCTTTCTGTACAAGATTTTTTCTTACTCTGTTGGGAGGAAAATGGCAGGAAAATCATTCATTTAGTTTCCCCTACCTTATCTATATATATTCATGTATTCTTCATAAAATCTAAAGAAGAATCTGCAATGTTATTGGTCTTGACCTGATATCTCAGCTTCAGTAACTTTTCCATTGCTGTAACATAGCTTCCTTTCTATAAATAGTAGTAAATTTATGCTATCAATTTACCAAGGAGGAGAGATCATTAAAACAACTGCTATGAATATATTTATAGGGCAGGCAGAGGAAAGCCACGTCACAATGCTGAGAAAGTGACTAAAGTTGAGATAGCAGGTTAGGACCAATAATGTTACAGAACCTTCTTTGGATTTTGTTGAGAATCTCAAGCAGAACACCATACCAGATATGGCAGTAATATTCAGTGCATGACGAATGGTAGATATATAAATGTACAAAATAGATTCTGATGAGAAAAAAATGTTGGCACGACACAGTGAACGCACATTCCCAGCAGCAGACCTAGCAATTTATTAAATATAATCACTATATTTCATATCAGTATAAAATGTAAAATGAAGTTGGTGCACTGAATTGCTTTCCTGGAGGTTAGCATCAGCCATGGAGCGTAAAAATAAGCCAACTGATTAAAACTCAGTGACTATAAACATAAAAACCATAGGTCTGTCAACACACAATGATGTTGTGACATGTGTTCCTAGTTAGACTAAAAGCAGTGTTAAATAAAATTACACATTAAAATGATGTGTCATCATTGAAATGGAATGGAATAAATTTCAACAAGTTCATATTTTCTGGTGTTTTATATATGGCTAATAAATGATATAAAATATACATATGTAAAAAATAGCTGAAAAGAAAGAAGACATTAAAATCTAGCTATTAGAAATTGTGTGTGTGGGTGTAAAAGAGTTACATGTGGAAAGATATCCCCGAACTGGGGACAAGTCCTGTTTTTTTGTTTTTTTTAGAGCAATTCACCCCATGCAAGGTGAGAGTGCCACTAGCATGCAAGGGGTTACAGAGGATTGGGAACAAGAGTAAAGAGGCATGTTTGAGGAAAGGATACAGAGAAAGACGGGGAACAAACTCAGGGTGTGATATCGATTGACATTACACTTGAATATTTGAAGATTATAATCATCAAGGAAGCAAGTCAGGGGAAGGAAGTTCCACAGACAGGAAGTGCAAGAGAAGATGCTGTTTGAGTAGAAGAAACGGTTACATTTAACCGTTTTGACAGTGAAAGGGTTGGATTGAGAAGAATCAAGGGAAAAAAAAGAAAATAGGAAGGTATTTTTATATTTTTACAGTTCTTACATAGTGCCACCTAGTGGCATCCTGGCAGACCAAGTGGGGGCAATCCCATACTAATAAGTAATAACAAGGTTGAAATCAACAGTTTTGAATGTGCAGCTCAGAATGAAAAATTGGAAAGCTAACTTTGAATTCCAGTTGAGTTTGTTGCATTCACTTTTGCACTGATAACCTTGAGAAATAGTATGAATCCATCATTTTGCCCAGCTATGGGTTAAATAGTAAAGCAGACTGAGCTCCTTAGTGACCAGTCTATAGGAAATGGAAAAATCTGAAAAGCCAACACTCAATAACATTAACTATGAACATGGCCACAGTGTGCTGACCGTGTTTGGAAAATAAAACATTCTTATAACTTTAGACACATACATAAAAAACACATATTTAGTTAAAAATAAAAAAAATAAAAGATGTCTTCATAATGGCTCAAAGAATAGCTGAAAGCACTTGGATATGCAGAACTTTTAGACATTTTTACATACTTTGTGTCCAGAAAAGAAAACACTGGTATGAACACAAGTTGTCAGTTGCCTTTAATGAAACATGTATAAAAGAGGGATTGCTACCTAAATACACACAGATATATATATATATATATTTTTTTGTCATCCACAGACAGACTGTTTCACTGTTTCACTGCTCATCAGTGTGGCTAGACATCCGGTTGCCTCTAGCTAGGATCGAAACCCGACTGAATTTGCGTCAGTCGGAACTTCTACCACTAAGTCGTCGGCGCACGGCAGGGATGAAGGTGAATTTTAGCGTGTTTATTTTTAGATTTAAATAAGCACACAGTGACTGACAGTGACTCAATTCTGCCGAAGAGTCATGCTATATTAGCTTTAATAGTCACTGTTTACAAATGCACCCCTCACACCCACAGTGAAATAGATAGACACATAGAGATGAAGATCATATTGAGGTTTGAAACTGACATTCCCCATGCATTGTTGACTCCCATATTTGCACACACATTTTTTCTCTCTCTCTCTCTCTCTCTCGATGAGGCAGTTGTTGAAAAGTTTGTAGCCTAACCAAGAAAAGTTTCTGCAAAATTCTTAGATTAGATCATAGTTAAGATTTTGGGAACTGGTTCAGAGCAAGAACTTTTCAGCACCACTTCTTATATGATTAAAGATTATGATATGCAGAAAGTGAAGATTAAGTTAACTTGGTAAAGATCATATATACATCAGGATAGGACTGATTGATAAATGGTTTTGATTGGTAATTCAATTAAAACGAAATATTCTTCATCTCAAGTTCAGTTCAACTGAGAAAAGATGGTTTTCATTTCTGACCTTGGGACCAGAATTCTGACTCCAAGCTAGTCTCTCTGGACTTAAGCCATTGCCAGACAAATCACTCTGACTTCATTACACATGACAGATGTTAGCAAATCCACTTGCACTGTTTGGAAATGCTCAAGATAGATTTGTTTAATATATAAATGGTATCTTCTTTATGTGTTTGCGCTTGTGTTTTATGATAAAAGCTTACCAAACAATTTTTTCATAAAACTCACTATAGGGTTACTATTATTCACTGATTATTTTAGATCAATCGTTCCATCTGTGTTGTTTTGGTTATTATATTTTGGCCCATGTACTCTCTTACTTTAACAAAAACTTTTATTCAGTCATCAAAGGCATTCTGATACAAGTCAGGTTCAGTGTTTCTCCAAGAGAATTCTTCCGAACGGCTCAATTCACCTGTTTTTGGAGCTTTTAATTTAATTGCTCTTCTATCTTAATTTATGGTTTCCATACCATTTTCTAAAAAAGAAAATCCTGAGGCAAGACACTGACTGTGACAGATGCAGTAATTGTAAAACTCCCTCCACCATACAGACTGAATATAGAGTTTCTTTCAATGTTTGCAATATTTCCAAATACAGTTACCCGAGGAAGGATCGAAGTACAATGGGTTGGAATGGAAAAAAACAATAAAGATGAGGAAACAAATTTGAACAGATCAATGTATAAGAGTAACAAACTTTCATTTCAGACAGAAATAGTTATTTTATGATTACTATCTAACATTAGGATCAGAGTGTAGTATCTGCTGGATCTCTTGTTTTTTCTGAGCTGGAATCAGTTACATTTTCAGACCAAGAAACATTTATTTATAATAATATTAAGTGGTAAAGGAAACAGTAACCTACCTAATAAATACTTAAATTATTTACAATATTCAGTCTGTTATCCTCATCTTCATTGTCATATTCACAATTTTTTGGCCGTTGCACACTCTAGCCTACTTCAGGTGATTGGAATTTAGAACTGAACACTTTATTTTGTCCACTGAGGTAGATTGTTCTAGTTCTATATGTCATGCCTCTTCCTGATGTCTCAGTTATTGCCCTTTATCTCAACAAGTTTTGGTTCATCACAGCTGTAGCCAGGTATTGAATTCACAACTCTTTGGTTCAAGTCACTAGATCTAACCAATGTCTTTATCTACTGTGACATGTGTCCTTGAGGAAGGCTGGAGCATACAATGGCCCAAAACGTTGTGAATATGGCAATGAAGATAACAGCCTGAATAGTTTAATAATGTAAGTAATCATAATACCTCATCTCAGAGATATAGATAGCTACCTAATAACTTGAGTAAATGATTTACTAATATAAATCATACTAATTAACCTATAGCTGATGTGAAAAAAGGTGGATTCATACCATGATAAAGTCTCTTTGCACATCAGTGAATATAACAAACTTGACTGGAATTGGAACTCAGCTCTCTGATTTCCAGTTCTGTGCTGTTATCCTTTACACCACCCACACACTCAAGTTTGCAACATCTGGTATTCCAAAGCGGTCATCCATCTAGGTACTGACTAAGCTGAATGTTGCTTAACTAGTGCTTGAATGTGATATGGCTGTAAGTCAACAATGAGTGGAAGATGGAAAGGTGTCAAAATGGCAATGCACTGAGAAGATAGAGCAACAGAAAGACAAAAGAGAGGATGCAGTAGAAAATGCTTGTGCCTTCCTTATTACTTTTTCACATATGACTTGATTTCACACATGTTTGTATAACATTTAGACAGAAACATGCATAGGCAATAAAGATTGGAAGGTGCAAGGGGCAGAATGAGAAAATGAAAGCAAAGAGTGTGAGAAGATCATAGGTATTAGATAATAGATAATATTAGTTGCATTGAAGGGATAAGGGAAGAGAATGAGAAGATACAGGCAAAGAGTGGAAGGAGAGCAGAGACATAAAATAACAGATAATCTTAAATACCACACCAATGGAATTTTCACAGGCCTAGCTACCTATTAATTATTATTCATTTTGGGGGGAATTTCTGTGATAAGGAATTATCATTATTATACAATTTGAAGTTTGGACCAGCATTTGCATCTTTATTGATATATTCAAGTAAGTTGAGCATGCTGGTCTAAAACTTATAATAATCTTATTATCTATATTTCTGAAATGAGACATTGTTACTATTTACATTATTTACATCATTTGGACTGTTGTCCTCATCTTCATTGCCATATTCACTATGTTTCAGATGATTTGGTTTTGGTTTGATATTCCAACATGTATCATGTGAAGAAAGCCAGTGTCTACAATGGCCAAAACATTGTGAATATGGCAATAAAGATGAGGACAATAGTCTGAGCAATGTAAATATTGAAAATAATTATTATTATATTATGAATTTTTTAGTTCACTTTTGTTAATATTATTATGGCACACTGAGTCAAATATCTTCCCGCAATTAAAATGATGGTTAGTGGATATTCAAATCTAAAATGTGTCAAAAGCGTAAATAAAAACTTGGTAAGAAATAATGAAATCTGCTAATGGGCATTTGACCATAAGACTGACATTTTTGCAATCAACACTAAATCAATATACAATCGATAATTTTTAAGTGATTTGTTACCAGATATCTACACAAAATCCAAACCAATTTTATATGTGAATGAAGGTAGCTTTTTCAATCCTCCGAAATTTAAGGAATCATTTTTTGCATAATATTTTGAACATCTATCAGCAAAATGTTTCTTGTAAGTAATTAACACCTGAAAAACTAGCAAGAATTTTCATCAACTTTAATTTTTCTCTGTTGAGATGGTCATAATAGTCTTCTTCTATAAACTGTGTCCCTTCAGAACATAGAAGATCATGGTTCTCCACAGCTTTCTATTTTCTTAGTAAAGTCTGTCTTTTCACCAAACAGCCCAGTCCCTATTCTGTCATCCATTTACACAAACTTCTCAGGTAGGTTACTCACTGTTACCTTCTGTGCGATCACTATGTCTTATGTGTGTCAAATTGTTCATTCACTCTTTCCTTATTATCTACCCTAGAAATTCTAACTGTCTTTTTCTGATTCTCAGTCAAGGCTTCCTTTTTATTTTCATTTTTCTTAAAACTTCACCAATGTTCACATGTTCAGTCCATGGTATTCTCAGTTAATACTAGGAGTTAAACAATAACATTTTTCTAGATCTACTTTCAGCCTCTATATCTTAAAATCAGTTGATTGATAAGATTTTTGTATCATTAAATATTTCAATTTAATTAAGGTGCCTACCACAGGATGATAGATATATTCTCAGTTTGTTCGACACTGGGTGCTTGACTATAGTCACTTGTGTACAGAAAGGTGATTAACATAGGAAAATACCCATATACTTAACAAATAATTTGTTGTCAGGAAAGGCATCAAAGTAGAAAATGTCCTCTTTTTTGAAATAGGAAAATTACAGGAGCCAACACATTCTAAAAAGCAATTCCACTGTAAAAAGTTCCCATCAGTTTTTTGGTCCATTCCCCCCTGTTCACTTATCAATATACCTGCCTAATTGTCTATTAGTGAAGGAGAAATAACCCCAACATTTTACACATGCAGGTTCACACACACACACTGTGAAAGGAAAAAAATAAACATAAAAAAGTGCATATATAAAAGAAAAATAAGGAAAATAAACAATCAATTACTGACTTCCCTTGATGAGTGGATGAAGTGATTGCTAGAGGGTCCTTCTACGAAACTCTAGACTCAGGATGCTGAAGGTAGCACCAATCAGCTAAGTGAGAAACTTTCTATTTGTATTAGTTATATATATATATATATATATATATATATATATATATATATATATATATATATATATATATATATGTATGTATATATGTATATGTATATATATATATATATGCATATATATATATATGCATATATATATATACATATGTATATATATATAAGTATGCATATATATGCATATATATATGCATATGTATATATATGCATATATATATATATATATGCATATATATATATGTATATATGAATATATATATGCATATATATATATGAATATATATATATATAAGAATATATATATATATGAATATATATATATATGAATATATATATATATGAATATATATATATATATATATATGAATATATATATATATATATAAATGAATATATATATATGTATGTATATATATATGCATATATATATATATGAATATATATATATATATGGGCATATATATGCATATATATATATATATGAATATATATATATATATGTGCATATATATATATATATATGCATATATATATATATATAATATATATATGTGAATATATATATATATGCATATATATATATATATATATATATATATATATATATGTGAATATATATATATATGTGCATATATATATATATGCATATATATATATATATATATATATATATGAATATATATATATATATATTAATATATATATATATATATATATATATATAGGCATATATATATATATATATGAATATATATATATATATATATATATATATAGGCATATATATATATATATATGAATATATATATATATATATATATATATATATATATATATATATATATATGCATATATGTAAGTTTCTTTAAAGATGATTTACATGGTGCTGTGATTAAGCATTTTATTTAATTTTTCTTGTATCTGTACAAATATTTCCTTTTCTAGACATAAAGTATGTAAAAATGGAAGCACTAATAATAAAAAAGGAAAAGCCAACTCTCAAACTATGAACACAGCCACAATGTGCTGACCGTGCTTTGAAAATAAAATATTCCTATAACTTCAGAAACATACATAAAAAACCCAGACATTCAGTTAAAAAATAAAAATCATCCTTGATAATGGCTAAAAGAATGGCTGAAAGCATTTGTATACTCAGCGTGTTTTTTTCCCATTTTGTATCAAGCAAAGAAAGCATTTGTATGAAATAAGAAAAATGAAATAAAAAGCTTAATCTCAGTACCGTGTCAGTTTTTTTTTAACAAAACATGTATAAAAGAGTGATTGCTGCCCAAATACACACACACACACACACACATATATATATATCAATGCCTTCATCTCTATTCCTTCTGTATTTTTCTCTCTCTTCCTCATTCAACATTTATCAATATCAAATTTGTCTTGTTTTAAGTTCAGAATCACTGATCTCTTTCTTCTTCTATTGTAATCTGAAAATCAACCAAGACTTAAATCTGTTTAACTTCTAACATTCAATCAACAATATTGTCTGCTTGGGAAACTTTAAAAACAAAATATTTTTAGGCAAACTATTCTTCATATTTATGTAGATCTCAATAGTTCTGGACTGCATCACGTGATATTTTTTTTATATCTTTAACATAAATCTAGACTTCATTTAATGAAAACTCTTTACGTAAAAATGGAAGTAGTCTTTTGAATTATCTTTCTACAAGAATTAATTATAATTGTAATTAATATAATAATAATAAATGAATTCATATTTTTATTTGTTTGCATTTTATATTAAATATTGACCCAATACCAGGCCTAAGAATCACACATGGTATAGGGTTACTTAATGAGATTGCTTTATAGACATAAAAGTAGATAGGTTAACCTATAGCCCTGTTCACACTCCTTCCAGTCTTTTGAACAGGAGTAGAGGTTTATCCCTTGTTTGATGTTTAAGATTTCATTTCTAGTTCCTTCACCTAAAGTCTTCTCATTTTATTTCATTCCCAGTAACCACTTGTCCCCTACCTGAATGCATGCACCTGAATCGCATGTGCACTTAGTTTAACTCTGTACTTCTAATATCTATACCTAAACTTTGAAATTTTATTTACTAATTTTTTTAGGGTTACTAAATGACATTGCTTTATGGACATAAAAGTAGATTGGTTTACCTATCACCATGTTCACATTTGTTCCCCATTTTTGAACAGAAGTAGAGGTTTATCACTTGTTTCCTGTTTAGGATTGGTTTTCTGGTTCTTTTTTCTAATGTCTCATTCTCTTTCTGTTGCCCCCTTGTATCTTAGTTGCATTATTGCCTTTCTTGGGGGTGAAATGATTAAAAGAAAGAATGCAGTAAGTGCATCTTATCAGGACATGTAGGATAGATAATAGTTGCAGTATCCAGGGAAGTATTTTGTCAAGTGTATGTTCTATAAAGTAGAGGCTTGAGAAAAGTTAAACAAAAGACAATATCTTACTGTGGAATGTCAACAATGCACCTTTGAAAAGAATTTAATTCTGACCAATCAGTGTTAGTTGTGTGAAGCTGTTGAAGTTACTAAATAATAAATAGCAAATATTAAAAACATTCTGTATCCCTAGATACAAAAAAGTTATCAAAAGCTCTCCATCAATTAAGCAGGTAATTTCTTTAAAAAGTCTGACACTGCTGAAAAATTCTCAGTACAATCTACTTCCCAAAATATGATCAAATGAAAAACAAATTTTTTTAAGGGATTTTTGTTAGACTGATAACTTTTCAGCACCACTTTATATGTATAAATATCATTTTTAATATTTTTCATGGAGTGTACAGGTTCTACACTGATCCTAAACATAGATTCCAGAGAGTGACACTTGAAAACTAGTCAGAGTACACTGATAGTACGAGGGTTATTCAATAAATAAGGTGAAATTTTCGGTATAAGGACTTCTAATACAGATAGAAGCTTACTCTTTTTTTATTTTTTTTTGTTTTACTTCTTTTTCACATGGATTTAATTTCTTTTGCAGATTAAAAAAAAACTTTGAGAGTTTTGGCAATTAACGAAGATGGCTGACCAAGAAGCATGCTCCAGGATTGAACAGTGGTCAGTTATCAAGTTTTTGGTTGCTGAAGGGTGCAAGCCAGTTGAAATTCATAGGTGAATGTCAACTGTGTATGGTGCCACATGTTTCAGCCAAAAAAATGTCTACAAGTGGGCTAAATTTTTTAAAGAACGATGGAGCAGTGTTGAAGATGAAGACAATCCTGGTAGGCCTACAGAAGTGAGGTCTCCTGAGGTGATCGAATCAGTCAATGACCTCATTCAGTCTGACAGAAGGGTGACAGTAGATGACATTGCAAGGACTTTGAGCTTATCTGTTGGGACAAACGCAGGGGTCATCAGTCAGAAGGAGTCATCTTGCATGATGACAACGCAAGGCCTCACACAGCTGCCCAAACGGTGCAGACCATCAACGAGCTGGGCTGGGAACTGCTCCCTCATCCCCCTTACAGCCCAGACCTTGCCCCTTCAGACTTTCACCTGTTTGGTCCCTTGAAAGCGTTCACGAGAGGCACAAAGTGTAAAAGTGATGATGAAGTCAAAAGTGTTTTGAGCGACTGGCTGAGACATCAGTCCAAAGATTTTTATGCTGAGGGAATACAGAAGCTTGTGCACAGATGGGAAAAGTGTGTGACAGTGCTGGCTGACTATGTTGAAAAATAAAAAAAAAAGTAATCTTCTATCTGTATTAGAAGCCCTTATACCGAAAAATTCACCTTATTTATTGAATGACCCTTGTATAATCCTAATCAGAGTACCAAATCACATATTATTAATACTGTCCTTTTTATTGGTTAGTTGGTTGTTATAATTTAGTGGTATAATGACCTCAAGGGGTAATTTAATACTGAAATCTAAATATTTTGTACTCAATTTTATTTTTTGAGGGAGATAATAAGTCTTACTAATTAACCAATAGCTGAGGGAGAAGAGATGGATTCATTTCAGAATATTTATGCTTATATGAATATAATGAACCAAACTGGAATTGGAACTTGGGTTTCTGATTTCCAATTTCAAACCATTATATACTACAGCATTTGCACATCCACACTTACAGCACACGGTATTCCCAAGTGGTCACCCATCTAGGTACTGACCAGGCTCGATGTTGTTTAACTTTGGTGACTGTATGGGAATTGTTGTTTCAACATGATGTGGCCATAAGCCTAATTTTTATGGGTACAATGCAAATAATAATTATAATGCATTAAGATACACTCTCTAATATTTCTCTAATATTTCTCTAATATTTTTCTAATATTTTTCTAATATTTTTCTAATATACAAATTCTAATGAGAAATTAAAACGCTAAGAGTGATTTCATGTTCTATCAGTTGCTTCTGAGTGGATGTTCTACAAGGGAAAAAGAAAAATTAAACAGCAATGAATTCGCTCTTCTTAGATTATTTTAAAAATATAGTTTATGTCAAAACTGTACAATTGTTCAAATCTTTGCAGTGGCTATTCATTTAACTCTATTTTTTATATTTAAGTTCTGCAAATGACAAGTGATTGAAATGCCAGAAGTTAATTCTGGCAATATTAAAAAAAATCAATCAGTTACGTGCCATACACGCTTAGGTGATCATGTATCTTTCTATAGATAACTAACAAGGAAGATTTTTTTTCACAGTAGGTTGCCATTTCTTTCTGCGGTAGACCAGTAGCCATCCAAGGTTAAAGAACCTGGTCTGTCCTGCTATTTACCCATAGCTGGAGGGAGAAGAGCAGGATTCATACCTTTCCAAGGATATTGGTACATAAGTGAATGTAATGGATTTGCCTGGAATTCAAACTCAGCTCTCTGATTCCTCAATCCAAGCCACTATACATTACTCCACCGTGTCTCCTCTAAATTAATAACATAAACATCTATTAGTGTAGTAAAGGAAAATAATATAATGATAGAAATGATGAAAGTACCCATTTTTATAATTAAAACTTTAAAGTATTTGATTAACATTTTAATTCATACTGTTAAAATATTTATTTTTACATATATTTGTCTGTATATGTACGTATATATATTTACGTGATTCCTCCTCTCTCTCTATATATATATATATTATATATATATATATATATATATATATATATATATACACACACACACACAGACTCATACAGAGGCAAGATTAGCCAGTATTGATTTAGTGAAATGAGATCGTCAATAACATATTCTGTCACATTGACTTATAAGGCCCATAAACTATGAAAAAAATCAATAAATAGAATGGAGAATTATGAAGTGATCAATATGAACAAAAACACACACACACACACATATATATATATATATATATATATATATATATATGATTAATCAGATTTCTGGAAAGATAAAGCATCTCACAAAATATCATAATATATTAACATAAAAATATTAATTTTCGTTATGAGTTTCTGCATTCTTTATCAAAATAATACTGATCAAGTTATACAGTTTCTTTTAGCAGTGTGTCTCAATCATTATACTTTGTCATAAGTGAACTGACTAATCCTTCTTATTACTGACCTATCAGCCTTCTACCTCTTTTTGGCAAAACACTAGAAGCCCTAATTATTTCTGAATAGGTTAACTATTTCACTTTGCAGAGCTTTCTTCCAGACAAGCAATAAGAGTTTTGCTTCTATAGGTCAACTGCTAATGTATTAACAATTATTGCTGAAAGAATCTCTCAAGCTTTAAATAAGAATTGCGAAGCTAGGACTGTTGCTTTGAACATCTTGGAAGCATTTGACAGGGTTTCACATACTGGTCTTTTTCACAAGCTGAAAGGTTATAATATCTTTGAACAAATTTTTAAACTAATTCAGTCTTTCTTATCAAATCGTGAAATGTAAGCCACTCTTCCTAATCTTTTTGTACTAATGCAGGTGTCCTCCAGGGTCCTAACCTTTGACCTACTTTGTTCCTAATTTCCATCAATGACCTTTATTGAATCAGTTCTCAACTTGGTATCTACGCTGATGACAATCATTTATTCCTGTCTCAATAGTAAGTCTGAATGGTGCAATAAGGTCATATTAGCAGCTGATCTCAAGAATGACTGACTATCTACTGTTAACTTGGGCAAGGGGTGGCTTGTTAATTTTAATGCCTCCAAAATGAAATTGTTATTCCAAGAGACCCGTTTTTGCCTTACATCAGCATGGCTGATGCTAACCTCCAGGAGAGTAACTCATTGCACCTTCTCGAGCTAACATTCTCTGCTGACATGAAATGGAATGATTATACTGATCTGTTGCTAAGAAATTTGTTTCATTGTGTTGTGCTAAAAAATATTTCTCTCCAGTATCTTAAAATGTTATCAGTCTAACATTAGAATATTGCTGTCACATATGATCTTGTTATATATTTAGAGATTCTTGATAAAATCCAAAGAAGAATATTCAATGTTATTGATCTTGATCTGGCATCTCAGCTTTCCCCCTGCAATAATGTAGCTTCCCTGAGCCTATTCTATGAATAATTCCATGCTAATTTTTTTTTCTGTTATGAATTTAAGCACAATACTAGGTTGGCAACAATATATGATCAATTTTCAGTTGAATTGGTTAGATGCAACTGTATGTTCTATGCTAACAGTTTCTTTTATCACACTTCTTACTTGTAGAACTATCTTCTTTTCCCATACTTTCCAGACAATTTTAATCTTAAAAAATTTAAATGCAATATCCATCATTATATATTGACTTCTTGATTCCTCTTCTTTTATTTTTCCCGCTCCTTGATAAGGTTTCTCTTTTTTTTCTTATTTTTTCACACCTCTTGTGTCTCAGTGGCTTTACTACCTTGCTTGGGGTGAAATGATAAAAAAAAAATATTTGGTATTCTTTATCAAAATAATAATAATAAAGTTATACTGTTTCTTTTAGAAGAATGTGTTTTAATCATTATACTTGATTATATTTGGTATTCTTATCAAAATAATAATGATCAGTTTCTTTTATCAGAATAATATTTTGTATCATATGAATTTACTGACCTAACTCCATTATCTATTCAATGTAATACCAATGGATGTAAAAATTAAAATGGAAAGCAAGTAAAAAATATCTCTGAGGGAGATGAACCAGGTACAAACATTTGAAAGGTTTAACACATACCAATGCATCACCAAAATATGACTTATATTATTACAAGGGTTTGCTGAAAAATTCACAACCTAAACCACATCTCGAACTCAGTCTTCTGATGTTTGCTCATTAAAATATTGATTTTGGGGATAAGAACTTTTCATCACCCCTCATACAAAAGCAAGTTTATGGACTTCAGCTGTTGGCCAAACTTAGATAAAATGTAATAGGGATAATGCATTAGTAAATAGTCTACCAATACAAAACGAAAAACTTTCTAAAAGGAAAAAGAAAGTAAGCAATGAAATGAATTTACAAGCAACTTGCTTGTATGGACAGTTCAAATAGAACTGTCATAATTTGCCATGAACAGATCTAATGAGGCGTAACTGCTGAAAGCAAATAGCAAAGATCACATCAGATAAAAGCTATTTATACGCTTGGGTAAGTTCAAGCTAATTGCAGAGAGAGTAACTAGTGGTTTTAACCTAAAAAATTAACTTGTAACAACTATTTAAATTTAAGATGCTGGTATAAAACAGTGTTAGTAGATTTGTAGTTAGAAATGTGTGTGACTGTATCCCTGCATTGGTGTTTTGACAATCAGTAACAATTTCAATATCCATGTCTATTCTAGGATCTGTTTGACTATTCACTCACTAGTACTCTTTAATTAAATCATCTTAATATTTCAGATGAGTAATGGAAATATATTTTTCAAATCTAAGAAATATGACAGGTTCAACCTGAAGAATCTCTTTTTGATTCTTAAGTACTTTCAACCTGAAGAAAAAAGATTCTGCTATATGTTTCAAATAATAGTTATTTATGAACGTAACAATTTACTTTTACTTTTTTAACAATTTTATAGTCATGTATTCAAATAATATAATACATAAATTAATCATAAATTAAAACAACATAAATATCAAGTGTAATTGTAAAAACACTTCATTCTATTGGTGAGGTTGAATTAAAAATAACAAGACCTTGTAATTCCAACGGATAATTTATTGTTAAAACAGATATATTTTGGAAATATATTTCGGGATTTTGTATAAAGTACACCTTCATCCAGCTATTCTATTCTCTCCCCATCAGGGCAAAATAGACTCCCTAGCTATGGTTGGTAAACAGTCTAGAAGAGCAACTCTCCCTTCAAAACTGTGGCGAAGTTAATGAGAAAATATAGCTCTATCTGTCTCCATAAATCAATCAAGGTAGTTTACGGATATAAAAGGGAAGGAAGCCGTGGATACCATGGAAATATGGCACTTACTTAAGTAGCAGTATTATATAAATCTAGCCCTGAATTGAACCTTCAACCTGGATGTAAGCAGGAAGTAACATATCCACTTTACTAGTGCTCTGATGCTTGAACATCATGGTAAAATTTACTTGTAAATACTAAGTTAGGCACAGATACTACAGTCTGTCTTTTATCAGAAGTGGCAATACATTTTATTTTTTTATGGGTACTATGCTAGCTAGTGGACTGAACATGTGAGCAATGACAAAGTTTTAGAGAAAATGGAAATGAAACAGACACTTATACTTAACATCAGAACAAGAGTTGAATATTCCAGGGAACATGATAGGGAAAGCAGTCTTGGAAAATGTGATAGAGGACAGATTGAATAGACTGATAGCAAGAGGCATAGAGATAAACAATGCATAACCTACCTTGTAAACTGAATATGGAACAAGGTTTAGGAGAGATAGAAAGAAGCTTTTGAAGAGTTACAAAGGGCAGGAAATTGTGGAGAGCCATGATCGCCATCCTCCTGAAGGGATATGCCACATAAAAGAGGAAGAAGAGGCTAGCCATAACAAAAGTAAAGAAAAATTCTCCCAAAAAGCTGAAGATGCTCTCAATTCCTAAAGACAGATATATTGAATGTCAAAGAGATGAAGATATTAGTAAATAGAAAATATGATTTGTCAATAACATGAGAACAAATATATTTAAAAAATTATGATAAACTAATATTTTGCTGTAGTACTGACTATCAGATAATTTTTTATTAAGAATAAAAAAATGAAACCATAAAATGGATAAGTTCAAAAAATGTTATTCAACTCTTCTTCATTGTAAACTGCATGATGCAGGTGGGTGATGAAATGTTATCAGGGAAGGGGGTAATCGGGAAGCACACCCGAGAGCCATGAAACATGTTTGCTCATATCCATATATTTTTCAATCCACTTAGCAGAGCGTTTCTCAAATTTTTTTTGACTTGGTCATTGAAACAGTGATTTTGGAAAGTTGGTAAAGCCAAGGACTTTTCAGCATCTCCATATAACATGCAATGGTAATCACATTAAAATCACCAGTGAATGCAAAGATCTGAAAGCCTTTCAGTCTTTCTTCTCATTTTCCTGTCCAACAGAGACATGACTTGCTCATAGCAAGTTTCTAACTTAGCTTTAGAATTGATAAGCATTTCTATTTACTGAGAAACACACAAGTAAGCTGTTTGTCTGGAAGCAGAGGAAGTCATGCTCAGTCACACAAATATACATTCATTGCTGCAGTATGCCTGTTGACCAGTGGCTACTAATATGGTAAAGCAGAGGACAGTGTCCATGTAGACTGTTCACTGAGCAGAGACTGCAAATAATAGCTGATAGAATTTAATACGGTGAGACAGGAACATTACTTATTTACATACAACTTCATATATATTTACATGCACATTTGAAAGATACAGATAAAACAATAAGTATGTAATCTAATGAATGAAAAAAGTGTTTATTTTAACACGACAAGTATTTCTCAACATAATTGCATTCTTTTATATTCACATAATTGAGTAAAGAATAATGATCACATAGAGAAAACATTATACAGTGAAAATTTCAGATAAAAACTAAGTTAATAATTACAGATCAGGTTGTGTGTATATTTGATCAAATATAGTTTTAAGGTATGCTGTATTTATGAGTTAAAGTGATCAATATTAGGGATCGAGCAGATATAAATATGAAAGTAGACACTGAAGTCAAAATCTCTCTCTCTCTCTCTCTATATATATATATATATATATATTAGGGATGGAACAAATGGTGTAAAAATTCACAGTTTGTAGCATTTACTTTTTAAAAAACGTACACAATACAAAGTAGAGCAAAATATTTAATTATTTTTATTATAATAGATTATAATTAAAACATTTTACATTGCTACACAAAAGCTTTAATGTTGCTTTTGTGTAGTGATGTAAAATGTTCTTATTATGATCTACTATAATATATATATATATATATATATATATATATATATATATATATATACAAGTATAGGATTGGTGTATACGTAATAAATTCCAATAACCAACAATTACTATTCTTAAAAGAGTGCTCAATACAGAGTAGAGGAAATATAATTATTTATTTACAAATTATAACATAAAATCACTACAAAAAATAGCCATTTTGTTTCAACACCTCTGGTGTCTTATCAAGTGATGATGTTGAATGTAGAATCTTGATAAGACACCAGAGGTGTTGAAACAAAATGGCTATTTTTGTATTTTGTAGTGATTTTATGTTATAATTTGTAAATAAATAATTATATACATATATATATATATATATATATATATATATATATATATATATATATATATATATATATATATATATATGCATTTAAGCATGAAGCTGACTCTTGTTGCTGCTGGGTGTTGTCCACTTTCATATATATATATATATATATATATATATATATATATATATGGTGGTTGTTGACTCGCAAAGTGAGTATGACCATCACTGACACATCCAGCCCTTCACTTAAACTCCCCTCCCACAACACTGGATTCATCAGTTGTATGAATGACATTCTCATAAAGCTAGCCATTGATCTGCATTTCCTCTCACATATGTGGCATATCAGATCATCTCTGGATGGTGGACGGAGACTTTGATCATCACATACACATACATACATACATACATACATGTATGTATATATATATCATGGCATAATCAAGATGTTGACATTTCATGCTATTTCAATAAAAGGTTGGGAAGGAAACCCCCATCAGTACTGGAAGAAGCAATAACAGATACTGGACTTTTAAATGAAAAATTATTTTAAGAGACAGATTTTGACCAAAAGCAGTATTGGCTGCTCATCAATGAATGCTAAATATTTCTTTGTAAGGAAACGGCCAATATATACAGATTGCTATATTTACAGATATCAATATAAACATATACACACTCATTACAGGCTTACAGCTATATCACATTGAAACATCACTTCTTATACACCATGTGGGTGGTGTGTGTAATAGATAATGTGTGTAATATATACAAATGTAACGGATATGAAAATTCAAACATTCATAGTATTAATTTAAAAGAGGACTCAATACCAAGAGTAAAGCAATAGTTATTTATTATAAAGATGTTACATACAGACAAACAACTTCTCATGACAAGCACATAAATGAATTATACAAACCTCACTGGAAGTGGAACTTGACTCTCCAATTTTCAATTCTGAGCCATTATCTATTACACAGTCTTTAATAAATTGTCAGACTATGTCCAATTCAAAATGTATATGTATGTATTTATGTCATTTACAGACAGTACTGTTTCACTGTATCACAGCTCCTCAGTGTGACTAAGGATATATATATATATATATCAACTTTCAACTTAATTTCAATGAAAATATAAATTAAATAGCATATATATCTTTTATTTTTATTTTTAGATTTATTTTTTTTTTTTTTTTTTTTTCTCCTTAGTAATTTTACAATTTAAAACTTAATAGAGATCTGATTTAGATTTCTTAATAGGTAATTTTAATTTTATTTTTAATTTTAATTTTTAATTTCAAATTTTATAAATCTTTTAATATCTAGATAGCCTTGCTTAGTTGTCAAATTTTTCGAATCATCCTATACTTGCTTTTTGATTGGCCACTCTGGCTTACGTAACAGCGTTTACTCTTAGCTAAGGATCGTTGATTAATTTGAAACTTTTAAAACCATTTATTCTATATTCTATATCATCACTTGACAAGACACAAGAAGTGTTGAAACAAAATGGCTACTTTTGTCGTGATTTTATAACATATTTATGTTGTAATATTCAAATAAATAATTATATCTGCTCTACTCTGTATTGAGCACTCTTTAAAGAATATTGATTGTTGGTTATTGGATTTCATTCCGTATATACCAATCCTAAACTTGTATATATATATATATATATATATATATATATATATATATGGCCTGAAGATTGAGTTTAAGCATGAAACAGTCAGTCACCACTGGGTATTGACCTCAGTGTTCACTTTTATATTTATTTTTACATAAGCCCTGATATTGCACTCTTTAACCCATGAATATAGCATATACCTTAAAACTATGTTTTTATCATATATGTATGTGTGTGTGTGTGTGTGTGTGTGTGTGTGTGATTGAATTATTTTTTGTTTTTTATAGTTTATCAACCCTTTGTAGAACACTTAATGCCAGAAAATATTTTTAGTTTGTAAGATATTTGGCACTGTAATAAGGATTTACTGATAAAAGTCCTACCAATTAACCTGTAGCTGATTGTCACTCCAGCCAACTGCTGGCCATTTTGGCCCTGGTCTCCACATTCTGTAAGTTATTTAAGAACATGATTCAAGTTCTTCTGTTAGTGTTTGATACAACTCTCCCTAGTGAAGACTATTCTGTGTTCAATTTACTAATGTCCTCTACTTAATTGATTATAACTGCTCCATAAACTGAAGTAGATATAGTTGTTCGTATTTATTAATTGCATATTCTGAATTTTTATGATTGATTCAGATTATGTCTTATGGCTTTCATTCCAATTGCAGAACATAGATTCTATTTGGGAATGGTTTATCTTAAGTTTTGCTTCCTGGAACACTTGGTAAAGAAAGTTGATTTTTTGGTTCAAGATCATTCTTATCCCAACTATAAATACCTATATCATCAGTATAGTCCCCCCTCGGTACACTGCCTTTCTATTAAAGATTATAGAGAAATCTATACATATGTAATCGAAAATTTACCCTCATGCAAATTCTATAAATATTGGATCCAATGGGCTATCATATTTCACATTCTATAAATTTATAGATTTACCACCATGCAAATTCTATAAATATATATAAATATACAGCTATGTATATATAAACATATACACACATGTCTTTAGCCACCATGAAGTGGAAAGAAAGTATAAATTCTTTTTTCTTTTGTTTGCTATGGCTTATCAACCTCCTGCAGGTTATTTAAAGGCAGAAAATATTTTTAGATTGTAAGAATTTGAGGGCAGGTAGATAATGATGGTTTAGTGATACAAGTACTAATAATCAACCCTTAACCTGGGGAAGAAAAGGTGAATTATTACTTTTCCCAAGGGTATTTGCATGTAAGTGAATATAATGAACACAACAGAAATTGGAACTTGGCTCTTGGATTAACAATTTCAAGCCATTATTCATTACACCACTCGAACATCCAAGCTTACACCACGTGTAATTCCCAAGCCGTCACCCATCTAGGTACTGATCAGGTCCAATGTTGCTTAACTTTGGTAACTGTACAGCAACCAGTATTTCAACGTGATGTAGCTGTAAGCCAGTATAAATGTATATGTCTCTAGTGATATATGTACACATATAGATAAGAAAATATATGAATATATAAATATATTATTGCTTGTATATACCTATATTTGTATGAAGAGAGAGAAATGTAGGTAGAACAACATATGCAGCATTTTTATGCTCACAATAACATCTATAAATGTATGACTATTTATATAGAGGATCATGTTTCTTTCTGATATTTGCATTACTGCATTTGTCACATGCTTTCCAACAGTAAAAATATATGTGTGCAATTTCTCTGCATTACTTGCATAGCTTATATATGTGTTGCACATGTTTATTCTTATAAATACCCACAATGATATATCATCGATAAATACAAATATGTTTAATATTTATATTAACAAAATCATACATTATATATAATATCTAATTCTAGCAAAAACTATTGCATGTAAGCCATTAGCATCTCCAGCTTTCAATTGTTGAGAGAGAAATGCTATCAATCATGCTCAAGTCAGACAATACTTGCTTAAAAAGCTTGAAGCAAAGGCAAATGTATTACAGAGTTATGCATGAATATGTGTCATTTATACATGTGTTTCCAATGAGACTGCATACCTTAGATGGTCAGGTCAAAGAGTCACAAGGGGCTCTAACATGACAGAAACCATCTACCCAAGGCTCAAAATAGATGCCAACAGAGGATCAGTTAATTTTGTTTTTGTAACATTTAACATTGTTTTCCAAAGATCACAGACATTTTATTGGATTCAACTGAAACTATGTATTGTCCTTATATATTTTCACACATATTTATATAATAATCTAAAAAAAATGCATTTTTCATATAAAAATTTAATTCTAAAAAACATAATCCAAACTGATGAATTAAAAATTTATTTATATAAATGTATAAAAAATATTAAAAAAAAACAGCAAACGGCTATCTATTTCTCTTACACCAATGGTAGCCTTACAACCACACAGACTGAGGGAGTAAAGCATGTAAGTCAAAGTCAGGACCGTCCTTCTTCATACTTTGCTGATTGGTACTGTAGAATCACAAACAAAGAATTGTACCAGATGAAAAAAATACATCATGTGTGGATGTTGAACAGATGCAACAACTAAAATGAAAAGTACATATAAATCAAAGTAAAAATAATGATATAATCAAGATGTTGGCTTTCCACACTATTTCAAGTAAAAAAATAGGAAAGAAGTCACTCCATCCAAAAATACTGGAAAAAATAATAACAGATACTGGATTTGAAAAAGCTATTTTATTTTATAAATATCAACCCAAACCTGATGAATGCCAAATATTTCCTTATAAGGAAATGAGTAATATTACCATATATATATGTGTATATATATTCTTTTAACTTTTAAAAATCTTACAATCTTCTACGTTGGCTTGGGTAATGAGTATTTCTTTCAGGAAAGGTGATATTTGAAATAAATCCTTACATTTGACTTGATAAAGTCAATCAGAGGATGAAACATTCCCTGTGTGTGTGTGTGTGTGTGTGTGTGTGTGTGTGTGTGTGTATATATATATATATATATATATATATATATATATATGTATGTATGTATATATATATATATATATATATATATATATATATATATATATATATATATATATAAATAAAATATCTTCATTTTTCATAAACATATTTCTCGGTTAATGCTATTTCTCAATGTATGTTATTCTAAAATTTTTCCCTTATTTTCTATATCTTAATTTTTATTTCAATCTTGTAATGTGATAGTTACATCTGTATTTTTTTTACCATTATGTAGACAACTTCTCCATTAATTACAGAAAACATATCATTTAATTCCTGATTTTCAATGTACAACAAACTGAGTACTGAAACGTGTCAACAATTTATGATAAAAAAAAATGTTAAATTCAGTTTTTAATCATATTTTCCTGAATGCAATACCAGAAATATTTATTTTGTGAATGCAAAAAATGAGTAAAATGGAAGAAGGGAATAATGAAGTTATGATAAAATGCATGGGGAAGTGAAATCCTGACATGTCATGTCACTTTTCCCACTGCCATAGTGTAGCTTCCCTCTGCCTTTTCTATAAATATTTTCATGGTAATTGTTCTGATATGCTTTCCTCTTTAGTTTCTTGTAAATATTTTGTATTCATTTTGTAAATACTCATTGGGGTTAATTTTTTAGAATTGTTATTTTATTCCCCTCCCCCGACAGACATTGAATTGTAAATATGGGGACTAGTTAGTATTTTCATAGAGACAATGAGGTATTATGGTGGTTGTAGTAAGAACGGTACATATGAATGTGGTGTTTTGGTGTAAGGAATATTGTTCGTATGATTGGGTCAGTGTTTGCGGCTAGCTAACTTATAGTTAAGACAGAAGAAGACCGTCCTTTTTTCCCCAATCCCCCCTTCGACCTTGTGCCACATTTCTGTAATTTATACAGAATAAATATCGCTTTCCTCTTTGACACATCGATTTTATGAAATTAAGACTCAGTTGGCAGGTTGGTCTAATCATTTTGATTTTGTTGTATGCTAATAATTTCTTCTCTTACACTTCTTTCTTGTCAAACTCTCTTCCAGCTTCTTCAATGATTTTAATGCAATGTCAGTCCATGATCTTCTGTCTCCTTGAATTCTGTCCTGTTATTGCACACTCTCCTTAATAATGTTTTCACAGATTCTTTCACTCTCAGTTACCCTTTATGTCTTGTTGTCCTCATTGCCTTGCTCCAGGTGAAGTTTTTAAATAGAAAAAAAAAAACTATGCCAGATTCAAATACAGTTGTAAAATGCAACTATGATTATTGACTATAATTCTATTTTTCCCATTCATAATTACTTTTGATTAACTAGTCAAACCATACTTTCACAACCATAAGTAAACTTCTACTCTGTTTCATGTCCTTTCAGGACGTGGGTGATGATTGCTTCCCACAGCTTCCTATCATTTGAGAAGGCTTGAAAATTTTGATACTCACAGGCCATATTGAAAGCAAGAAGTACCAAGAGAAATAGCGAGTTACTCGCTTATGTAAATGGATGGCACAACAGGAAGAATTGATAAGTAAACTATATAAACTGGAAATAAAGTATCAACTCTCAGTAAGATTTGAAATCTCATCCCTACTGCTCCAGGAAGGTTGTTTTTCATAATATTGCATGGGTTAAAAGATTATAGTACTGTGGCCATTTTCAGATGTCTGTCAAGCTGGGTAAGAAAGCTTTAAACTACAACAGTTGAAATGTTGTGATAATAACTACATGGTTAGAGTCATTAGTTTTAATATAAATAATAATAACTCCTCATCCTAGAAATTCAAACAATAAAGAGCTTTTCTGTTGGTAGGAGATTAAATTTAGCTATTTAAACTTATCTTCTATTCTTCCCCAATCTCTCAAAAATATATTTCACGTTATTGCTTTTACACAATAAAATATAACATAATCCTGAATTTCTATTGTAGCATAAAACTATTTTCTCAGATCAAGGGTTAAAAATGGTTTCAAGCAAATCTTATAAATTTTAAAGAAGACAATCCTTCATTAGACCATACAGATTGGCAATCCAAACACAAATAAAGATCTTTACCAAATGACAAAAACTGCAATGATTGAACACTTTCACCAGCGACAACACTAAAAGTGCATAGTGCATTTAACTCAAAGAGAAAATAATGTTATATACAAGCTGTTAGCTTTCCACACAACCGAAAACAAAAAATTTAGAAATAAACTACAATCAATATCAATATAAAAATAAAGAATTATAATGTTTATTAAACTCTGATAAACTGTTAAATAAAATATTTTTTACCAATTTCAACCAACAGTAGCACTAATTGATCAGAAAAAATTGTTTATAGTTACGTTGTTCTGGAATTGTCATCATTGGTCGAAAGAACTTGCTTTGTTTCAATGACTTTTGTTTTGTTATTATTAGTTACTTTGTTCAATAAATATATTGTTTCCTTGTTTAATTAAAAAAAAAAATTGTTCAGTTAATAAATACAAAATTCATGGAAACAATTAGTTTTATTCTTACTATTTTCTTCGATTTAATTTTTAGTCCATTTTCATCACAACTACATAAAATGTCAGTCATTACATAAAAAGATGCTAACAACATACATATTGTTACAGAAGGCAGAGGCTGGACCAGGATGGTCAGCTATTGGCCAGAATACCTTATGGATGTGGTATTCTGACTATCATGCATTGCCTTTGTCTAAATTTTGGATATAAAACCAAAACGGCTCAAAGTCAACAGAGGGCTGCAGTAATTTTGAAGTGCCAATACACTTCCCACACCCAGGTGTGATAGATGGGATAAGACTACATGTGAAAGGATGCTAATCCAGTGAGTGGGCATGTGTCCCCTTGATGTTTTTCCTCCTGTGCCTGCTAAAATTGATGCACCCACATCTGTCTACCTCTCCTAATAAAACAAGTAAGAAAAAGAAACTGTTTCTCGTTGATGCCAGTGATGACAGGGTATGCAACGATATATCATTCATAAAGACACAGACTTTATATGTAAGTGGGTGCTGAAAAGTTCTTTTTCCTGACACACTTTTCAGCTCATCTTCATTTATTAAATGAAAAGAAGATGACATACCCAGTCACACTAAAAGACAGCAAGATATGTTGTAAACAAAATTGTCAAAAATCAATTCAGAGAATCATAATGAAAAATTTACAATCTTATCAAATATTCCACTTTGGATCTTAAAACTTCCACAGACAGAATTTATGCATAGTTTTTTTTCTAATTTGATTACAGCAGATAATCTATGAGAATTGAACAACAAATAAAAATAGTAATTATTAGTAATTACAATATACCATCATCATTATGTCAGTTTAACTACTCAAAAACCCAATAATTTAAGATGTAACACCAAATTCTACTTTTTCATTTTAAAATTTTTATTCTCAAACAAGATTTTATACTTTTGGTTTAAATTTAAATCTATTCAGTAGAATATATTCTCATGACTCTTACCTTTGCAGAATATTTAACGAAGTTGCCATCATCATCCTGTCAGTATTGACTCAAATTTTAACCTAAACCAAAACTGATACACCAGTGGACAGACTGACATGTACTGACATGCACAAATGTTTGATTCTTTTCCAAAAGTTACATACTTTTTTCTACATTCACAGAAATTTCTAGATAAGCAGAAACAAGAATGATAGAGCTATAACAACACAACTTAAATTCTTTCCCCCTCCAAGTCATTTGATATTTACAAAACTTGATACCAAAACTGCCCATACCACCTTATATATTTAGACTGGAAGAATCAGTTCTATTTGTGTTGCATACCCTAGACAAACACCGTGATGTCTCCTTGTGGCTGCTGGCAACTTGCCGACTGAACTATTGTTCAAGTGAAAGCCAAAGAAATAGAATATATTCCAAATAAGCACATTTCTTAGAATATTTGTAAAGTTTCTAAGATTGTTCTGGATTAGTTAAAAAAGACAATTACGCAAAAGAATTTGCATCTTCTGGCTAAGGAATAGTTGCCAACTTTGGTCTTTTAAAGTTTACATGAGAAAATGTGTGCAAAATTCTCATAAACTTTGTATTTTAATGAGGAAGTGTTTCTAAAAACACACTGACTCTGTTGCTACAAGTTAAGCACATCTGATAGCAAAGGCATTATACACAATTGTTTGCAATATCACAATACTCATAGAGTACCTTTAAAAATAACAGGACATTTCCATGTATGGATTGGCCCTTCTGCCTTGATTCAGATTGCAACTCTCCAGTTTTTGGTCAGGGATCAAACAGTAGCATCTGTTCCTCTTCTTTTATATTCAATTATATTCCCATTCTTCTGGTGAGATGTAGTGCTGTATTGTCTTTAAACAGTATGCTGTATACAACAAGACAGCTATGCCTAGTGATTTCCACTCTAAAACTGTACCAAAGGAAGAGGACTGGAACATTCTGATACCTGCATGAAAGTTGTTGTGCATGCGGAAACCAAATGTAAAAGTGACTGTGTGCTACACTGGATGAGAGTGCAATATCTTTATGTACTATGGAAGCTTTAAAAAAACTGTTACATATGTATATATATATATAGTAAAGGTAACAAATCCATTGGTATAAGTGGATCCTAGTAATGTAAAATATTAAAACTGATCCACAAAAAGAGCTCAATGTATTTATTATTACAGAACAAATAATTAACAAACAATAAAATCCCAAATCACCTCATATGAGGAATAAGCTTATTTTGGAAGATGAAAATATAAGTTGTCTCATCTATCTTATCAACCCCGGTATGGACTGAGTTTGTGTCGGAAATAGAAATTTAACAGTGAAACCTAAAAAGAGAAACACCGGTGGAAAAAATAATACAGAATTTATCCATTTCAATGCTTCAGTCAGAAAAAAGACACAAGATTGGGGTCAGGGGAGGATGGAAGTTATTTGTCTTAAAGGGAAGAAGTTTTATAAAATTAAACCCAAATATTAACCTTATGACATTAATTTGGGGTTATATGAAGAATGAAATAGTAATTTAAAACTTAGAGAGGAATAAAAAGGGGTTTAAAACTAACTTTAAAATATATAGGTAAAAGGATATAAGGGATTAAAATGGAGATCTTAGAGTAGGGGAAAATTTATAAATTAATATAGTGTAAATAGAGGAATATAGAAATTAGAACTACTTATACATTTGACATTTAAAGAGTTTGGGGGGAGTTAAATATTATGGAAATAGAGTAGCTAATTAAGTAAACATATTATGGAAATTTGAATATTTTTTATGCCAATATTTTAACACTATATATATATATCTGTCTATATTTCTGTGATGAGGTATTATGTACATTATTTACATTATTCAGACTATTGTCCTCATCTGTGTCACCATGTTTATCACAACGTTTCGGCCGTTGTACAGTCTGGCCTTCTTCAGGTGGTTGGAATGTCGAAATGACCCCTTTATTTCACTCACTGGGGTAGACTGTTCTAGTTCCATGTGCCATGTTTAATGGATATCAGTTATCTCCTGTTAATTTCCCTCTGAAAGTTCTCCACTGCCTTAACCGGGTACTGAACTCACACTCTTTGGGTCCAGTCACTGGATCTAACCAACGCCTTTATCCACTGTGCCAGCAAAAAATTGCAATATGAGCACTGATAAAAATGGTTGCTGAAGACATTAGGTTTATAATACCCAGAAATTCATATACAGATGTCCTCAAGGACACATGGCGCGAAATAAAGGGTTCAGTTTGACATTCCAACCACCTGAAGAAAGCCGGAGCGTACAACGGCCGAAACGTTGTGATAAACATGGCAACAAAGATGAGGACAATAGTCCGAATAATGTAAATAATGTGTGTATATATATATATATATATATCAAGGCATAAAAAAACAATTTTTTATTAACGGCCATGTTAGATTTAAAATAAAACACCAGTTAACCAGTTTCGTCCCCTCTCATCAGAACTGTTTAACGGGGAATAGAAATTATGAGAAAAATATTTGTTATGGGTGACATGAATGAAGGGCAGGGAAGAGAAAGATAAATACAAGTGTATAAAATTACACGTGTATAAAATATTAAACAATAATTTTTCGTTGGGCGATTCCATTCGAAATATGTATGGGTCGTCGATTGCAGATCATCTAATAAATAATCCTACTTGTGCGTTGGATTTTAGTGTGACCTGGTTTTCCGTTTTGGCCAGGGCACACTCAGTATTCCATCTCAGGGTGTTGGAGACTTTGTACATCAGGTCCAGGCGACCGTCTCTTTGCAAACAAAGAGACTGTTTGCTTGGGCTTGCTGTGCTGTGTCTCTAGCATCTTGAGTGGTATTACTTTCATTTTATACACGTGTAATTTTATACACTTGTATTTATCTTTCTCTTCCCTGCCCTTCATTCATGTCACCCATAACAAATATTTTTCTCATAATTTCTATTCCCCGTTAAACAGGTCTGATGAGAGGGGACGAAACCGGTTAACTGGTGTTTTATTTTAAATCTAACATGGCCGTTAATAAAAAATTGTTTTTTTATGCCTTGATACGCTTCTGTACCGCCGCAAATATATTTATATATTTATATATATATATATATATATATATATATATAAAATAAGGCACATGCTATCAGTAATTACTCAGGGTAGGCAGCTAATCTACAAAAAATATTTTTCATTTTATGCATCATACTCAGAGTAACTTAAATAATTTTTTGGGATTAGGTGTATATTGTGCCACAGAAGTAAAATGTAGCTGCTGATCTATTTTATTCAGGGTAGATCCTGTCTACCTAGTCAGCATGTCCCTTATTTAATCATTTCACCCCAAGCAAAGCAATAATGACACTAAGATGCAAGAGATTACTTGGAGTGAAAAAGAATGAGAAGATTTTAGTCGGAATCAGAAACCCAATCCTTAACTGGAAACAAGGGTTAAACCTCTACTCCTGTTTAATATTTGGAGAAGGAGTGTGAACCAGGAAATAATCCAATTTAACTACTCCTATTATGTGTATAGCATATAGCAAAACAAAAAGTCATGTAGATTCCAGTAAATTACTGGAGTACAATGTAGCCTCCAGTTAATTACTGAAGGACAATGTAAACTCCAGTTAATTACTGGAGGACAATGTTTTGTAGTCAGGCAGTAGTAAAAAAATAAAAAAATAGAAAAAGAATTTGTAAGACATTAAACGTTTTATTTACCACTTCATTAAATATATATATATATATATATATGTATGTATGTATGTATGTATGTATGTATATGATAAAAATATAGTTTTAAGCTATGTTATATTTATGTGTAAAATAAGTGCTCAAGATCTGTCATAGAGTGTGTGGAAACTAAGGTCACTGTAGAGTGGTGACAGTCTGTTTCATGCTTGAAAGGAATTTTCAGGCCACCTATATATATATATATATATATATATATATATATATATATAGAGAGAGAGAGAGAGAGAGAGATTGTGCATGGGACTTAACACTGCATAATGACTCAGTCTCATGCAATCAGACCATGAGCTTGAAGCATGGAACTGGCAGTTATTATACACTGATTCCTATATTCAATCTATCTGTATCTATAAACCCACTCTCTCCAATATTGGGCTCACTTCCTTCATAAATATACCAAATTGTAAATTATATATATATATATATATATATATATAGTCTAAATAAATCAATGATAGTGTGTGTTAGGGACAAATATTGTTTAGAACTATAAAGGATGGGAAGTTGTGGAGGACAATGACCAGTAGTAGTAGAATGTGTTAAACAAATAAAACTAGATGTATTGTAAAAATATATAATTCAGTGACATAGTCTTTTATTAAAATATAACTTGTTGAATGCAGTAAAGCAGAAAAAGTTAGATTTAAGCAATATCAGAAACAGCAAAACTTTTAATAAGCAAAAAATGTTTTGTCCATTCAAATTTTTGACACTGACTTATAATGTTTATAATGTACTTTTCAGTTGAAATACAAATGATCCTACAAAATGAATTCTTATTTTAATCCTGTACCTCCTCTTTGAGTATTTATTCATTAGGCAAGTTATTAGCAAATTAGAGGGAAGGGAAGTGACAAAAAAAAATGCTAATGAGCTTTTAGTCTTTCAATACAAGTGGGAAGATGATCAATTAGAATGAAAAACCTACAGATGTTGATGAACTTTTTTCTCATTTGTCTTTTCAATTCCTATGTATATGCCATTGGCAGGACAGGGTCTGAGCGGGATATGATGGAAACAAATATTCTTTAGAATTACAAAGAATAGCAATATCATACAAAGAACCCATAAAAATGTCAATGAATTTTTTTTCTTATAAATATCAGGCTATATGCATATGCTATTGGCTGGATAGAGACTAGGAAGGACATTATGGGGACAAACACTGCTTACAGCTATGAAAAGAATACCCATATCCTACAACTGATAAGACCCATAAAGATGTTGATGCATTTTTTTTTATCACGATAGGGATAAGAAATATGGCATGGCAGGGACTGGCAGGGATATTATGGAGACAAACATTACTTAGAGATACAAAGGAGAGTCATGTCCTACAAAGGACATGACCCTTAAAGATGTTTATGAACATTTTTCTTATATGTCCCATTAATCTCTATGTATACAGATGGTAGAACAGTGACTGGTAGGGAAAGGAAACAAAATTTACTTAGGATTACAAAGGATACACATATCCTACAGAACACTTAAAAAAAATGTTGATGAGCTTTTTTCTTATCTGTCCTATCAATCTGTGTATAATGCCATTGGCATGACAGGTACTGGGAGGGATATTATGGGGATAAACATTGCTTAGAGCTACAAAGACATGACTCCTAAAGATGTTGATGCACTTTTTCTTATATGTCATATCAATCTCTGTATAATGTCACTATCACAACAGGGACTGGGAGGGACATTGCTTAGATATACAAAGGACGTGACCCATAAAGATGTTGATGGATATTTTTCTTATATGTTTTATCTGTCCTTATATATATGCCATTGGCACAAATATAAAACAGACACTAACTTAAAATCAAAAGATTTTTGTGTTTCATCACAGTGATCAGGTAACCCATGTGGAAATAAATATTAAGTTTGACAAAATTTACAAAGCATAACAAAGTTATTGCAACTCTTGCTTTTTGTTTGGGTTTTAGTTTTAGTTTTTTTGGCAAGAACTTTTTTAATTTTATTTTTTTTTTATAATGTCTCAAAGTAATTTCAGTTATCTTTGAAATCAGTATCTGAAAAATCTAAAGAACTTGAAGATTTCAACAGATTGTAATTACTGCACAGTGGCTTTTTACAAATGCTCAGAGGTAAAACCATTTTAAATCAAATTAATATTTCTGTTTGTAAACTGTTAGCACATTCCTTGGAGCCAAAATTTTAAAATTTCAAAATTATTATTCATGTATAGATGTATATAAACAGAAATAGATAAGAGCAACATTAGGAATATTTGAAATAATACACAAAAGGAAATAAAAGTTTTGGCTTTTAGTAGAATATTGCTATTTCTATTAAATCTCTTACTCAAATTCTATATACCCACCATATTTCTTAATAATGTTAACTTTTTGAATAATATTTCTGATGTACAATGATGTTGGAAAAACAACTAAATTTTACTTGAATCCAATCTGTTTACTTAACCCATTTTCCTTTTTACTTTCCGAAGACGCAATATAAGACAAATCATAATTACAAATCTCTTTATATAATTAACATGCACAGCAATAACATATATAATATTTTCTGGCTTACAAGATGCACTTTTTTCCCTAAGCAGTATGTGTGCACCTTCCAAGATGAATGTAAGAAAACACCCAGGCTCAAGTAAGCTTGGACAGTCACCTAACTGGCTTGATTGATAGGGACATGGATTTGTATGTTGAGTCATTACACTATAATGTTAGCTGTCTATCTAATTCAGCCTCTTATAGGATGTAAGCCTCAATACTTAGCTGTTACAAGTATTTCCAAGACTATAAGCCTTCCAGGAGTCACGCCACAAGCTTAAACATAGCAGCAGTGAGTGGCTTCCTGCTCTTGAGTAGTATGTCATTGCCATACAAACAAAATCGGATGAGTGATTAATGTAAACAATATGGGCCACCAGTATGTGAGGGACACATGGTGAATGTGTTGTTGCATGAGAATGACTTATTTTTTCTTAGAAATTTCTTTCCAATATTAGGATGCGTCTTCCAAGCCACAGCATCTTGTAAGCTGAAAAATACAGCATATATATATATATATATATATATATATATACCCAAGTGTGGGATTGGTATATACGGAGTAAGTTCCAATAACCAACAATTATTATTCTTTAAAGAGTGCTCAATACAAAGTAGAGCAGGTATAATCATTTATTTAAATATTATAACATAAATATGTTATAAAATCACTACAAAAATAGCCATTTCGTTTCGACACTTGTGTGTCTTTTCAAGTGATGGTGTTGAATGTAGAATAAATGTTTTTTTTAATAAAAACATTTCCAAATTCCTTAACGGCCCTTCTCTAGGGATTCTACATTCAACACCATCACTTGAAAAGACACGGAAGTGTCGAAACAAAATGGCTATTTTTGTAGTGATTTTATAACATATTTATGTTATAATATTTAAATAAATGATTATATATATATATATATATATATATATATATATTGTGTTTATATAAATATGCATTTCACCATCCATATATACAACAAACATATTTATATATCAATCTATAGTTGCATTATAAACCCCAGATTCGTTCTGTGGATGTTGAAGAAATATAAAGTATGTTCAAGCAGGTGTCTGCAACTGGGGCTTGCTAACCACTTTAACAGATGGATTAATTTTTTACAACCTATCAACCTTTTGCAGTTTAGTTAAAGCCAGAAAATATTTTCATTTTTTTTGGTGATAATAATGATATATTATTTAAGCCATGGCTGGTGGAGAGAAGAGGTGCATTCATACCTTTCCCAAATTCTGAGGCATTATCCTTTACACCACTCACATATCCAAGTTTACACCACCTTGGTTTCTTTTGTGATTTCAGTGAACACTCGTTGCCACTTTTGTAATGTCAACAAATATTCATTGTCACTTTTGTAATGCTTGTTGTAGTAGAGACTTTGTAATCATAGATTCAGCTATAGTATGCTGTAGAACAATGCTGGTGTCAGACGCCTTCAAATAGCATTTGCACTAATAGTACATGCTCGATAATTGTTGCTCAAAATGTAACCACTGAATAGTGATCTGAACGGTAATCCATATAGTGATCAGTATAGAGAATAGCGATCTGTATAGTAATAGAGAAAAGTGTAGAAATAGTGATCCGTATAGTAATAGAGGATAGAATAGAAAAATGGTGATCAATTCGACACCACGCTAATTCCCATATATACATCTCCTTTGCCATCACGTTATCTACTTATTTCAAAATGGGATTGCCTGTGTTTGCACACTGGGGATCTGTGTTCAAACTCCAGTGTTGGCAGTGACACTTTATTGCTATATAACAGTTTCCCAAGCTGTCAACCATCCAGGTACTGACCAGCCTCGATGTTGCTGAATTTTAATGATTGTATAAAAACCGGTGTTTCAATATGATACGGTCATAAAACAGCAGAGAGATGTACTCAGAAAAAGAGTGGCCATATATACACCTCTTTTACACACACATATATATATATATATATATATATATATATATATATATATATATATATATATATATATATATATATATATATATACATATTTTAAATATGTTGTATTGAATGTCAAAGACAACGTAGTCCTGCATATTCTCTTTTGAATTTTCTCATATTTTCTAATGAGACTTTTTATTTGAAAATTATATCGAAATAAATATTATAAATATTATAAATAAATATTGTCCGTAAGATAACCAAGTACTTTCGAACATCATTGTTCATCTTCAGGATCTTACGGACAATATCTATTTCGATATAATTTTCAAATAAAAAGTCTCATTAGAAAATATAAGAAAATTCAAAAGAGAATATGCAGGACTATGTTGTCTTTGACATTCAACACAACATGTTTAAAAGAAAAGTTGCTGCCAAATTACACACACACACACATATATATATATATAAATATGTGTGTGTGTGTGTCTGTCTGTGTCTTTGTGGAGATGTGACAGTTTTGAAAGATCCTGACATGACCAAGAAACCCTTTCAAAAGAAAATCTGATGTGTAGTCAGTTGGTCAGCTTTTTCTCAAGAACAGTAATATTTATTACCCCCCACCCACCTACATACATACATACATACATTTGAAATGCACACAGCATACATAACATCATATGCAAACACATCCTGCCACACATGCACATGCATATAAACACATTATATTTCTATTTGTTTGCCATATTTTTCGTGATGCAACACAATCCAGTCCTTCTCCAAGCCTGTCAGATATGGGGAGTAATAAGCCTTTCCTTGCCACACAAGCCCATGATGTGCAATGAGCTTGAATGTAGCCCATAACTGATGTGGAGGGAGAACAAAGGCATTCTTACTTTTCCCAGAAGTGTGGAATTAATAAATACTAAACATGTCAAATATTTTGATGTATGGGTAAGTTGAAATGGATAGATGTAACCATAATTTCTATGCTAACAGTTTCTTTTCTCACACTTCTTGCTTGTCAAAATCTCTTCTGACTGTTTACTTCCCAGTTAACATTGAACTTCAAAAATTTAAATGCAATTTCAATTGTTATCTCCCATCTTTTATAGTTCTAATAATTTTTTTCTCATATCCTTTCAAACTCAGTAACCCTTTGTGTCTTAGTGTCTTTATTGCCTTGCTTGGGGTGAAATAATTAAAATTAAAAGAAGTAATAAATTTAGTATATGAGATAAGGAAATGGAACATTGTTTACACGATACTACAAATTTGCAACAAATCCAAAACATTACCCTAAAAAACTTGAGTCATGTTCTTAAATAGCTTTGTCAGACTGAGATTTTAATATGGATGATGCCATGCATGGTACCAAACTTATTCAGAAATATCTAAACTGTCAGCTGTATACAACTACTTTCTCAAATTAATGGTTAAACATGGTTTTTGAGCATATGAAGCCTGTATGTCTTAGCAAGGAGAGTCCTTCTTTGAACCTTGTAGACTGGCACTACAGTATCACTAAGAATTCTACCAAATATCAGAAACTACATCACAAGAGAATTTTCACTAGCAGAAACAATTAAAATGGATAGCAGATATAACATGAAGAGAAAACAAACAGTGAAAGAGTGATAAACATTTAATGAACTTGAGAAAATTATTTTTCACAGAAGTTGTTTTTAAGAGAAATAGTTTATAAATTTCAACTGTAGCAGTAGCTGCTTGGCCAATAAATACTGAATGTTTTCTGGTGTAGAAATAGCCGATATTATTATAAAATTTAGAAATGAAGAGAGCAGATACTACACTTTGATCCCAGCTCAATAGCCAGGGAGTGAATAAAAGTGTAACTAGAGTAGCACTGCTAATATTGCCATTACCATTTATTATGAAGTGAAAAGAATAATTTCAGATGAAACTTGGACTCTACTTGCTGATACTATTCTCATCACTTGTAACTGCTACACCATCTTCATTTCTGCAGAGTTATTTCAGGTGACCATGTGAAGCACAAGCACTGATGGTAATGATGATGGATGTGGCGAATAAGCAACATTTGCTAGAATGGACGACATTGAGTTACTATACAAAAAGAGTTTTCTATACGTGGCCATTGACATATTGATATTGATATACATAACAATATGTGAAATGCTTGTATAGATGAATAAATTTCTGCCAATTAATGTAAATTGCTAAACATTTTCATGTATTGTAAATATCATTCTCAACAGTTTTAGAAGAATAGCAATAAAAGCAATATTTCATAATCAATAATTTTATTGTTAGCATATGCACATGCAACATTATTTGTGTCTTCAGTTTTAATGTCTTCTGAAGCAGTCCATCCATTTAAGGAGTTTAGAGTGGTATAGTTGGCCTAACACAAGTCACTCACTCAGAAGAATCCAACCTTCAAGCCGTAGTTGCCAAAACTGAAAACTTTAGCAAGTCTATTACTGTACTTCAAAGTCACAAGAACAAGAAAAATGGCAGCAGATAACTTTGATGGGTTTCAGATAATTTCCAAGAAAAAAGAAATATGGAAAACATAAGGTGGACCAATTATTATGTGATGTCAAATAAGAGGAAAAACAAACGAAATAGTTTGATGATTATTAATTAAGCTTGTTACATCTGATTTATTCATTATAAAGCTTATTTAGAACTTAATACTCAGGGTTGAAAATAATACAACACTTTGACTTATTTGTTTACATTCTGCTAATGTTTTGCTAAACTTTGTCTTTGACTAACTAATTAATTCCTCACTGGTGAAGAGAAGATGAGTCAACATAGATGCTGTCCTATAGAATAATGCTGAGAATACAATTGACAGAAGATATGAATGACAAAGTTTTAAGAATAATGGAAACAGAAAGGACACTTTTTCACAATCTGAAAAAAAGACAACTGAAGCCTCTGGAATACTAAATGAGAAAAGAGGGCTTGAAAAAATTAACACTCATAGGAATATTGAAGGCATGAGTGGCAGAGAGAAAAAGTGAGTGACCTACCCAAGAAGCTTGCATAAATGGATATCAGAACAGAGTTGGGGAGGGATAGGAAGTGGCAAAATATTGCTTAGAGATACAAAAATAGGAAATTATTGAGAGCCACGATTGCGCATGCCGTGAAGTGACAAAGCACAGAGAAAAAAATGACATATGTAAATACAAAAAGTTCATTAAAAAGAACAGTTAGATAAAACTTTTATAGATACATCAAATAAACATTATAAATAAACATAAATACATTATAAACAAATATATAAAACATTATAAATAAACAATTATAGATAAAAAGATTGTTTATAAAAGGTAGGAAGTTAATAAGAACTATGACTGCCCATTTCCAGAATGGACATGACACAGAAGAAGTAAAATTGACATATGGCTGAAATTCCTTGAACACAAAATGAAGGAGCAGGGCTTGGAAAATAACCAGCACAGGGCATACTAAGGGCAGAAGTGATAGAGGAATCCAAGAAAGGTACAGATTTTATATTTCAAAATAATCATTATTTGATTTGGTATCTGGATTAACACTGTGCCGTATATGATTATAACTTCAATATTGTTGCTTTGATTTCTGTAGCAAGTGGATTTTTTTGGAGTGGAGTTGTCCAACCAGGTTCCAGTTCAAATCTTTCTCCTAAACTGGTTGCCAATCAAAGGTAGAGAACCCAGTTTACATTGCTATTAACCCTTATCAAGGAGGGTGGGGAGAAGAGATAAGCAAGGGTATTTATTTCTCAAATATTTCATTGCTGAATCAGAAAAGACAGTTGAAATTTCTAGGACACATAATTAGGAAAGAAAACTTGAAGAATATGACACACAGAATATATTGAAGGCAAGAGGTGTAGGGGGAACAACAGATAGTATTCCAAATGAGTTTATGAAAATGGATGCTAAGAGTCATAAAAAGGAAGTTATTGAGAACAATGATCGAAGGGACATGGCACACACAAAAAAAAAATGAAAAACTGTCATATAGCTGAAATTCCGTGGTCATATAAGGAGGAAAGAGAGCTTGGAAAACTTAACCTTCACATGGCATACTGAGGGCAAGAGAGATAAGGAAGGCAGTGGATCATCCACTTACAGGATTGTGTGAATGGATGGTAAAAAAGAGGGCAGGAATCTTGGCAAAGGAAGAAATGTTGCTCAGGGCAATTAAGAACAAAAGGTTGTGCAGAGCTATGATCATCCACATCTTGAAGGGACGTGATACATAAAAAAGGAAGATATATACCATATTTCCCATATGCTAAGACATTTTTTTTCCTCAAAAATGCCCTACAAAATCACCTTGTGTTATAGCGCTGAGAGATCAAATCATACAGAGGAGTTTGCCAAGCCTCACTAACCCCAGTCATGAGATACAAGCGATCATGGACTCCAGATATATAAGCCTACAATTCCCAATATCTACTATCAAAAAAAGCAACAGACTGCACTTGATCTCAGCCCTGAAACATCATTTGGGATGTTGGATGTAAGCATGCTTTGTAATGAGATGTCTTTTGGTTTGTGGTGCTAATTATGAGTTGCTTCTGGTGTGAATAGCTATAACATTGTGCTAAATTATTGAAAATCTAATTAATAATAACCATAAATATTTAACAATAGGCCCAAAATGTGTGATAGGAAGTAACATCACGCTGAAGAGTTGGTGATTTGGATTCACCATTATAGCAGGCTAATTATTAATGAGTTTGTCTGATGATTGCAAAGGGCATGAAACCCAGTGGTCACAAACTCACATCAATGTGACTATATATATATATATATATATGTATGTATGTATGTATGTATGTAAATTCAGTCACATTCACACTGCCATAACAAAGCTTCCCTGTGGCTTTTCTGTCAAAATTTTCATGGTAATTGTTCAGCTGAAATTTTCTCTTTGGTACCTAGACTTTAGGAACAGTAATATTTTGGCAGTAAGAGCTCATCATTTTACAGTTGAAACATCTAGTTCTATACTAAAAGATTCTTCTTCTACACTTCTTGCTTGTGGAAATCTTTGATATTCAAAAATTTAAATGCAATGTCAATTGCTATCTACTGTCTTCTTAATTCCTCTTCAAATTTTTTTTCTCATTTTCTCTTATACTCAGTAACCATTTTCATCTTTGCCTTACTTGGGGTGGAAGGATTATATATATATATATATATATATATATATATATATTTATTATGATACATAATTTGTATAATTTTATTTATCAACAAACTATATTTAGAAAAATATGACAAACTGGAAAGGTTTTTTTTTGTGATGCGTTTCATCCAGTGAATTCTTAACAGATGAAACGTGTCGCCAAAAAAAAATTCCAGCATGTCATATTTCATATATATATATATATATATATATATATATATATATATATATATATATATATATATATAAATGTTTATATATATATATATATGTATATATATATATCTATATATATATATATATATAAAAGTGGACATGGAAGTCAGCACTTAGAGGCAACAGTCTGTTTCATGCTAGTGCAATCGTCAGGCGACTAGACGATTGCACTAGCATGAAACAGACTGTTGCCTCTAAGTGCTGACTTCCATGTCCACTTTTATATTTACACACGCTCTATCTCTGATATTGAGCACTTTATCCCACAAATATTGCACACTTTAAGACTATATTTCTTCATATATATATATATATATATATATATATATATATATATATATATATATATATATTACAGTTCAAAAGTTTGAAGCTACCCCTGGAATTAGCATGGGATGAACTTGACAGAAGAGTAAAACCTTTCCATCGCAAAAATGAAAAAGAGCTCTTAGAGTTATTGAAAAAAGAATGAAATCAATTATCAAACTTATACTTTGAGAAACTTTTGCTACAAATGCCAAAAAAAAAAAATTGTGTTCCAGTAATCAAGGCTAAAGGGGGATAATTTGCCAAGTGCAAAATTTAATCATAAAATATCTTCTTTTTTTCTTTTTGTCATAATAAAATTTCTAATAAGAAATCATGTCTCACTTTTTTAAATATGTATAATAAGTTTCTCTTATTTAAAGTACAAACAACTACTTTTGGGGCCATTTTAAAAAAATTAACAAGAGTTACACCTCAATAAGAAATCATGTCTCACTTTTTTAAATATGTATAATAAGTTTCTCTTATTTAAAGTACAAACAACTACTTTTGGGGCCATTTTAAAAAAATTAACAGGAGTTTCCTCAAACCTTTGGACTGTAGTGTGTGTATATATATATATATATATATATATATATATATATTCAAACAAGTTTTTGTTAAAGAGAATAGACAAGTTATGTTTGTTATATTCTTTAATAAGCTTTTTTTGTTGACAGATTAGTTTCTTCAGTTTGGTGTTGAGGATGTAGATGAACTATCGACAATTTGTGTCAGTTCTTATTAAGGTTCTGAGTTTTTGACTGGCTTCAGGCATTATCAGGAAAGAAAAAAATTGAATGAAATTCAAAGTTTGTGTGGTAGTTGACATCTTTGGTATGATTTTCTTTTCATGTCTTTGTGTTATCACATGTGCATGATGTTATTTTTTAATTTTAAAACCTCTGGCATCATATGACCATGTGACATTCAGAGAATTTGAATACATTCCAAACTTTCTTTTCCAGAATCATAGATAATGGTAATAGTAATATTCTTATTGCATTTCTTTATCTGGTAACATTTCCCATTCATTGACGGAATAGTTAGTGCTGTATTGGTTTCCAAAAAGAAAAAAAGAAAAACATTTTTTAAATATTAAAAATAAATTTGTTATATATGCAAATTATATACACACATGTAAATGTTTATATATAACTTGTTTGTATTTATTGGCCCCGTAGAAAGAGGATGTAAAATGTGTTCACTCCTCCAATAGAATGAGAGGGGGTTCAATTCCTGCTGGAATGACTGCATAATACTTTCCCCTCCTCTATTTATAGACAGAACTGTAGAAATGCACGCTGAGATTTCTTCCTAGCCAATAAGATATGTCACTTCTCGGTTTCATCTGACTCAGTCTCAGTTTGTCTTGAAGCCAGAATGATTTGTTCACTTGTCTGAACATGCTCTTGTCAACCCCAATTCTTAGTTTGTGAATTTTTTGGACATAAGGAAATTTGCCTTATTACTGTTAATTTGCCTTATTACTGTTGCTTTGCCTTATTACTGTTAATTTGCCTTGCATATATTGTTTGCTTCCTTTATATTATTTTTTGTCCTGTTATTTTTTTCTTTTTCTTGTTATTGCTTATTGCAAACTTTATCAATTCTGTTTGTTCGACAGTTCTCTTATTTATGTTCCAATAGACCATATGTTATATTTCTAACTCTGAGATGGAATTTTAAGAATATTAATCGATTGATTCGTTTGCTTTGGCCTATCAACCATTTGCAGATTATTTAAAGCCAGAAACTGTTTTTACATTGCAAGAATAATTTTTGGAGATTATAGTTTAGTGATACATGTTTTGGTTTCATACTCTGGGAATGACTGCAAAACACTTTTCCATTGCCTTCTATATGCAGAAGAATTCAAATGAATGCTGTGATTTTTTTCCTTGCTTTATTGGCCAGTTCTCGGTTTCATCAGACTCATTCCTGATCTGTCATATCTTGAAGTCAGAATACTGTGTTAGCTTGTTTGAACTTGTTTTTGTGTGTCAACACCAATTCAGTTTGTGAAATTTTGCCATATTATTGTTGCTTTGCGTCATTACTGTTAATTTGCCTTGCATATATTGTTTGCTTCCTTTAGATTAATTTTTGCCCTGTTATTTTATCTTTTTCTTGTTATTGCCAACTTTGTTTTTTGGACAGTTCTGACATTTATTTTACATTTAACATAGGCCACATGCTGATCTCAGTTGAAATTTATAAAATCTTTGTCTTAAAAATTTTTTCTGGAAAATAAGTATCTCAAGTTCAGTAGCTGTTACTGGTCTTTCCAGTACATAATTTTGTTTAGGGTAGTGTAGAATGTTAATATCTTGATAAAGACATTCTTCAGTGAGTCACATGCATTTTAGTTGCTGTTGAACGTCCTCAAGTTATGTGGTTTCTTTTATCTGGTACAATTCTTTCTTTGTGATTCTGAAGCACCAGTCCATGAAATTCAAGGAAAGAAGGTCCTCAACGAGGCATACACAATTCATTCAAGCAAAACCATTTTCAACCATCAATATTTATAAATGTTTGTATACAGCCATCAGTTTAGATATTTCAGAATGAGTTTGGCACCATGCATGACATCCATATGAAAGTTTTGATCTGATGAGACTATTTAAGAACATGACTCTAGTTTTTAGTATTAGGTAAAACTACCCCTGGCACAGCATATTATTGTAATTTCGTTCTGTCCTTTTTTTTTTAATTGATTTTACCCCAAGCATGTCAGTAAAGCCACAAGGAATTATTGGATGTGAAAGAATTAGGAACAGAAACATTATTAATGAGAGGGAGGAGAAAAGAGTAATCAAGAGGACAGTATATAGTGATTGACATTGCATTTAAATTTTTGGAGATTGAAACTGGCTGGAAAGCATGGAGCCAGAAGGGAGTTCCACAAGCAAGAATTGTGAGAAAAGAAACTGATGACATCTCAATGCCATTCTAGTACCGTGCTTAAATTAAAAAGCCTAAGTACCATAGCAAAGAGTTATCTGAACAATTACCATGAAAGTATTTATAGAAAAGGCACAGGGAAGCAACTGCACAGTGGTGGTAAAGTGACTGATCCATACATCAAATTATTTCAAGTGTTTAGTATTTACTAATTCCACAGTCTTAATTTTATTGAAGGTGATTTTTTTAATTGTTGGCTATTTGTTTTAACAGGGGTAATAAAATTTGAGTATTATTGTGTAAGGAACGATTTTATATTATTGCCATGTTTATACTTTTGTATCATGTGTTGTTATATCCCATTTTTGTTGGAATTATAGCAAGTGAGTACAAGTTGTGGTTGTATATCCTATATATAAGTATCTACAAAATCAGACAGTTGAATATTAGCACTGACTATATTTGAAGATGGTAAACATATACATGTATATTTTACTGACACTCTCCCATTATATATTGCTTAGATTTCATTATTTACTGGGAACAAATTTGACTGGAAAAGCCAGTGACCAGTGATCAAAAAAAGAGCAAAATACCTCTTGAAATATAACTTGTTCAAGTATTACTGGAATTTTCAGTGAGCATGAATAAAAGCAGGTATTCCAGGCACAGTATACTGATTATATGTATATTTTCAAGTTCTGAAATTCTTAAATTTAATAATTCTTAAATGTTCCCACATACTTAAATTAAGTCATGTTATGATTCTTATTTATTTAACACAAAAAATAAGGCTTCAGGTATGCTGGTGTATCTATCAGTTATGTTAATGTTTTAAATATAACCTTGGTTATAATAAGTTTCAAGAGAGAGAAATTTATCACAGAATGTAATTAGTGTCATCACAAAAAGAGAATTCTTTATCCAGCTTGGGAATAATTGATGAATTTTCTCTACAACACTGTTATTCATTCCAATTGACATGCTTTTACTAATTAGAGAGCTTAATGTTTAGCATCTCAGAAAGAGAAATCTGTGAGCTAAGTCTGAATTCTGGGAAAGGTTTGAAGTCTATCTTTTCTCTATGGAACTATGGGTTAAATAGCAGGGTAGACTGGGATCTCTAGCTGTGGCTAGCAATTATTCTAAAAGGACAAGCCTGAATTTTGAAACTCCCCCACCTTGAGACACTGAGTATATAGCCCTAGCCAGACACATATTATAAAATCATTGAGAAAATTACTGAGTTCACAATTAACTGACATGCAGGCTTGTGGACTATAATACCAAATGAGGTCAAATAATATGTATCTGCACACACACATGACATATATATATATATATATATATATATATATATATATATATATATATATATAGAGAGAGAGAGAGAGAGAGAGAGAGAGAGAGAGAGAGAGAGAGAGTAAATGTCAGTAGCTCAAAAAGAAAAATTGGCAAACTGATTTTGTTACATTTACTTACACACAAATAATTTTGGGAAAGGTATGAATCCATCTTTTCAACCCCCAGCTATGAGTTAAATATCAAGGTAGACTGAGTAACCAGACTTGGTAACCAGTCTAGGAGAAGGGAAACTTTAAATTCCAAACAGTATGTAGTTCTGGTGAGGTACACCCTAGACATCTACTTAAAAGATTAGAGAGTTAAGAATTAACAGCAGTTCAGAGTTATGAACTCTGTGATCTTGACTAAGGTTCAATAAAAAAACATCTTAATTCATCTCTTTTGTTTATTTTCTATACTAATCATATTTAATGGCAAATAAGTCAAACTCTTTCAGTAAATATTAGTATATTATATTTAACGAATTTGCTCAAAAATGCACAAATGGAACCTGTTTTTAACAGGATCAAACAGATAACATGAAATAAGTTCTACCAATATTTTACATACCATCCAATAATTTTTCTTAATATTTCCTGCTGTGGTGAACAAATTAGTATTTATAAATTAGAAATCTATTTCTATTTTCAGTAATTAATACTGCTTTGATGAGAGTAAAGATAGCCATTCCTGGTACTTACAATTCTATTCATTCATTGGGGAGTTCAAGTTGAATTCTTGAAGTGATTTGGCCTTTAGCCATTCTTAAAACTGATCCTCTGAGAGTAAAATATTTCAGAAAAGTCAGTCCAAACATAAGTAAAGACAAAAGCTCATTTGGCTAATATTAGTTTGGTCATCTAGAAATAGTCAATATTTATAGGCCCATAACTGTGGTATGTATTATTGCTCCAAGAGCAAATCCTTGCAATTGTATATCAGATATATATATATATATATATATATATATATATATATATATATATATATATATATATAATTAACACTGACGGGGCTACAGTCTGTTTCATACTTGAAATCTATCTTCAGGTTGTGTGTGTTGTGTTTAGGCTCAACTATATATATATATATATATATATATGTAAGTATGTATGTTGGTCAATGGTGGATATAGATGTATGTTGGTCAATGGTAGATTATGGGTAATGAGGTCTATTTTATTATCTTAAAGATGATTGGGTAGATAGTAACAGTTATGTAGCAAATTGTTCTAGAGGATATTAAGTAGGAATAATTCAGTATCTGAATGTGGTTATTTGTTATAGTGGTGTTTGTTAACATTTTACTGATTATTTATTGTTCATTACGTAATTATTTGTTATTGATTATTATTATTACATTTATTTGTGTTTATGTGTGCATTCATAGTTTTTTAATGTGTTGATTATTTAATTAATTATTTATTTAGACTTTTTATTTTTAATTATTTTGGTGGGGATTGGTTATCTTATATGTTTAGTTTAAAGTATTGGCTTTGACTAAAGTATGGTAGTTTATATGTATTGTATATAGTGCATATATTTGCATTTTTCATTATGGTATTTTACAAGGAACTCATTTTTAGTTTTCAACTTTTAAGTAATGTAGTAAAAATTTATTTTCATGTATATATTTTGAGATAAGTTCTAATCATTTATTTAGTAAATTGTGTTGGTCTAGGAAGTTGATGATAGCTATTTCCTTCTCCAGACAGAGTTTACAGCTATTGGATTTATTGTTGTTGTCTGATGAATTATTCCTTATTTTTCATGATATTTTAGGTGTAATTTGGTTTTTGTTTTTAATTTTTCATGTATGTTTAGAAATGTGTGTGAGGTTTGCCCATTTACCCTTTGTAAAGAATGTTTTGTGTGTGCAGTTTCTCTGTTTCCAAGGTCCTTCAGTTACTCTAATGTATACTTTTTCTTCGTTATCTGCTGATTCTATAGTGGCTTGGTATATGACATTGTTTTGGAAGTAATTGCCATTTAAGTGACATTTGTGCTTTGCTCTACAGTTA
>OZ038475.1:128080556-128195556 GCA_964036315.1 Acanthosepion esculentum
CCCCACCTGATGAGACATTTAAAAAAAGGTTTCTTTTTTTGACGTTGAAACAAAAAATATACAATTTTGTAGTGGATATGTGCTTGTTCTAATGTAACACTGCATATGAAATATATATATATGTATATAAATGCAATGTAGAGTGTGTGTGTGTGTATATATATATATTTTGTGTATTTAGACAGCAATCCTTCTTTCATGCACATTTCATTGAAAATGACACACAAGGTTTTTTTTATACAATTTCTCATGTGATCTAATATTTTTTTCTTTTCGGATGATAAATTATATAAAAACTATCTGAATGTTCTTTTTATCTGAGCACTTTTGGATATACATTTAGCCATTTTCAAGGATAATATTTTAATGTTTAACTATATATATATATAGATATATATATATATATATATATATATATATGCAAATGTAGAGAAATGACAATGTTCACATATATATTCATCAGTATAAATCCATATATCCAGTGCAGATATTACTGCTGTATCATTCTGAAATGAAGCTAATATTGATCTTAATTCTGTATACTGATTGATTATCAAGTATATAAAAACCCTGGGAAAAAGATAGAAATATGCATAAAATACTTGCTCAAGGTTTACAATACAGCTCCTAGCAGAATCACTTTGTTGAATTTATTGTCTGATACTTCTACTTACTTTAAGAGAATTGCGCAGAGTTCCTGCAACAGAAATGTGGTTACCTTAACATGGCCCACAGGTGTGGCTCTGTTTACTAACATGGACTGTAGAAGCCAAATTATTAATGATTATTTAAACTGTAACTCAAATTATTAAAAATAATTCAGGAGAATCATAACAGCATGAACCCAACATAAATATAGGACATACTCTAGTGTATAAAACGGCAAGTTTTGTATGTACATTCAAAAATTTACAAGTTATACATCTATGATCAAATAAAATCAACTGGATTTTGTGATTTATCTGTGTACCCACTTGAGTGGAATATGACAAGTTTGAATCTAAAGTGGCAGCCCATGTGTACATGGGCTAGGGAAAAAATTGCTCCAAATTCCTTATTACTTCCCCTTTTGTTGATGCTACAGGTACCAGGTAATGTTACTAGGCCCCTCCCAAATGAATGGTATTTCTTAGTGGAATGGCCCCTAAGACCGAGCTTAATAATAGGGACCAAATTATAAAAGTAGTATTCATTTGTATGCCCAATTCATTAAAATATGACACAAGTTACTAGTGGAAGTCCATACATACAGGAGCCAAGGGCCAAACATTCCTGAAATCCCCTCAGCACATTCCCTTTGGGTATATCTCAGATATTGGATAACAAGGCCTTACCAAAAGAGTAGTATGCCCTGGGGCTCATGCTTGTTTATAAGGACTGCATAAATGGAGTTGAAATGTGGTCCTACGGAAAGATGCTGTTTCCTCCCCCAGACTATCTTCTGTGATCCAGGTATGTCACATGTTGTTTACCCTTGTCTCTCTCTCTCTCTCTATTCAACCCATGAGTATCAGATTCTCCAGGCCCTCCTTCCTCATTATGTGTCTCAGGAACTTCAGCTGCCTCTTCCTGATGTTAAGTATAAGGCTCCTCCTGGTTTGCAACCTCTCTAAGACCTCCTCATTGTTCACACGCTCGGTCCATGGTATCCTTAGCATCCCTTCTGTAGAACCACATCACTGTCACCTAATAAACATTTAAAAAATTCTTTATATGTGTTTCTAAAAGAACAAATGAAAAGAAATAGAAAACAAGGATAAACCCCTACTCCATTTAAATTTATGAGGAAGGAGTGTGAACTGAGCGATAGGCAAACCTATCTACTTCTATTGAAAAAAAGATTAAAAAAAACCCTAAAAGTCTAACAGAATGTCCAAATATTTTTGGTTCAGGCAAAAATCAAAGTTTATTTTATAAATAAGATAAGTCCTGATGTTCTGAAAATAAAATATAAAATAATATTGCCATTAAGGGAGCATTTATTTTGGATAACCCATTCTGAGATTAACAAACATTTAAAAAATATTTTTATATTTGTTTCTAAAAGAACAAAGAAACAAAAAGAAACTATATTATCTTGTAAGAAAAAATGCTGGAGAAAGAAGATCTTTACACTTTTTATTTTGCTGATGTGCATGTGTGGATGTAAGTGGATTGGCATAAAGAGATAAATACAGATATAAGTGGATGGGTGTAAAGAGATAAAGAGAGATATATGTGGGTGGGTGTAAAGAGATAAAGACAGATATAAATGGGTGGGTGTAAAGAGATAAAGACAGATATAAATGGGTGGGTGTAAAGAGATAAAGACAGATATAAGTGGATGGGTGTAAAGAGATAAAGACAGATATAAATGGGTGGGTGTAAAGAGATAAAGACAGATATAAATGGATGGATGTAAAGAGATAAAGACAGATATAAATGGATGGGTGTAAAGAGATAAAGACAGATATAAATGAGTGGGTGTAAAGAGATAAAGACAGATATAAATGGGTGGGTGTAAAGAGATAAAGACAGATATAAGTGGATGGGTGTAAAGAGATAAAGACAGATGTAAGTGGGTGGGTGTAAAGAGATAAAGACAAATGCTCAGAATGATGAAAAGAGAGATAAACAATCAATAAAAAATTTTGCAAAACAAAAGTTTTGTTACATATTTAAACTATATCAGATTTTATGATGCACATCAATGTATTCACAGTAAATTAGTATTACCAACCAATGCCAACAAAATTTCTGTATACATTTACATTAGTGATGTATTGTCTGCATTTCAGCATATGATATCTACCCTTTTTAAAAATATTTGTTTGCTCAGATGCCAGGTTCAATGATGCAAACGAACTAAATACAGCATTAATTTATAAATAAATCCAAAAAAATATTCCACAGAAACATTTATTTGATAAATATAATGTTCCATCTATCTGAATAAATATCATTTTAACTATTTTATACTCTCCAGACAGTTGTCCTCATTGTTATTGTCATATTCACACCATTTTGGGTGTTGTACGCTCAGGCCTTCTTCAGCTGATATACACTGGAATTTCAAGCTGAGCTCTTTATTTCATCCATTGGGTTCAGTTTGAAAATCCAACTTTTATCCCCTAAAGAAGGCCAGAGTATAAAACAGCCAAAATGTTGTGAATATGACAATAAAGATGAGGACAACAGTCTGAACAATGTAAATTGTATAGTTACAATAATTCATCTCAGAAATACATACAAATATTATTTTATATATCAGTATAGTCTGTTTGATCTTTTATTACCTCCACAGCGTTTTTTACAATGATTTTGCTAATTTTTTTACTTTTTCAATTTTAACGATACAGATTTTATTGCCCTCCAGAGATCTTCTTTGCTTAAATATTCTTAAATACTGTTTCTTATTTCCAGAAACATTTATTTTAATGAATTTCACTGATGGACAACAAGTTTTTCACCAAATTAATATTTGAAGAGGGGCATCTCTGCCTGGTTGTTTAGTGAAGCTAATTTGGTTGATCATTATTGCTGAGTAGTGAATTCAATCCATATGGAATGCCCCATAAAAGATTTGGCATTAAATAACCAAACAAAAGTTGATATGTCCTAAAATCCATCTGGAGAGGCTGGGGGTCATTCTATTAATTTGGTATCTGTATTATTTTGAGAAAGTGAGACATCATCATCTTTTGAAAATATGAAGGTGTTTTGTGTTGCATGAATATGCACTTTAAAGCTGCTAAGTTTAGTTATGATATATCATCTTCTTCAAAACATGGATGATCATGGATCTCCACAACTTCCAGTCCTTTGTAGCTCTTTTTGCTACCTCTCCTAATCCTTGTGATACCAATCATTTACACAAGCTCAATAGCTAAGTTATGCATGGCATCCCTCTGCCCCTCTTGCTTTCAATATGTCCTTTAAGTGTCAAATTTTCTAAATCCTCTTTCCTCATTATTTTTCCAAGAGTCTTTCTGATATGAAGTCTAAGTGTCCCTATTATTTTCATTTTCTCTAAAGCTTCGTCATGGCTCAAATATTCAGTCCATTGTATCCTCAGCATCCTTCTGTAGGACCATATTTCTAATGCCTCAAATTTCTTCTTCATCTGGGATGAGATTGTCCAGCATTCACTGCCATATAAGAGAATTTATATTGCATAAATATTCAGTAGTTTTTTGTTGTTTCTAATAAAATTTTCCTGTTTCTTAATACTTTACTTAGCTTTTTGGAGACATCTTTAGCTATCCCAATGTCTGTTAGATTTTGATGTTGTATTTTTCATCCTTTGTTAAAACACTTCCTAGATATTTAAATACCCTTGGGAAAGGTATTAATCCATCTCTTCCCACACAACTATTGTTAAATAATAGTTTAGCAGACTATTATTTTTTAGAGGGAGTGTATCTCTACTCAAACTTCCTGACGTTGACCTTAAGGATAAAATAGAAGACAAAACAAGGAAGTCGATTTTTATTGGCTGAATGAGTTTGAGAATGACAGAGAAAGGGTTTTCAGTGAGTTGTTTCTGAACCGTTGAACAATGTAGACGTGTTTTCTTTTGTGTCTGAAACTGCTCTCCAGTGGAGTTAGAGAGTGACCCCACTGGGAAGATGTATACAGTGATGTTAATAAAATAGTTAAGATTAAAATTCCCTGTGTTGAAGTTCTTTCCATCTTGACTCAAAACAACTAGCGATCAATGGCTGCCAGAGAAGAATGCAACCTTATTAGTGAATGGAGACTGTCAACCAAGACTTCCCCTGCATGAGGGGACCATGCAACACTATCGGTAAGTAGCAGGACAGACTGGGTCCCATAGCCTTGATGGCAACTAATCTAGGAGAAGGATACCTTTGAATTCAAAAATTCAAACTACAGGTTTTAATAGCTAGCCTCATCAACCTGCATTTGGTCAAGCATGATGAGTACGATGCCACCCTTGATGACATAGTCAATTAGAAAAGGGGTTCCTCCAACAGAAGTGAGAAGACCCTGGTTTTGGATTAGCTTTTGTAAGTAATGTCAGCTCATATTTTTACTTGTTACCTTTTTAATTTCACTGAAATCGATATTTGTCACATTCATATCTTGCTAATATTTTCAATTTCTCTTTTGATTGTTTTCTTCAACATTTTTGCAACTTCTAATGATGCCTTCTTATCACTCAATAACTTTGCATCATTTCTATTCTGAGAAGTAAATATCACTTACATCAATATTATATACAAATATTTAAACAATGATAAGAAAGCAAACTCTAAAGTTATATAGTAAAATCTTGCAGAACCGATCTCTTCTAACCAAGTACTAACAGATGAACGGGCAAAAGACTCACTTATAACTTTCAATACCTCACAAACCAATGTAGAAAGTTTTCATCATCAATGAGCTGACACTGAATTCTCACCAATCATAATGAATGGTTGCACTATTAATGAGGCACCCTGGTTTGATTGCCTATTTGAACTCAAGTTAATTCCAGAGCTTAAGTGGAACTCAAACTATCACTAAACATACTAGAAAAACTTTCTTGGATATTATCAGCAAGTTCTCTTAGTTTCTCTAAGTAATAACAAGTCGAAGATCTTTGTAATAATCTTTGGTAATATATTGAGCCATAATTTTCATGAAATATTTTCTGCCAAGTGATTCCACTAGACAATATTTCATGTATCAGAGTGAGAATAATAATGTTCTACTGCCCAGTTCAGTGTTTGTTAATAATTCCTCCAATAATGATTCATTGAATTTCCACTGTACATTTTATTATGAATACTATTTCCACAAAAATGTTCTGATAAGCTACATTTCCTTGTTCTACCAGTTCAGACTTTTACAGCTAAGATCCTCCAGGCTACATACACAAGAGCAGACCATCCTCATTTCTTTCATCTTCCATTGGTAAGGAGGAAATTCCATTAAGACAGCTGCTTCCAAAGAGCCACCACTTTGTGGAACAGGCTCCCAAGGGAATACTTCCCCAACCATTACATTCTTCAACTATTAAAGTTCATGGTCAGTTGTTATTTATCCTTAGTGGCTTTTAGGGATGCAGTGTGAAAATAATAACATTAGAAGCAGTTATTCTAAATATTTCTAATAAAAACAAGCATTATAGACTGAAATCCACACACACACACATATATATATATATATATATATATATATATATATATATATACTATGTTCAAATGTAATGAGAACAAAAAGAATATAAATTCAAATGTTCATAATGTTAATTTAAAAGTGGGCTGAATACAAAAAGTAGAGAAATAGTTATTTATTATAAGTTATTACATATGAACAAACAAGTACTCACTACAAAGATGCATATTTGTTTTGATGCCTAATATAAGCATCTCATCAGGTGGTCAACAAAGATGGTTAACTTATATATATATATATATAATTAATTGACAAATTGGAAACTTCAGAAAGCCATGGTATTATTTTATTTCGCAAGACCGATAAAATTTGATTTTGTTTTGTCAGATCTTGCGGTTTCAAAACAAGCTTTTATTTTATATATATATACATTGAAAGTTTTACCCTCTTTGGTTGGTTAATACTAATTTTATTGTGAAAACATTGACTTGGATAGTAAAATGAAAGAGTGTAGTTACTGCTATACGTATTAATGTAGCAATCATGGCTGCTATTTCTTCTCTTCATGCTTTTTTAAAGAAAAACTCATGTTTCTGGAATAGCAAATGCTTGTTCCTCTCAAAGCAATTGTTTACCATAGAGTTTCATTTTCTTTCATTATTTTCTTTGTGGCATCCGGTCCATTCCATCAGAACCCATGTTTTCTTCCTGCCTCATTTACACAATTTCTGTTCGTTCTTCCTGGTTTTTTTAACCGCATTCTTTAAAAGGATGAAATTAGCTGATGGGTAATGAACTCCGTACCCTATATCACAGCCTTTTTTGTCTATTTGGTTCTTTTTTTTTCTTTCTGTCATTTATTGTTTGATTTTCTTCTGATCTTTTTAGCTTTTCATTTTCTATCTTCTGCCTCTTTATTCTGTTGCCTCATTTTTTTTTCATTTGTTCTTTCTCTTTGAATCTTACTCTTACCTCCTAATTTTTATACCAATTTTTTTCCTTCACTCTTAGCCAGTTCCTTATTATCTACATTTTTCTTCTTCTGCATATTTGTCTTCTCGTATTTCTTTGTCTCATTTTTTTCTCTATCTTTTATTCTTCTTTATATTCTTCATGACATTTGGCTTGTTGGGATAATATGTCTGTTCTGTTATTCTTTGCAAACACGAGGTGACTCAATAACCATCACTCACCCAATACTACAGAAGTGCCTGTTACTAGAGTCATAGTGTCTTTATATATCTACATTTTATCTTCCTTAATATTTTGCTATTTTTTTCTTTTTTGTAAGCCTAACTTATTTATTTTTACATATTATATTGGTTAATATTATATAGTTAAATTCATATTTGATATACACACAATAGTTCTATTCTGTTTGTATTTTATGAAATATATATATAGGAGTGTACTGATAATATCTGAGGTGTTAACATCCAAGAAATTTCTATGAATCCAAGTCATCTTCAAGATCAATGTTCAGTTTTTATCCTTCTTTTCTTTTTCATATTTTTCCTTCTATTCTGTTCTTATGCTTTTTTAATTCTTGTTTCTTTTTATAATTTCTTTATTTTGTTTTTCTCATTTTCTTCAACAGTCTAAGTTGTTTCCTTTTCACGCCCACTGTGACCTTATACTTTAAACTCTTACTTTGTATGTATGCATATTTATGTAGCTAATGTTTCTGCATTTGGACTGTTTGCTGGTGTCTATCTTTTTATACAATCTTACTGTATGTTCTAGTTGGGTTGGGTTTATTCCAAATGTCCTGTGAGAGATATAAGCAATCAGTATGTGTTTTTTAAAAATTTTATTTTGGATTATCCTTGAAGCCTAAGGGCTGTTGAGTCATGAAAATAGTTTATTATACAAGAAAACTCAACTTATAATGAAAAGTGAAATGTTTTTCCATTTAAGCCTTGATGTGAGCAGAGAGCAAAACTTGCTTTTCACAATCAAGGCAAAGTTGAAGTCATTTTGTTTGGGTGTAATGTTTTCCTGGGTAGCAAAATTATAATTATGAGTATAAATTTGAAAAAGTGTGCCACAAAAAAAACAAAACACTTTACATTTTTCATGCAAACATGAATATACATACACATACATTTTATATTATATATATATATATGTTAGAGAGAGAGAGAGAGAAAGAGAGAAAATATAGAAATACCTAGATTGGAGTCCAGGTGTATGGTAAGCCCAATGGGATTTTTAGATCTCTTAGCTTTCATTAATGTATCCACCTTGGAGAAGGAACCTGATGCAACACCTGTTGTTTGACAGCATCCAAAGTTGTTGAATGGTTCTTCTTTTTGGATAAATAATGTTCTTTTATAAGGAATGGTATTGATATGAATATTTCATGCACAGGCATTGCTTGATATCTAGTAATGATCATACTTGATAACAAGATGGCAACCATCATTCATATATATATATATATATATATATGTGTGTGTGTGTGTGTGTGTGTGTGTGTGTGTGTGTGTGTGTGTGGTGTGTGTATGTATGTATGTACTTCAGTTTCATACATGAAGCAGTCACCAGTGAGGATCTGATGATTAGTTAAGATTTGAAACTGATATTTACACTGCAGTCATTATTGTTTTATGTAGACATTAACATATCTATCCCTAATACAGAGCACACTAAATATAGTAAATTTTAAACAATTATTTGAATTAATTATCATTTTCAAGTTTGATATAACATTACAATTCAGACATTCCATGATTATAAATACTATTTCTGAATGATATATTATATTCAATGATTGTAAATTCTATTATTGAACTTCATCCCTGTGAAAATTTATATGCTTGCTTGGCAACACAAAAATGTTTTTTGTATAAGTATACTTCATGTGTTCAAAAAAGTATCAATATAATCTTTATACATGAGATATTTTAAAGAAATAAGAAATATTAAAAAGCATATTTCAGAATAAAGCCCAAGGGAAAAATTTGGCTACACTTTTTCGTATTGCTGTCTTAGCTTAATATTTGTTTTAAAAAATGCAAAGGAAATATTATTCACATATTATTCTGTGACTTGCTGGATTTTCCTACTTGTTAATATTTGAAAGATTCCTTCCTCTGTAAAATTCAAGGCACTTTTATTCCTTAAATAGATAGTATGAATTTTTTAAATAATTTTTTTTACTGATTTGCCTACTCATTTGTCAACCAGAATATTTTGTCTAGTCTACGTTTTAATCATCACTTGTCAAGAAATCAGCTACTGAATGTTGTGATAATTTTAAAAGAAGGTCACATCTTTCAAATATTTACACCTGTCATCCTGTGTTTGATCTTGTTTCTCAGAATGCAACATTTGTAAGAAAATGCAGCTGATAAAAGATTCTATGAATGAATACATTTCTGGCTTTTTTAAAGACTTTAGCAAGGTTAGGATGTTGATTTCATTATTTTACTGATATTTCTTGAATACTACATGAATAATCTATGAAAAATTAGAAGTTCTAAAAGTCAAACTACTGGAATAAATCTCTGTATTTAAATATTTAAAAAAAAAATTAATCATTTGTGAGATATTTTTTATTCATACAACATGATGAAAAAAGAGAGTTTAGTAAGTGTTTTTTATTATCTGCTGGAAGTAAGTTTTAATGGCAGAAGAGTTGACCATAAATGCATTAGAATGAAGTCAAAATGGCAGAATGTGTGGTTGTCAGCAAGAGGGAGAAACCCAAGATGTGAAGCACAAATTGGAGACGTTAGAAGCAAGTAAGTACTGAAATTTAGCTATTTGGAATTGTTTTAATCCTATTTAATAATATGACACTGAAATCTGAAAGTACATTGCAATAGCAAAAAATGAGGAATGAGGAGTTCAAGAATTTGATACTCACAGGTCATATTGAATGCAAGGTAGGAAGAGGTAAAACATTAAGTAATCTACATAATGAACTTATTTAAACAGATGGCAGAAAATGAGGTACTTTTACTTACTTGTATTTGTTGCCGCATTAGCTATAATTAGTTGAGCCAGCTCCCTTAAACAAACCCACCACATCCAAATTAAAGTGACCAAGGGTAGCAGAGTTTGTACGTGCAAATTCTTAGGAGTTTCAGTGAGAATTTGGTTTCACAAACAGTCTTTAGCCGTATGTGAATGCAGAAAAAGAGATGGGAGGGATAGTAAGGAAACAAATATAATTTACCACCACAAAAAATAGGAAGCTGTAGAAAGCCATAATAATCTATGTCCAGAAGGATAAAGCACATAAAAAAGAGCCCAAATTTAATTCTGAATCAAATATCATCCTTATTTTTTTTTTTATAAGCATAACATTTTTACAAAGAATTTTAATATTACTCTGACATATAAGAAGATGGTCTCCTTAAACTGACAGCCCATTATCATGATAGAAAATCAAAAATATCTAAATAAAGGGTGTAAAGTGAAAAAAAAAATGAAGAAAAGGGCAAAATGATCACAACTACCTACATGTGCACACATCTGCGCAGATGGGTGTATGCAAGCGGACAGACATCTGCAGAAACACATGCATAAACACACAGACACATGAATGCAGAAGAAAACTTACACCAGTGTTAAATATGCATAAAAGGAAAAAAAAATAATAAAAATGTAGTAAATTGTTGATACCTACTAAAGAGTCAGGTGACAGGTTCACCTATGAAATTCTGGAGTCAAGATGCTGAAGGTAACATCAATTAGCTAAGTGACAAACTTTTATTCACATTAATCCTATATATATATATTCAATAAATTAATGAAATCCAACTGACTTACTTCACAACTAACTTTAAAGTTTCCTGGATGCACTGCTCATCAAGATCAGAGAGTCCAGATGAACGATATGTCCACAAAATTATTAAGTCTGTTTGCAGTCAACTGAATATTTATTAATTTACTCACTACTGTAACCAAGTTTTGTACTGAGCACTTTCGTAAAAAAAATCCTGCTTATTTTGAAATTCATGAAATTATTGTGATATGTGTGTATTTATATATATTATAAACTGTTCCATTGGAACATGCAAGTTACCAAGATAAAAATGCTTATTTGTTTTGGTGACTAATTTAGACATCTCATCAGGTGGTTAACATTGGTGGTAATAATTATTATTAAAGATTATTACCACCAATGTAATAGTTTATAATAATTATCTATTGCTCTACTCATGTGTGTGTGTGTGTGTGTGAGGGAATCGTCCTGTTTGCCTAATATTTCATATTTTTCAATGTATTTTGAAAATATATTCCATATCAGAAATAGTAAAAAATGTTGACAAATCACATTATGCAATTGTTTTTTGTAACCACTAAAGTGACGATATGATGAAAATGAGATTTTGTTTTTAAAATACTCATGCCCTACCGCTTCAGCTTTCTGTATAATGAAGTAATATGCTATTATGAATTCAATTCTATTTCCAATATAGCTTTTCTGGAACATAGATAAAATTGCTGACTACTTTCACATACTTGAATATTAACTATATATATATATATATATATATATATATATATGAAGAAATATAGTCTTAAAGTGTGCTATATTTATGGGATAAAGTGCTCAATATCAGAGATAGAGTGTGTGTAAATATAAAAGTGAACGTAGAAGTCAACACTTAGAGGCGACAGTCTGTTTCATGCTAGATGCAATCGTCAGGCCACCGTGGCCTGACGATTGCATCTAGCATGAAACAGACTATCACCTCTAAGTGTTGACTTCAACGTTCACTTTCATATATATATATATATATCTGAATGTAATGGGAGCAAAAATAATATATAAATACTAACGTTCACAGCATTAATTCAAAAGAGAGCTCAATACCAGTAGTAGAGCAATAATTATTGATAACCATTTGTTTCTCACCAGTCAAGGTGCAACTAAATGCACTGAAACGAAGTTGCATCTTTAAAGTGAGTAAATTGTTTTTGTCTATATGAAAAATATATATATACACCCACAAAATCCCAAGTGTTGGTATAACCTACAAAAAGGCTGCTGGATAAGCAAAAGAAAACTCAAGTAGTAAACAATATTTACTAACAGCAAAAATCCTATACAGGATGCAAGAAAAGGAAAATAGAAAAAGAAAAAAGACCAACAGGCAGTAATCAACAGTGCCTATTACCTAATCAGTAATCAACAATGCTCTTTTCCTAGGTTATTAAGACAGAGCAAAAACACTTCACAGAATCACACATCAAAAGAGACAAAGTTCAGACTAGAGGTAGACAGAGAAAGAGAGATAGATAGACAGATACGAGACTTGGACTTTTTTGTTCTCAAAAATAATTCTGTGTACAATTGTTTTCTGAGATGTATGATTAAAAATGACATCAAATGAAGTGTATATATCTTAAAGAAGATGGTTCTTCATCAGACTTTGCAGACTAAACTGAATAAAAAAAAAACCTATCGCTTGAGCCCTTTCAATGGATCAAGAATAAAAAAGGATAGAACATTAAGCAGGAAGAAGGAAATAATGATATTATAAGATGTTAACTATTAACAAAAAAATTTAAGTTTTGAAAAAATCTGATCAATAACAAGTGAGTAAACTTAAGTCTAATTTTCTGAAAATGTTTTGAGATAAAATTTTTTTATAAATGCTGAAATTTATAAAATATTTTTATCCCAAAATGCTGTTTGGTCAATGAATGCCAAGTCTTTCTTGTTTGGAAACAGGTTATTTTACAATTACCAATATCACTTCAACTTTTAAGCTTTCATGGTAGAGCTAACAGAACTACAATGATAGAAATTTCCTTGCCTCTGCTCGGTGGATCATGTGTCCAGAATACATTCCACTTGACTCCTATGTATCTTCCTGTATGGAGAACTCACCGGTGGCAAGTGGCTATGCAGAGTCCCAAAATAGTGCTTCAAGGATCAGTTGAAGACATCCTTGACATAGGCTAACACTGACCTAGGAAAACACTGCTGCAAGTTGGACTTCCTGGCATAGGACCATCTGAGAGGGAACCGAGGCTTTTTGAGTCCAACGGTCAACATGAAGATATGTGACATACTGTAAAGAGAGCCTGACTCACCCAGCCACGTCCATCACCCACACTCCTTTGTGGCTCTTCAGGAGGAAACTGGGCCTCCACAACCATCTCCACTATCACCACTAGAGGGAGAAAAGGAATAAGGAGAGAGAATGACAATCCCACTGCTCAGATGTGAGCGGGTATCAATTAAAGACATGCTAATTTAGATTAAACTTTATTACTGAGCTATAATAGCAAGTCCCAAATTCTTGTCTGTGAGATTTAAAATAATAAAAAATGAAAACGTGTAGTACAAATATCTAAATATCGTCTTTTAAATTTATTTAAAAAATGCTACAAATATTATTTCCAACCCAATATATTCGATTGATAGAAAAAGATATATCAATATAACTACACAGATATGTAGTTTTTACCTATAGGCTCCACTGTGGAGTATAGGGTCACAGCATCACCACACTAGGTACTGATACTGTGGTTTCTGTAACAAGTAGGTTTTTAAGGGTGGAGTTCTTAGCCCCATGCCCAAAAGGTTTTGAATTCAAAACTATTTCTAAACTGGTGGTCAATCAAAGCTGAAGATCCTGGTCTGCCTTAATCTTACCCATAGTTGATAGGCACACAAGATGGATTCATACCTATTAACATGAAATAACATGCTTAGTTGGAATTCAGAAATCCTCTTTCTTCACCAATATTAATACATAATATAGTCAAATATATAAGTGTGTATGTGTCTGTGTGTGTATAAAGGAAAAAGATAATAGGAAAACTGTCAACCATTTTATTTTGATTTCTTGAGATATTTGTTGTGTATGTTGGCTTGGGAGAGTAGTGATTCGGTTAGGAAAAGTGAGATTGATTAAAAACTGGGGTGTAGATTAATATTTGGATAATATTCAATGGTGGCACTCTCAAGGATTTTCCTTCTGAGTGAATTATTTTCTTTTTTATGAGTGTAGCATTGTATTTTTTTCCTTTATACATGTTCTCTTTTTCTACAGATTAATTCTGAGAATTTTATACATATATATAAATGAATGGATGTGAAATGGTGTAATGGATAGTGACTTGGAATGAGAGTTGATTTCCAATTCCAGTTGAGTTCATTACATTCACTTATGTGCAAATACCCATGGGAAACATATGAATCCATCTTTTTTCTCCCCAGCATGGGTCAATATCAGGCCGGAATGAGACTTATAGCTTTGATTGGTAACCAGTCTAGGAGAAGGAAAATTCTGAATTCAAAACTTAAGGAGAGTTTTTGGAGACCATGTGGCACACTATGTGCACCAGTTCACTGTATTTGGTTCTTCTGAAAAGTTTGGTAGGTTCTGTACAAACCTTCATCATTATAAGCAAATTATATGCGCAGGTAGTCCAGCTGTTTGTTTCTACGAACTGTGTTACTGGACCCTTGTACATTGAAAATGATGGGAGAGTTCATATATATGTATATACAAAATGATTTTCATTTTTATGAAATCACTTGCTTCTGATGAGGAAGATAAGTTTGGGAATTTTATCTTAATGAATATACATCATGTTCATTTGATTTTCTTGCCCACACTGTGAAAGTTCAGAAGTGCGCCATCGTTTAATCAGCCTTGACATTTTGTTACTTCTCAAGAGACATTACGCAATTAGTCAAAACACAGCTTGGAAACAATGTTCTGGAACTCTTTAAATCTTTTTCACTAAAGATTCTACTCATTAGGTGTTCACTGGCAAAATTTGGACAATTTGCATTCAAGATCACTGTACTTAACCCCAACCCCAAGATAATGTACATGAGCCAATGTCAATGGGCCAACATTTGTCCATAACCCCATGCACATCTTCATTAAGCAGGTCAACCTTGTAGCTGGGTCAATGTATGCAAATACAATGCCTGAGGGTTTTACAACTTACACTTGGACAGTTTAGAGAAAGTTGCCAAGTTTTGATGGGTGACTTATCCTGAGAGGGGGATGATCAGAGGGAAACTCATTATTTGATGGCAGAGTAAAGAAAGAATCAAACTTTTAAAAAATTAACCACAATGAGATGATCAAGCAGAACGTTGTTATTATGACATCTATTTCTGTGTTCTTTGAATGCATTTGATGATAATTCAGTTCATTAGCTCATATGCAGGTACTGGCAATTGTAGCAGTGCTGATGTCATAGTCATACATCATTCCCTTGTTATATAGTACATGCATATAAATATGTATGCATTTTCATGAGAGAAAATACTGACTTCTTTACAGAGAACTATGCTTGGCTCAAGATCATAATTATTCATGTATCCATAGAAGTTTCTGAAATGACCTCCTCAGTGTTAGATGAAAGATATATATATATATATATATATATATATATAAAGAGAGAGAGAGAGAGAGTGATGAAAGAAAAGTCAAAAGGAAAAAAAGTACACACCCAGTCTATAAGTTTGTGTGTGTGTATATATATATATATATATATATATATATATATATATATATGTGTGTATGTCTGTGTAATACTTTATACATCATGTGATAAATTCACTACATAGAAATGAACAAATTGTACCTCATATGCTAACCTTGTTGTGCCCATAAAATATAAATAAATAAATTTAATTAGAGTGTCAAAAAATAATTATAATAAAACAATTATAACAATTATAATTACCATTAATTCACTCATTCTAAACCAATGAGAAACAACCCCACTTTTCTAACCTGCATACACAAACATGTGACATTCTCATTATTGGACAAGCAGTTCACATGGACAGATCATGAACACAAGCATCATTAAAAAATTTCATTTTCTTTTCCTTTTTCAGGCCATAATAGTAACATTTATCTTTTAACATTCAACAAAAATTTGAGGTAGGAAAACCCCAGGCACTTCTTGTATTTTTCCAATTATCTGGACACTCATTAAACACATCTATAAAAAAAATCTTGCAAGAAGGATTGTATACACTTTACTTATTCTTTATCTTATTATTCTGTCAGATTCTCATCCATATTTGATCGACATTTGACCCCAAACTCACGATTTTACTCAGTATTACTGTCTCGCGTGTCTCCAACACCACATAACAACCAGATAATAAATAATAATCATTTTGCCGTTTCCACATCTTGCTGTTTCTCCTTTTTACAAGTATTTTGTATATATAAATGTTAGGTGGTTTATAACTGATCTACAATATCAAATTACATTGTGCATTGAAAATACTGTGATATTAAGAAAAAAATGTCCAGCTTTAGGATAAGTATGGTGGAATTGTGAAAAGAAAAACCATTTACACTCTGTTTGCTAGCATAAATGGAAAATAGAAAGGGTAACAAATTTACCACCCCTTTCAGGAAAATACAGCCATATTTGCAATACAAAGAAATAAAGAAAAAACTGCCAGTGGAAAAAATTAAATTTAATGGTATAACTTTTCCTATGCAATAGATACCAGGAGTGATGTCACCCTAATCCCAATAAATTTCTTAGAACAAATGGGAAAACACAAATCAAAGAAAAGTTGGTTTAATCTAAGACAGTTCTATGGCTTTTTCATCGAAATGTTAGGTTGTTTTTAAAAAGGTTTGAGGTGACAATTTATTTTCAATTTGACCGCCTGTTTCTAACAGACAAGACGTTGCAAGCCTCTTGCTGCTCTTTAGTTCCATCAATCCTAAAATTCATGGCTAAGACATGCCATGCCACACACATTGTATCAAACGATACCAATTCCCTTTGTACTGCCCTGCTGAGAGATAAGTTCCACTCTGAATCTATCTTACATATATATAAGTCTACCATTAGTCCATACTTTGAATATTGCTGACACATATGGTCTGGTGCTCCTGTTATATACAATTTATTTCATATTTAGATATCCTTGATAAAATCCAAAGAATAATCTGCTATATCATTGATCCTGACTTGGCATCTTGGCTTCAGTGAATTACCCACCACTCTAATATATCTTCTCTGTCCCTTTTTTATAAAAACGTTCATGGTAATAGTCCTGATGAACTTTCTTCTATGGTATGTAGACTTTATGAAATTAAGTGCAGTACTAGATTGGAGCCAAGGTCTCATTATATTACAGTTAAAATGGCTAGATGTAACCATAAGTTCTGTGCTAACAGCTTTTTTTTTGCACTTATCACTTGTGGATCTCTCTTCCAGCTTCTTGCTTTCCAGTCAAGTTTGATCTTCAAAAATTTTATCAAAGATCTCTAAATACGAAATTTAAATGCAACATCAATCAGTATCTTATATCTTCTTAATACCTGTTTTTTTATTGTTCTCTCTCAATGATTTTTTCTTATATTCTTTCACACTCAGTAACCTCATGCTCCTTAATAGCTTTGTTGCCAATTTTGGGGTGAAATGATTTAAAAAATGTAGATTTAATAGGATGCTTAATAAAATTTGAGGAATAAAAAGCCAATCAAAATGATAATATTGGCAATAAGATTCATGATATTTATTATATATTATTAGCCTTTTGACTAAATTACAGCCTGAAGAGAAAGAGTTTTAGTCAAAATTTTCAGACATGCCTGTAACCTTTTTCAATGAGATGAGAAATAAACAAAGAAGTGGGACTCGCTCCTCCGAGGAATGTTGCTGTTGTTGATTAAAATTCTGACCTTAAAATATTTCTCTTTGTGCTTCAGTTTAGTCAAAAGGCTAATATATAATAAATATCATCAATCTTATTGTCAATATTGTTATCATTTTGTTGGGTATTTATTCCTCAAATTTTATTAACCAGCCTATAAAATATTATAAGAAGCATAAGTGGACCATCTTTAGTTTTAATCATGTGAATTTGTAAACAGTGACTATTTAAGCTAATATTGCATGACTCTTCAGCAGAATTGAGTCACTGTCAGTCACTGTGTGTTTATCTAAATCTAAAAATAAACACGCTAAAATTCACCTTCATCCCTGTCGTGCGCCGACAGCTTAGTGGTAGAAGTTCCGACTGACACCAATGCAGTCGGGTTTCGATCCTAGCTAGAGACAACCGGATGTCTAGCCACACTGATGAGCTGTGAAACAGCAAAACAGTCTGTCTGTGGATGACAAAAATATATATATATATATATATATATATATATATATATATATTTATATATGCAAATAGAGGTTAGATGAAAGACCACAGACAAGGAATGTCTTCTGAATTTTTTCTGAATATCTTTTCTCATATGAATTTTTCAAACATCTGAGATATTAACAATTTCCACCATACTTCTGGCATTATTAAGTTCAAAGGAAAAGAGATATTATTCATTTTTTACTTTTAAAGACATTTCGATTTGACAATATACTATAGTGACTTGACTGAATGTATCTATCAGTTTTTAAATACATTTAAACGTCTAATTCTCAAAATATGTCTAAATTTGTAGCTTATATACATAGAGATCAAAATATCATGATGAAGTTGCATAATTTGCATATTCAATTTAACAATATAAATTACACACACACACACACACACACACATATATCATTATTTTTTATTATGCCAGACATCAAGAGAAAGTAATAAAAAGTTCTTGTGAACTCAGTGTACTCTAAGCTCTGTATGTCTGTAATGTAAAACAAAAAATCATATATATATATATATATATATATATATATATATATATATGTGTGTGTGTGTGTGTGTTTGTGTGTGTGTGTGTGTGTGTGTGTGTTAAATTTGAATATTTGCCTCTATGAGAATAGTGAAAAAATTATATATGTATATATATTTGAAATAAATCTGAAAAAAAAAAAATTATATATTTATATATAATTTTCACTATTCTCATAGAAGCAAATATTCAAATTTAATGTACACATATATACATATATAATTTTTTGTTTTACATTAATATGTACATTAAACTTGAATATTTGTCTCTATGAGAATGGTGAATATATATATATATATATACTTGAAATAAATATGAAAAAATAAATATTATATATTTATATATATATATATATATATATATATATTTAAAATTTGTTATATTTATTGGATAAGAGTGATCAATATCCGATAGCTTCAGTAGCTGTAGACAGTATGGACATAGAGATCAACACTACATGATGACTTCCATTCAATGCCTCAAGCACTCTTCAACCATTTTCAGTCATGAAAATCTTCAACCATTTTAAGACAAGTCAAGTCACCATGACGTGTTATTGCCCACACTTTTTACTTATCTATGTTTGAAACATTCTTTCTTAGTGTTATCTTATTTTCTTCACCCATATACAACATGTTAAAGAAAGTGTACATATATATACCTACAAAAAGTTCATATCAATGTATATATATATATATATTTTTTTTTTAAGTGTATCACCCCAAGCAAGGCTGGAGGCCAGTAGCATGCAAGGGGTTATAGAACGGTTGGAGGAAGAGCAGATAGGAGTGGTAAATGACAGGATGTGGAGAAAGAGAAAGACAGTGGATCGATCAAGGCAAGGGGGTTACAGAAGATTTGGAGCGAGAGCAGATAGGAATGAAAGGTGAAAGGAAGTGGAGAAGGGAAGTGGATAGATCAATGCAACTGGAGATGTCGATTGACGTTACACTTAAATAGTTGGAGATTGTATTTGTCAGGGAAACAGGAATAGGGAAGGGAGTTCCTCAGGCGAGATGTGCGATACATGAAGCTATTGGAGTAGAAGATACGTAGTGCTGAAAAGTTCTTGGACCAAATTCACTTTTCAAAATCAATATTCTTATGTTCAGTCATTGAAATACTTACTTTAAGAAACTGAGAACTTGTTTGCATGTGTGTGTATGTAATAACATTAATTCAGTTGATTAAGAGCTTTCTTATCAATATACAGATATATATTTAATATATATTCGGAGGTCACATATTAGTTTTTGATTTATGCATATTTCAATATGAATAACTGAATATATATGATGGGTGCTGAAAGAAAAAGATTTTGGCTGTTTTCAGAGAAAGAAACGCCAATAAAGTCACTCAAACACTTGTTAGGGTCTAGTGTCAAGATGTGATTGCACGCTTTATAGCAATTAATGCTGACTTCATTGGCCAACTGGCTCACTTCCATCATTGCATTCAGTCATTTGTTCTGGGAAGTAACTATCGAGAAATAACTTTTCTACTAACACATATCTATAGTGAACTAAAATGCCTTCACTACGGCTAATTTGTCTTAATATAAGTAATATGAAATATTAAATCTATCAAAAGTAAGGACTGAGAGAATTGCTGGGTGTTGAGTTTTATTTTTTAGTATCAGTTTGAGAAAGTTTCTAAATAATTGTAATTCTCCAAGGATTTCTGAAAAGAAAATGTCAAGGTTTAAAGTCAAAATATATTTTATGTGTATATCTCTCAACATGATATATATTGTGTAACACTTTTCACTGGGTGCACAGATACTAAAAATTGATCCAAAAAGTGCACAGATACTCTGATCTGATTGAAAAGAGTAGATCTATATGCAAATTATCTTATCATATATCATATTTGTCAAGAACTATGCAAATTAGAACTATACACTTCATAAAAACTGAATAATAACTTCGAACACTTAAAATTAACTGTAAGATATGTTGAAAGACTGAAATAGATATGGATATGTTCGCAAAGTTTTAAAATTCAAAACTGAATGTTGATAATGTAAAAAATTTCAAATAATGCTTATTTTGAATCTTGGTAAATGAAAATAACCAATTTTGATTTGAAATGTCAAAATAAAAAAAAAATATTTTGGAAATTAAATTGATCAAGTCAAGCAGCATAGACAAAATGTTAACATGTGGAGAAAAGTAAAAAATCAGAATAACAATCAACCCAAAACAGAAGAAATGTCCTGGTCTCAAAAACACTTTGAAAAAAAAACATTTCAATGATCACAATAAACTAAAGAATCCTGCAGAAATAGAAGATATACCATTATACATAAAATCATTACAAAGCTTGTCTCCAAACATAAACAATAATGAACCTACTAATGAGGAAATTAAGAAAGCTATTGAAAAAATATTTAATGATAAAGTATTACATGACATCGATATTGAACTTTTGAAAATAGCTTACTTTCTCCTCAAATTCAATAACGAGTTTCTCTATTTTATGAAAGAAGTTTGGAATCAGAAATGCATCTCCAAAAAGTGGGGTCTATCATGCATTAATGTATTTTGAACACAGAAAAGTAGCCCTGAACACCCTCATACATACAAAAGTATCTCAATTGGATTTATTATGATGAAAGTATGAGGAGGGATTATATTATCTAGGCTCTCATCACTTAATTACCCTTAAAATATGGAAAATACATTGTTATCTTATGTTTTATTATATACTTATTCATGTAGAATGCAGTACCCTGATTATAACAGATCTTATTTATAGGGAGTTGATTTTTTAAATCTTTAAGACACTTTCCATTAAAAGAAAGCAAATAATTAATGGGAAAACTTTTTAATCTATATTCTTACATGTTAAAATTCCTTCAAAGTGTAAAGTCATATTTTCTACTTATGTTATAGTCATAATGTTAATGCTAATATTAGCTGTTTCCTTACAAAGAAACAGTTGGCATTCATTGACCAAGCAACTAGTGCCACCTTTGGATTAAATTTATAAAATCATCATCTTAAAACAATTTTTTAAGGAAAATAGGTTTCCCCAATCCAATAACTCATTGCTCATTCCAGTATTGATGGAAGTTTTCTACCTAATCTTTGGTTTGAAATTGTGTGGAATGTTAACATCTTATGTCATTATTTTCTCTTTGAGTTACATGTCCTATTCATTTTAGTTACTGCTGTTGTAGAAAATTGTCAAGTGATATTGTTTCTGTTATTTGATACAGTTGCTTGTTTATGATTCTGTGGGTGGGTTAGAGTTGGGGTAACTGAGGAATATAGCTTGTTTGAATATTTTCCATAGAAAAAGTGGTTGAGTAGTAAGAGTCTTGCACTTTTTCATCTGTGGGAAAGTGATTGTAAGGTGGAAAACAATTCATCACCCACAAAACTGTGTCAAAGCTTTTTATCAAGTTCTGGTGTCAGTCCTCTATTTTCAGCTTGAGCACTGTTACACCTTTCCAGTGAAGAGGTGCCTTGGTATTCTGGTCTATGATTTAAAGCTAAAGTCATTATGCACAATATTCTTGACAGTCTTAGGGTCTACCTTTAGCTCAGTAGCAAATTTAGCATGGCTGTTTTGGGGTTCTTTGCAATTTTGGTCTTGAGGGTATTAACAAAATCCTTATTCCATTACTTGTTGACACTATCCAGAGGAATCTGGATGCCTTTCCTATGTCAGTTGTCTTTTTGATACTTTACTTTTAATTCAGACATTTTTTTTTTTTTTTTAAGCTTATCATCCCAAGCAAGGCTGGAGGCTACTAGCATGCAAGGGGTTACAGAAGGTTTGGAGGAAGAGCAGATAGGAGTGGTAAAGGAGAGGATGTGGAGAAAGATAGTGGATCGATCAAGGCAAGGGGGTTACAGAAGATTTGGAGCGAGAGCAGATAGGAATGAAAGGTGAAAGGATGTGGAGAAGGGAAGTGGATAGATCAATGCAACTGGAGATGTCGATTGACGTTACACTTAAATAGTTGGAGATTGTATTTGTCAGGGAAACAGGAATAAGGAAGGGAGTTCCACAGGCGAGATGTGCGAGACATGAAGCTATTGGAGTAGAAGTGATGTCTACATCTAACAGTTTCAATGGTGAAGGGGTGGGAACGGGATGCCAGCCTTGTAGGACGTTTAAATTCATGAGGCCGAGGAACCAGCGAAAGCAGCTCATGGGGAAGTGGATAGATCAAGGCGACTGGAGATGTCGATTGACGTTACACTTAAATAGTTGGAGATTGTATTTGTCAGGGAAACAGGAATAAGGAAGGGAGTTCCACAGGCGAGATATGCGAGACATGAAGCTATTGGAGTAGAAGAGACGTCTACATCTGACAGTTTCAACGGTGAAGGGGTGGGCACGGGATGCCAGACATTCTTTCAAGTTTATCCTTCTGAGAAGTAATTTCCTTCAATATTGCCTATTGTGCATTAATAGTCTATGGTATGTTATATATTCTCTGATTTCGTCTAACATCCTTTCGTGCAGTATTTGGTGGTAATTTTTATTTTTAATTTTACTCTACCTTTCGCTTTCCAACCCTATATATTTCAAACATTATTATAGTGGACAATTTTTATTTGAAATAGACAACATATTTCTTTTATTAAATAGTGTGTATTATGTCTTTATCTTTTCTTAGAAACAGAGGAGATGAAATAATCCTGTTTCTATCTGCAGATACTGCCTACTTTTTCCAACTTGTTGATTTAATTTTTGGTGTTTAAAGCAATTTGAATCTAACACGTAGACAGGATGAAGTTTGTTTTAACTTCTGATAAGTGACTGTACCTGCAGAAGCAAAGCTTTTAGAGTCAGATATTTATTTGAAACATTGTAAAGGTATTGCCTGATAAACAACTCTTTCTATGGCCTCTTCTAATATAGTAAATGGCTAGTTCAAGCTACCAACATCAAAAGTTTAATAGATGGTCAAGAAGACTTAAGACAAATTTGAAACTGTGTTGACGATAGCATTCGGGATGATTCCAAATTCTTGCCTTAGGCAAAAATGTTTTGATGCCATTCACAATGAAGGTAAATATATTAGCAGAGACAATCACCAGAAATATTCTCAGTCTGCTTTTAGGATACTTCAGATAAATCAATGCCCATGTGTTTGTCAGAATTTTGAGAAGAATCACCTCAAGGAACATTCTTGTATAGAAACTGGCAGAAGAGAGTAAATGACAATCTAGCAATTTGATGCAAGAAGCCTGAGAAGCAGACACTGACAAAATTTGGAAGATTCTACTGAAAGGCAGAAGACACTTTCTACTTTTATGATGGTATAACGAAGAAAAGAAAACAAGTTACAAATACATCTCCATTCATTTTTGTTCATTTCAGATTGAAAAGTTACTGGATGTTTACTTACACTTTGTACTTTGAATTCAAATTTCTTTTTGCTGATATATATTTCTGATTATGGCTAAACTCAGAATGGAAGAAAATGAATTGGAAAGAGCTAGTCAAAAGCAATATTTTCTTGATTTCCAAGCAATTATATGTTGAAAAGTTTTATATAATAAGGGCACTTAACTTCCTAACTAGCACAATTAAGTAAAGACACTGTACATTTCTTGCAAATTTTCTTTGAACAAATATTTGGATAAAATTTAGTAGAAAATTTTTCATAATGAATACAGTCATCAACTCAAAAGGTTTGTTGCATACTATTTCTCGTTTTTCTTGTCAAACATCCACCCACCCAACTTCATAAAAAATAATTAATACTATATTTTTACATAACTAGAGAACAAAAGTTAAGGAATCTAAGTTCTACTAGACAATAGGGCAGTTGATTAAAGCATTGGTTTGTGGATTTGTGAGTCCAATCCTTGGGCTGTGCAGTGTGTACTTTGACTCATTGGAAACAGGGTAAGTAATAATTGAGTAGTACTGAAAATAAGAACTAGATGAGATATACCTAGAGAACAGTTTATCTCTGTAGATTAAATAAAGGTTTCAGTTCAGAATTCACTGTAGGTTACCCTGATTAATATACACCTGATGAAGGCACAATGACTGAAAAGTTGTGACAACAACAAAGATGAGGATAATATTCCCAATGTAAATAGTGTAAATGATGATAACTCCTCATTCCAGAAAATTAAAACCGAAATTAACAATCTTAGCATACTGTCAGTTTAAGATGAACAAATCATAAAAGCAAAAAAGAGAAAAGGAAAAAAGAAGTTAAACTCATAAAATTTCTAAGATTAAAACTAGTTTCACCTGATTCATTTATGGTAATCTGAAACATGACAATAAACAAATATTATTCTTTACTCTTGAATTCTTTCTTTTGAATTTAAATTGTTTTTTTATTTGTACTTTCCTTATCATACCTTATTTCTATAATTTACTTATAAAGAAAAATTGAAGATAACTTTATTTAAATTTGATATTCTTCCTCAAATACAATTTTAATGTTTACATTTCTTTCTTATTCAATCACACTTTTCCCAGACTCAACCTAAAGTCTTCCTACAACATTCATAAAACAAGTCGGAAAATTATTTCTTCAATTTCCAATATAAAAACAAGTTTTATTAAATTGAGAAATTGTTATAACATACACATATTTATCAACAATATTTGAAAAAATTTCTGAGCTACTGTTTTTTTAAGTTTAAAATTTAAAATTAAAGCATTTAACGAAAGCATACTATTTTAAAAGAATATTTAATTGCTATCACCCCATGCAAGGCAGTAAAGTCACTAAGACACAAGGGGTTACAAGAATTAGGAACAGAAACATTAATAATGAACAGAAAGAGGAAAGAGTAATCAGAAGGACAGTAGATAACAATCAACATTGGATTTGAATTTTTGCAGTTTGAAGTTGGATGGAAAGCATGGAGCCAGAAGGGAGTTCAATAAGCAAGAAGTGCAAAACAAGAAACTATTAGCATAGAACTTATAGTTACATCTAACTAACTCAAATGTAAATTGATGAGTTCTTGACGCCAGTCTAGTGCTGTGCTTAAATTCAAAAAGCTTAGGTACCATAGTGAAAAGCTCATCTGAACAATTACTATGAAAGTATTTATAGAAAAGGCACAGAGAAGCAACATTAGAATATTTTTTTAAAATCTGATCAAATTTAGATACTGTGGAATCTTCCATGTTTGCCAGTCACCCCTGCGTGGGAAATGTACTCTCCCTTGTTGTAATTATCATGACAATCAAACATACATACATACATGGAAATCGTATGACAAGCATTCATTGGTTAATCTACTCAAAACTAGCTCGCTGATTGGTCAGTTCCAACCAATCAAATCGCTTGCACGCGACAAATCTGTTTTCGCGCAAACTAAAGTTGATCCTGTCACGTGATACAACATACTATAAAAACCAAACACGAGTAATTCTCGCTCTCTTTACTCTTTACTCACTCGTGCATTTCATCTCTGCTGCCAAAATGTGACCCTTAAAGAAATCCCGTCTTGACTAATGCAGTCAGACCTAAAAGAACTTTACAACAATCACGCAGGTACAATTCTGAACTCTTACCAACTTGTCCAATAGACAAACTCTAACATGCAACATACTCATTCTTATAAACTACAGTTTAATAGTTAATCTAATCTTTATGAGCTCAGGTACAAATATCTCTAAATCTAAGAGACATAACTGTATCAAACCTTTCAGCTTAATTGCATGTACATCAAACACTAATAAATTCAATTGTTATGTTTTGAATCATTACGTTCTGTCTTGTATTTTATACTGTGTGCTATTTTACGTCAAATATAAATTGCATTGTGACAACCACATTGGATAGCGACCTCCAGCATAATAGCATGGTCCTTTCCACACCTTTCCTAGACAAAATAAAATAATTGTGGCGGGACCCACAACATGCACGGCCACAACATATTTGGTGACGCTGATGTTCACCGCTACAATAATGGAAGCCTCGTCGTTTAGGGGCCCGCTACAATACAAATTCAACATGGACAGACTTATGTCTGTTGAATATATTTGCTTGAAATAAAGTTAAAAGATTTAAAATCTGCTTTGTTGTCTATGTCTATTGAAACATTAGTTTTAGTATTAGCATTTAGTTTGGCTGCTGAAAGTTAGATAAATTTATTGTTAATGTTTATTTCAAAATAGTAATGAAATTAAAAAAATACGAAAATACTAATCAGAGATGATTGAATTATTGTCATTAGATATAAAATTGTAATTAAATTAAAAAAATAAATGAAAAAGAACTCACAAGCTCTGCACTCGACACTGCTCAGTCATGAAACATGGCTGTTTGTATTTTTTCATATTTGGCAAAAGAACTTTCTAAAGTTCTGCTTTTCGTTTCGAAGAGATGAGGAACTCTGAAATGGTGGTGCCAGATAAAACATGGTGGCTATGTCCATACTTTGTATGTTTGAGTTCAATAAGATTCTTTGTTGGCAAAAGAAGATGTTTGATAAAAGGCAAAGATTTAAATCTAGATGCTTTTTTCTTTCTTTAAAAAAAAAAAAAAAAAACCAAAAACGGAAACAAGGTTTTTGATCAAAGAGGTTTGCCTGGTGTATGCAGTTTAAGCATCCATATACTTGCATACTCTCTCACTCTCACAAATTCAAATAAGTGTGCTTATGTACACACACAACACGTATTTGTGTGTGTATGCCGATACATTTGCATGTATGTAAATGTAAATTTATATACTGTATGTTCTGTATAGAAGTACATACAGTTTAATCTGATATATGTGTGTGTATGGATTAATGCTCATGCTTATACTAACTGATATTCAATGTGCCACAATTACACATACACCATCCTTCAAATAGAATATCTGTTCATCCATTTTCAAAAGCTCTCAAAGTATGAAGGGCTCAAATGCTATCGAAATAGTGAAAAAATGAGTATTATCTAGTTCTTTCCAGAAACTTTCACATTTACATATGTGCACTTAGATTTTCTACAAGGACAAATATCAATAAAATCTAAAATTCCATTTTAAAAAAAAAAGAATTGTTGCATTTTAATAGATGACTTCTGACATACGATTGCTTTTTTCCAGATTTTATTTTATTTCAAAAAGTTCACAACTTATTTCAGTTAACAGATTATGTCAAATATAAAACAGTTCCAATCAGAGAAATAATTAAATTAATTAAATTGCAGGACCTTTTTAACATAATAAAGAACACTGGAATTAATTATTTAATAAATAATTATTAATTATCAATAAAAATTATTTAATGTAAATAATATTTAATAAGATATTTATTTTAATGAGATGTTTAATAATCATTAATTATTAATAATAATTAATTAAATTTCAGGACATTTTTAACAGTATGAAGGATGCTGGAAAGTTCTCAACCTGACCATAACGAGATTCTTCACCTAAAATTTGGTCATCTAAACAGATTTTTGCAAGTAGGTCGATCAGAGAACTTTTTTAACATTCACACACACGCACACATATGTATGTATGTATGTATGTATGTATACTTGAAAATGCAAGAAAGAATTCTTCTTTTAGGATCCTTTTCAAACAACACTTGATATTGATGTAATGGAATAACCTGTCACCCCCATGAGTAACTACACTATAGGTAGTAACTACCGAAAAGCATTGGTAAGTCAACAGACTATGGAGTCTAACTGGGATCTGTTGAGTACGACTCAGACTTACGTGAGAACTACTGACCTTCCAATAGTAGCACTCACTACTGAAATGACTTGTGACAATGGTGTGAATAACTGTTACCTTATTTCTTATTGTACTGGTTTTTACAATAAACCTTTACTTATTTTATCCACCGTGTTTTCAAGTATATATACCTATTAGCACATATATATATTAAATTGGTAGAATAACATTAAACATGTAAATATAAGAGAGGGTATTTTTAATTGCAGTACACACTGTTCCTGGTCTGCTTACAACTTGCTCATTGGTCAACATTTGCTAGACAATCCAGAGTGTGTGGGAAGATATAATGATGATTCATTTACTGTCTTATGAAGAGCTTGGTCTGCTCAGCATTTATGCATATTAGAAGTGTTTTTTATTAAATTACATCAACCCTCTCTGTGTAGACAGAAAGAACATTTTGTCCATTCTATCAGTCTTTTAGATTGTATGTGAATGAATTTTTTTCCTTTTTGTACTCACTAGGAACCCTTTACATTGGCTTATTAAAAAAATTGTATTTTAGTTGTGGTTCCTTTTTTTATCCTCCTTATATTTTTATTTTCTCAGAATGTGAATTGTTGTTCTGTCAATTTCATATTTACCAATGTATTCATTTGACAAAGTGTTGAATGAAAAGCATCCTTAAAGAACAATGCTTTCCTGAATTTTCAAACCTATATGTAAGTTCTGTAGCATCAAAATTCTGTTTATATATATGTATTAATAATGCAAGACTCTCCCAAAAGATAGAGCCCTCTAGGTCACTGGCACATCTATAAAAAAATAAATATACAAAAATTCACCTCTCTGCTGAGCGTTCATAGCCTAGGGGTTAGAATCTCCAACTGATACCAAATCGGTCAGGTTTCGGTCACAGCTTGAAGCAATCGAATGTCTAGCCACACTGAAAAGCTGTGATACAGTGAAACAGTCTGTCTTTTGATGACTATATATATATATATATATATATATATATATATATATATATATATATATATATTTGTGTGTGTGTGTGTGTTTATATATATATATATTAATAAATATACATATTATCCCTCACCCCTAGCATGATGCAAACTTCAGGTGCATATTCAGCACCTGAAGATTGTGCATGAAACTCCAAGTTGTGCTAGAGCTGGGGGATAATATGTATAACTAATAATATACTTAACAGCTCAGTTATATTACACTGAGCACTGTTTTATTAACACCAGCACTTTATGTGTTATATATATATATATATATATATATATATATATATATATATATCTGTATGTATGTATGTATGTATGTATGATAAAATATAGCTTTAAGGTATATACAATATAAAAGAGGACACTGAAGTCAACACCAAGTGGTGACAGTCTATTTCATACTTGATCACACACGCAAATATATCATTATACACACAAACAATATATGTACCGTAGCACACTTGCTTGAATTTGTGAGAGTGAGAGAGTATGCAAAAATATATATATATATATATATATATATATATATATATATGGAGGCATGGTAGAGCAGCTAGATAGATTGAGGTATTGGAGAGCTGAGTTTGAATTCCAGTTGATCCATTACATTCATTTACGTGCTAATAACCTTGGGAAAGTTATGAATCCTTTTCTTCTCCCCCTAGCTATGGGTAAATAGCAGGACAGACTGGGTTCTATAGATTTGGATGGCAACTGATCTAGGAGAAAGACAACTCTGAATTCAAAACCTGCAGAGTGTTGTTTGGGGACCTTGTAGCATGTAGTGCATCTGGTCTCTATTCAGCGCTTCAAAAAGTGTGGTTGGCTCTGCACCAAGCCTTCACCACTATAATCAAATCATATATGCAGGTGTCTGGCTGTCAGTTCTTAGGAACTGAGTTGTTTGATCCTCATACACTGATAAAAATAATGGGAGAGTCCAGCATATATATATATATATATATATATATGTTTGTATGTCATATAGGACATAAATGAATGGAATCATCCATTTATGTAAACAAGTGGTGTTGAGGAGAGTTAGCATTATCCCAATTACTAAGTGTACCTTTGTGTAGTAAACCTTCTATTTCATTACTTACATATGAGTTTGTTTTCCTTATTTATTTTCTTCTGTTATTTTGCAAGCATAACATACAGCAATATATATGAACACAAATTGTTATATACTGATTTGTTCTAATCACATTGTTTTGCTTACAGTATCTTCTGGTCCTCTTTAGGTTTTTGCCATAGTTGATACCCTTATCAATCCAAAGATTGTTTTCCATTCACTCCCCATACTGGGAAAATCTTATATCAGTTAATTCTGTCACATGAGGAGACATGGAAAAAAGCTGTAGGTTATAACAGCTAAATTGCTGTGACAATAACAACCAAGATGAAGACACTAATCTGAAAAAAATCAACATATAAAAATTATAATTCCTCATCTAAAAAAATTCAGAGAAAAATTACACTGTTTGATGGCTAATTATGTAAATGGGACTAAATTACTGCTATTATATCCATTGTGGTGATGACACTGGGTGGTGAACTTTTTAGACTGAAATCAATGACTAGAGTAGAGGGTTCTTCTGGTTGAATCATGTGCATGACCAAGATAAGACTTCCCATTGGAGTACATTGGATTTGGTTTGTCCTGGAGAATTATTACACTAGGTTTACTTTGTTCAAGACATGCTATACATGAATGAATACCTCTTTAATTTTCAATCCAAATATTGGCATGCAACCAAGACATGTAAAGAGAGCTGGTCAGGTTCTCATTTGCATAGAAACCATATGACGAATACTTGGTAATGGGATTTATATTTAACGTGAGAGTATTGTGATGTTAGGTAAGGTACAGCATCTGGGTAAAAATTAGTCTTGACTTCACATATAAAACTTGGGAGCAAATGTTTGGAAACTGGTGCATTCTTAGATGCCATCAAATACAGTAATGCCAGGAAAGTATTTGTCTATTATGTCAATGACCATTAAAAGAAAAAATGTCATTATTTTTCATTTATGTAAAAAAAAAATGAATCATTTCAGCCAAGATGGAAATGTCTATTGAGTGTGAAAGAAGATGACAGAATGAAAAACATTATTAAGGGGAAAGAAAAATAAAGGAACAGGAATAAAAAGAGAGAATATAATGATTGATATTGTATTTAAATATTATAAAATCAATGTTGACTCGAAAGCAGCAGGCCAGAAGAGAGTTCCACAAGCAAGAAATGCAAAAGAAGAAACTGTTACAGTATTTACATTAGTCGGACTATTGTCCTCATCTTTGTCGCCATATTTGTCACAACGTTTCGGCCGTTGTACGCTCCGGGCCTTCTTCAGGTGGTTGGAATTTCAAACTGAACCCTTTATTTCGATCACTGGGGTAGACTGTTCTAGTTCCACGAGCCATGTTTTTTTACTCTTTGAGTGTGAGTTCAATACCCGGTTAAGGCAGTGGAGAACTTTCAGAGGGAAAATTAGCAGGAGATAACTGATAACTGACATCCATCAAAAAACATGGCTCGTGGAACTAGAACAGTCTACCCCAGTGATCGAAATAAAGGGTTCAGTTCGAAATTCCAACCACCTGAAGAAGGCCGGAGCATACAACGGGCGAAACGCTGTGACAAATATGGCGACAAAGATGAGGACAATAGTCCGACTAATGTAAATACTGTACATAATACCTCATCTCAGAAATATAGACAAAGAAACTGTTAACATAGAACTTATGGCTACATCTAGCCAGTTAAACTGTAAAATGATGAAACCTAGCTGACAATCTAGTACTGCACTTAAATTCATTAAGTAGATGTACCAAAAAGGAAAGCTCATGAGAACAATTACCATTGAATATTGACAGAAAGGGCTGAAGGAAACTACATTACTATGGTAGAAAGTGACTGAAGCCAAGATACAGGTCATTTGGATTTTATCAAGGATCTCTAAATACATTGCAGAAGCAACAGACCAGATGTGACAGCAATATTTGATGTTATGTACATAAATAAAAATGGTAAGAAATGTATTTGTTTAATATAACAAATACTTACTTTCAACATAATCTCTTTCCTTATCAGTGCAATTTGAGGTGAATATTAAACAAACAGAGTGAAAATTATTAAGCAAAGATACATAAAAAATTAACCTAATAATGATATTTCAAGCTGTGGACTTACTGACACAGCTTCTATATTATTAATCTAAAAGAAATCTCAATGCTGTTTTCATCAAAGCATAATCTATGATGTACATCTCAGACACAGATGGTGCACTGACAGGAGTGTTACTATACTGCATGATGTTTGAAAACTTTGAAAATGTTATTAATATATTTGCAACACATGAACATGTACATGCTATTCCCAGGTCAAAATTGGCATCATCCTTCATGGTGTTGCAATGTTATTTTCTATAAGCATTTTCTAAGGAATTCTTTTGAAGAATACATAAAATCTAATTTCTCATGACATTAAATATAATCATGAAAATTAAATAAGAAAAAATTAGAAGAATAAATGCATGATATTCATCCAAACATTTTCTGTATTCATTATTTGACATCAATTCAATAAACATGATTATTACCCACTTCATTTGTACTGATTCAATGCAATGTTAATTTATAAAATTAAAATTCCTGTATATATCAAAACATGCATTCATTTTACTTACTTCTATGAATACAAATACAGTTGTAGATATATATTCAAGAAAATTTATACATGCATTTATTTCTATAGACAGATATACACTAACATGCCTAATGTCATAGGATCTGACGAAAATTATCCAGCTGAGTGAAAGGCAGCAACACAAAGTAGCATTGATTCCACAAATGGTCAGAATATCTATAAAACGCTTCTGAGCTATGACATTTTTTGATAGATATCCACTGTTCCCCAATATTTGTAGGTGCTTGATTTTGTATGCAATTAGATCACTCCACCATGCTTAATTGGTTTTGTTATAACCCTGTTGTTAATCTGTTATGGTATATGAACTAATCCTAAATTTTAATTCAAATAGTGTCACCTGCAGGTTATGTAAGAATAGCCCCTCATGACTGAATAATGTTGCTTCTAAAGCATGTTTGATTAATATGATTAGTAATGTAAAAATTGAAATGATAACAACAAAAAGGTACATGACATAACAGAATTAATTTTATTAAGAATACATACAGATAGATGTCGACTTAATTGGATTCAGAATGGATTTAAATTATTTGTAAGACAACAGTTGCTCCACAAATATTATATCATCAAATTTACAAACAGTAATAATGACAATTGATATATTAGGTTGGTGCAAAAATAATGTCGTTTTTTGACGTTCAAGATCATGTCAAAAAACATTATTTTTGCACCAACCTAATAAATCTGGAGATTTCTTTGTTTTCAGTTGTTATATACGAATGAAGTATTGCTGCCGACACTTGAGTTTTTTTTTTTTAAGCTTTTCACCCCAAGCAAGGCTGGAAGCCACTAGCATGCAAGGGGTTACAGAAGGTTTGGAGGAAGAGCAGATAGGAGTGGTAAAGGAGAGGATGTGGAGAAAGATAGTGGATCGATCAAGGCAAGGGGGTTACAGAAGATTTGGAGCGAGAGCAGAGAGGAATGAAAGGGGAAAGGATGTGGAGAAGGGAAGTGGATAGATCAAGGCAACTGGAGATGTCGACTGACGTTACACTTAAATAGTTGGAGATTATATTTGTCATGGGAACAGGAATAAGGAAGGGAGTTCCACAGGCGAGATGTGCAAGACATGAAGCTTGAACATAGATTGCCAGTGAGCAAACACAGACGATCCCTTTATTGAATTAAGTATACCCTGTGACCATAGAGGAAAGGCATATATGGGAGGTAGCGTGTATCGAATTGATCACATTTCTAGTTTATCTTTTATACTATATGGATCACCATTTCTAGTCTAACCTCTATTACTATACGGACCGCTATTCTTTATTTGGATCATTACAGTGGTTACTTTTCAAATGAGTATTATCAAGCAAGTAATATTAGTGTTTGGAGGCATAGTAGTGTAATGGATAGTGACTTCCATTGAGGAATCGGAGAGCTGAGTTCAAATTCCACTCAAATCCATTGCATTCACTTACGTGCTAATACCCTTGGGAAAGGTATGAATCCTATTCTTCTCCCACCAGCTATGAGTAAATAGCAGGACAGACTGGGTTCTATAGATTTGGATGGCAACTGGTCTACCACAGAAAGAAATGGCAGCCTGCTGTGGGAAGAAAATCTGCCTTGTCAGTCATGCATCAAAAGATACATTATCGGCTAAACATGTATCATGTATGGCACATAACTATTAGTGCAAGTGCTATTTGAAGGTGTCTGATACCAGCATTGTTCAACAGTGTACTATAGTTGTATCTGCAATTACAAAGTCTCTACTACAGCAAGCATTTCAAAAGTGATGACGAGTGTTCACTGACATCGCAAAATCAATGTATGGCAGTAACATCTATCATTATCTTTATGTGCACGCAACCATGACTTTTAGCATGTCCATGTATTTTTTTTTCTAAGTTGAGATTAACTTTTTTCCATGCTCTTAATTGTGTCATGATTAGCGTCTGATATAAAGTGTGAAGGTGGCAGATGGTGAGGTTTTTAGTTTTCCAGATATTCCATCTCTTATTAAGTTATAGCATTATATATTCTGCATTTTTCTTTTAATTTTACTGGATTTCATGTTTTCATTTTCCTTCTTTGAGAAAAATATCTGGAGGAAAAATATTCATTTATTTCTTCATTTATTGCCCATTTTATCTTTAATTTACTCTTAATAAATTCATTGATAGAAAATGAATGAAGCTGTGAGTGCATCATCTCCAAGAAGACTTTATCTGAGAAATTAAAAATTAAATAAAAAATTACTTTAAAAAATACAAGTAAACTAATTACCTTCAGTAATCTTCATCTTTTCATCCTTGAGACTGATTAGCAGATGACTCTCTGCCACTGATAATCAATCATCACCTCTGAGAATTTAATACCAAAGAATCCTTCATGACAAGTCAAAGTATTCAGAATGGTATCTTCAAGTATGTTTTTGAATTTCTCAAGAAAATTTTAAATGTCAATGTCCTCTATTGCAGAATACCAGACCTATGACTTAGAAAATTTAAAGATAATTTACAAATAATCTGTTCTGAGTGTATAAAAATTATGAAAATAAATAGTTATAAACCATATATACTCATGTATAGGTCACACCCTGAGTTTGGGGTTGTAAAATTGTGTATTTGTGGTTGACTTGTAGATAGGTCACAATATAATCTAGGAAGTTACATGGCCCTTTTTTAAGATAAATATAACCAATATTTTTAAATATTCACTTTCACTTCAAAACTTTACTTGCATATATAAGAACATAAGAAAACTGATTGGTTGTAATTGCATGTTATTTACTTATCAAGTGTGGAGCTGCACTGTTGAGATGAAAACTTGGAAATCGGTAATTGCTTCAGTCATAAAAACACTTTAAAATGACATTTGTCATAAATCAGACATGGTAAATGGTAAATATGAGCAGTGCAGATCAAGTGCTTTTATTCAATGTGTGACGCTGTACTGTTAGAAGAGGCAATTGTATAAAATCAAAATATCAGAAAAAAATCATTTTCTCCCTTGTTCTCAGTTATGCTCAAGCCCAGGGTAATCACGTAGACTACTGCCTCCCATCAGAATGGCTGTCTCCCAACTCCTTGAGAGTGCCTTGTTATGCCTGTTTGGTCTTACGCTGTCCAGTGACATGAGGTGGAATAAATACATTGAATCAATAGCTTCATCTACTGCAAGGAAAGTTGGTTCTGTGTGTCATACCAGAAAGTTTTTCTTGTCTGAGTTCATCCTTCAAATCTATAAATCAACCATCTGTCCTTGTATGGAATATTGCTGTCATATATGGACTGGTGCTCCAGCTGTACGTCTTTAGATCCTCGACAAAATCAAGAAACGAATATGCAATGTGATAGGTCCTAATCTGGTATCCATTCCACAATTTCTTTCCCACAGATGTGCTGTGGCTTCCCTCTGTTTCTTCTACAAATATTTTGTACACTATTTACATTATTCAGACTATTGTCCTCATCTTTGTTGCCATATTAATTACAACGTTTCGGCTGTTGTACACTCCGGCCTTCTTCAGGTGGTTGGAATATTGAACTGAACCCTTTATTTCACTCACTGGGGTAGACTGTTCTAGTTTCATGTGCCATGTTTAATGGATGTCAGTTATCAGTTATCTCCTGTTAATTTCCCTCTCCAAATTTTCCACTGCCTTAACCGAGTATTGAATTCCCACTGTTTGGGTCCTGCCACTGGATCTAACCAATGCCTTTATCCACTGTGCCATGTTTCCTTGAGGACACATGGCAACAAAGATGAGGACAATAGTCTGAATAATGTAAATAGTGTACATAATACCTCATCTCAGAAATATAGACAGATACAAGTATTTTCACTGCAACTGTTCTGACAAGCTACTTTCGCTGCATGAATTTAAGTGAGCTACCTGGCTGACATCTTCTCTTGCACTTCCTGTCTGTGGATCTCCCTTCCCCTTACTTGCTCCCCTGATGACTATAATCTTCAAATATTCAAGTGTAATGTCAATCGACATCTGACTCCCTGAGCTTGTTCACTGTCCTTCTCTGTATTCTTTCCTCAAACATGCCTTTTTACTCTTGTTCTCAGTCCTCTGTAACCCCTTGCATGCTAGTGGCACTCCCGCCTTGTTTGGGGTGAATTGCTTTAAAAATACAACACACCATTTAAATCAAAGTGGCTATTGGTTAGAAATTAACATCACCATGTGAAATATTTGACCAATCTGAGAAAACTAAAACCCTAATTTCTTCAAGCAATCTTTCAGGAAAAATTTCTTATAAAACCCAAAGATTACAACTTTCAGGGGATATAACTGCCTTCAAGCCATTCAAACAGAAGAGAAGATGTGGCTACATAGATTTTTCCTTCACCTTCCTCCCAGCATGTGCTGAAAGAAGTGTGTGCCAATGACTTAAAATGAATCATCTCCAACAACATGTACTCAGTGAATCTTTGCTAACAATCAAAGTTTTTCTAAACCATAGACTTTAAACACAACTAAAGACTATTTTTACTCCTTTTTTCACTTTTTTGAATTTATGTACATATGTTTGTAAATACAAATGAATTATTTAAGTGGCATACCTATGTTTTCTTTACTTTTATTTTATTATTGTTTGGAATTCAGACATTCAGATTTTGGATGACAGAATTTCCTACAATGGTAATGGAAAGACTAGCCTTTTCCATTCATCAAAACCTATTAAATAATACTCTCTGAATTCTTTTACATGTCCACAAACTGCTATTGCTGTTTCTAGTATTGATGGGAGTTTCCTTTCTAACATCTTGTTAAGGTAGTGCAGAAAGTTAACATTGTGTTCATATTATTTTATAGTTACTTGTACTACCCATTTTTCTTTCTGTGGCTCTTGTTGGAAGTCTTCAAGAGATGTGTTTTTTATATATAAGTATCCAAATGTAGTTATTTATTTTAAAGTAGAAAAGTTATCAGTTAAGTAAAGCTGCTATTATGATCAGAGAGATAGAAGCACTTCTCTTTATTCTCCTTTCTGAAAATTATGATGAATCAAATAACTTTTTTATAGTTAGCTGTGGGTAAAACTGAGAAAAGATATTAAAAATCTATACCATTTCTTTATTTTAGGTATTTCTTTCCATTTTAATTTAGAAGATTTTTAAAGGATAACAGATTTGGTATTTACAAGTGAAAATAATCTGAATATGCAGATTCGTCTTCCAATGATAAAACAATTTGTGTTAATATTTGGGAGTTATTAAAAGAGGAAAAGATTTAAGTAACGAACATGGAGAGATTTTTGCTGGAAGCCACTTGTTGATTTCACACTGCTTGCTTCAGTTGTTGGAGACTGTATCAACTCAGCGTTATCGGGAAAAAGAAAATGGAGTAAAGCTACAAATAAATGACAATACTTTATCTAGAAAAATGTAACAAAATAACTTAAGGCTATTGTTATGTCATAGAATAAAGATGGTATAGAGAATCAGAGAGGAGGCAGCAGAATTATTTCAGATTTGTTCTTTTCTTCATCACTGAATCTTAAAAGGCTGAACTGGTTCAGGGGACATTCATGAAAGTGTGTAGGATTCAAATTCATTTCTAGTTGTATACAACTCATTTCAAACTGTTGGTGGAAGAGTATATCAGCTCATAGTATTGTGATAAAAACAAACAATAATATGAACTAAAACAAGATCAAAATAAGAGTATTTATGAAGAGCTGAATATACTGAATCCTTAAAAATTCAGGATGCGAAATTAGTAAATACTAAACATTTAAAATACTTCAATGTATGGTGATTTTCTAAGTGTAGCTCAGATGTGGCACAAGGTCAAATCTGCTACAAAATCAAAACATGAACTTAAAAACTCAAATTACATTCTTAATTAGTAAATACTAAACATTTAAAATATCTCAATGTATGGTGATTTTCTAAGTGTAGCTCAGATGTGGCACAAGGTCAAATCTGCTACAAAATCAAAACATGAACTTAAAAACTCAAATTACATTCTTAATTAGTAAATACTAAACATTTAAAATACCTCAATGTATGGTGATTTTCTAAGTGTAGCTCAGATGTGGCACAAGGTCAAATCTGCTACAAAATCAAAACATGAACTTAAAAACACAAATTACATTCCTAAATAGTCTTGTCTGATTGAGACTTTCACATGGATGTCAGGCATGATACCAAATGCATTCAGAAATATCATTTTGGTTTGGTTTGTTTTACGGCATATCAAAACCTCAATGGGTTATTTAATGCCATTGTTGGTAATATTCTTTTCCAAAAATGTATTTCTGGTAATATTTTTTCCTTTAAAAGTCTATTTCTGGTAATAATTTTCTTTTGCTGGTAATATTTTTTGTCAGAAAATGTATTGCCAGTGATATTTGTTTTTCAAAAATGTATTGCTGATAATAATTTTTTTATGAAGTACTTCTTGTATTAAAGCCTGTTTTTACACTTTCATAGGGATTTGACCCGAGTCTGGGGCTTAACTATTTGCCCATAGCTGGGATCCTAACAGGTGCTACCACTCTGGGTCAGGGTGGACCTGGGAACACCAGTAATTAAGAGGTGGTTTCACACTTCTCAAAACCTCCTGGTCAGAGGCCTTGCTATTGGACATAGTTTATTGTCTTACCCAGGATGTGGATGTAGTTAATCGTCACACCCAGGACGTCAGAAATATAAGAAGTGTTGACTGTATACAACTGCTTTTTCAGACCAAAGGCTAAAATTCTAGTGATATAAAGATTAAAAATTCTAGTGATATACCGTAGACTTGTGCCAGAGTCAAAAGTAACTATATCAGATAACATAAACAATATAACTTGAAAACTTTCAACAACAGTAACAACTAAAATGGATATCACATGTAAGTAAATTAAAAAATAATGACATAATGAAGATACTGACATTGCACAGTACTTCAAATAAAAGCTTAGGAAGTTAACACCCATCAATACTGGAAAAAAAAACATTAACAGCTACTGGATATGAGAAACCTATTTCCTTGAAAAATTGTTTTAAGTGAAAGATTTTATAAATTTAAACTAACAGCAGCACAATGAATGTCAAATGTTTCCTTATAAGGAAAAAGCTAATATTACCATTAGCATTCTCAACCAAGACTGGCAACAAGGTTTCACCAATTTACAGCTGAATTAGTTAGATGTAACCATAAGTTCTATGCTAACAGTTTCTTTTCTCACACTTCTTGCTTGTGGAATTCTCTTAAATCTTCTTGCTTTCCAGTCAACTATTATTTGGAAATTTAAATTCGATATCAACTGCTATCTACTGTCCTCCTCATTACTCATCTTTCATTCTCACTCCTTAATAATGTTTCTGCTTTCTATTTCTTCAACACACAATAAGCCCTTGTGCCTCAGTGGCTTTACTACCTTGCTTGGAGTAAACTTGATTAAAAAAAAGAACTGCACTGAGAAGAAAAGCAACAATAATAATATGGAGGAAAAATTGTAATAAGATAATTAATTGTATTAAGGAAGAATACCTTGACTTGAATTGATGTAACAAAAAGCAACAAAAATAAGAATGTAATAAAAATTATAATGTAGAGAATGTAATTTAAATAGGAGTACAAAACAGAATCAAATATTTCAAGAAGAGAAAAATAAGTATTGATGAGAAAATTAAACACAATATTCAAAATTTAATTAAAGGAAAGGGGATGGATATTCAAAGAAAACACATATGAACCTGATATATATATACATATATATATATATATATATATAGACAGAGAGAGAGAGAAAGATAAATTACATCTTTTTATCACCTGTAAGGATATAGATCTGTGGTTAGTGTAGTGGCTAACAGTGTGGAAAGTGGGATCTATAAAAAAGTTCAAATTCCACCAGAGCCTGTTGCTTTCATTTTTACACAAATATCCATCTCTTCTCTCCATACCAGTTATGGGTGAAATAGTAGAGTAGATTGGTTTCTCTAGCCTTGAATGACAACTAGACTTTCAGGACAACACTAAATTCCAAACTATGAAAAAGGCAACAGGAAACCACTCTTCTATGTTTCACAAGATATTGTAATTCACTGATAATAAAGAAAAAGTAATCCAGGAAGAGACTTGGTCAGCCTTTTCCTTTTTTTAAAAAATCTGTATCACTCTATGCAAGGCAATAAAACAACTAAGATATAAGGGGTTACAGAGTGTGGAAGAATTAGAAAACAGAAATATTACTCAGGAGCGAGAACAATAGAAGAGTAATGAGGAAGACGGTAGATAATGGTTGACACTGCATTTAAATGTTTAAAGGTCAAAGTTAACTGAAAGGCATGAAACTGTAAGAGAGTTCCATAAGCAAGAAGTGCAAGAAAAGAAACTGTTAACATAGAACTTACCGTTAATTAGAATCAGGAACAGAAACATTAATAATGAGCGGGAAGAGGAAAGAGTAATCACTATCCTCAAAGGACATGGCATTTAAAAAACAAACAAGATTATTTACAATGTAGAAAAAATTATTCAATTCTAACTTGTATTGATTATGCTTCTTTTTACTTGAATATTAACAAAAATAAATCACAAGAAATTATATTGGTTATCCATTTCAAGAGAGTTTTCCATAATATCCCAGTGGAGTTGTGCTTGTAAAATCTATAAATTTGAGTGAAATTATAATGACATTTTCAGATTCATGTTACAAGCTACTATTACAGTGTTCGATCCTCAATGAGCAATCTATCAATGTGTCCTCATGTTAAAATTGATATAATCCAACAAGTATATAATTGTATTGACTTCAGATTCATAAATTTATGAAAATCACAGAGAATTTTATAATGACCATGCCTTCCTAAGAAATAAAGAATATTCAAATTTTTGCTATTTACAAAGATAAAACTTTCAAGTGAACTGAATCAAAATGAAATTAAAACTGACAGTACTTCTTTTATAAAGAGAAAATAAAAATGTTATGGAAAATGGAAGAAGAGTAAAAAATATGGAGAGAATAGAAGAAAAAAGTAAGAGAAGAAAAATGAAGAAAACGAATAGAAAAGATAAAAGGAGGAGAAGATGATGATTGTATAGAAGGAGAACATAAAGTACAAATAGATGGAAAAAGATGAGAAAACAAAGAAGAAAAGGATTAAGAAAAGACAACCTGGAAAAGGAAACCAAAATATACTGACAAAGCAAAGAAGAAAATGAAGATGACAATAACATTATGGAAGGAGAAGGGAAAATGGTAAAGAGAAGAGAAAGTAGAATAACACTAAAAGAATTTAAAATTCCTCAGACAGAAAGTGAGGCAAACAGATCAATACAAATTATCAGGAAAATATTTTTAGTAAGTTTGGTTGTTTTTCAATTTGTACTGCTTTTTTAAAGATAATTTCAAAATGTTTATCCCAATTGATATTATTCACATTTTAGTGAATTAAAATAATGAATCAAATTTTAAGAAAAATTAAATTTGTGAAGGTAAAACTGGAGAAACTTGACATTATGTGTAAATAAAAAGCAAACAAGCTATATATATATATATATATATATATATATATATATATATATATATGTTACTTCAAATGTTATTTTTAATGGATACTCATATTTGAGTAGATGTTCCATTTTTTAAAGTGTTTATCTTTTCTATCAGTCTGTGCCTCTGGCACTTTCTTTATTAAGTTTCTGCAAGTCTGCAGGCCAGTAAAGACATTTAAGGCAGGCATTCCTTGGAATAAAGTGCTCTATATTATGGGTAAGTTCCCATAACAGATAATGGACTATTCTGTACACCATAAATACTGCTCCTCAAGAGGAAGCAGCAGTCACAGTGTGAGTGAGTCAGAGTCGCGTCAGACAATTACTGTAAGACATTGGAATAGTGATACTGGTCGAAACAACATAGTTCTCTCTAACCTAACCTGATTGTTATTACTAACACTTCTACTTCTTTTGTACATATTCTGTTTGTAATATATCTGTGTTATTCCATACCTGTGTTCGAGTTATTCTTCATTGGTTCTACCTTGGACCATCACCGTGGTACAAGGAACCTGGACCATAACAATATCAGAGACAGAGCATTAATAGAATTAATACAAATATAACATTTGTCACTGAGTGGAGTGAGGTCATCTTCAGCATCCCAAGTCTAGAGTTTCATAGAAGGACAATTGTAGAGTCAATTGCTGATATTCACTGATGAGTAGATGGAGTAATTGCTGCAGTGTCTGTCTACAAAACCCTAGATTTGGGATGCTGCTGAAGGTAATACCAATCAGCTAAGTGAAAAACTTTATATTTGTATTAATTCTATCTATCTATCTATATATATATATATATATATACACAGACATGACAGAATTGAATAGACACCAAGATAAATTTTAATTCTGATTTTTTTTAATAACCAAGATAAATTAACTTAGATTATTTGATTAAAATTGCAGATAACAATACTGGAACATGCCACGAACCAAAGGAGCATCAGACCTAACCGAATTTCAGCGACGACGTATATCGTTGGCCAACATGAAGGTGGTCTTAGTCAAAGAAAAATATCTGAAAATCTTTCAATACCCCTTTCTACTGTTAATAGAGTGATCGTACAATTCACCAGAGAGGGCAAGAAGTGCACAAAACCTCATCCAAGCCTCCCTGGGCCCTCTGAAAGAACCATGCATCTTATCGAAAGAAATGTTGAACAGAATCCACGTTGCAAGGCCTCTGAGATAGCAACACAAGTTGATGTCAGTCCCAGAACAGCTGTCAGGTATCTTCACAAGCTGGGCTACTATGGCAGAGCTGCGAGAAGGAAACCACTTCTCCGTCCAGCCAATATCAAACGCAAAAAAGAATTGGGCTCATGAGATGGTGGAGAGACCTGTGACCTTTTGGACCACTGTCATTTTCTCTGATGAGTCAAGATTCACATTATTTTCCGACAGTGGAAGAGTATGGGTATGGAGACTCTGTAGTCAAGAGTTTGATTTAAAAAAACTGCAGCCAACGGTGAAACATGGGGGCCTTTCAGTAATGGTATGGGGTGCAATTTGGAGTGATGGTCACTCAGAGCTTGTGGAGTGTGAAGGAAACATTAATTCAACCAAATATGTTTCTATATTAAAGAAAGGGCTCCTTCCAATATTCTCAAGTAGTAGAATGAGCAAAGTTGACTCCCTATTTATGGAAGATGGAGCTCCATGTCCCACTGCTCAAGCAACACAACATTGGTTGAGACAAAATGGGATCAATAAACTTCCATGGCCAAGTCAGTCCCCGGATATTAACCCTATTGAACACCTTTGGGGCATATTAGATCGAAAACCAAGCAAAAAGAACAGTAAGCCATCTTCTAAGCCCAAAATTTTTAGAATTATTGCGTGAAACATGGTAAGAAATCCCTCAAGATGATATTCATGAACTCATCGCTAGCATGCCTAGAAGGGTCCTTGCATTAAAAAAAAGCAAAAGGATGTCAACCAAGTATTATTTATTAAATTTAGGACCATTTATAATTACTTCATTTGTATAAATTACTTGTTTAATAAAATAAACGGTTTCTGTGAGCGTCTATTCAATTCTGTCATGTCTGTATATATATATATATATATATATATATATATATATATATATACTAAGAATATGTTTTTATATTTGTAAAATGTATTATCATATTTTAGTGTATTTACACTATATCAAACATTTTTATGCAAGTCAATATTTTCAGATTCAAAATTATATTAATCAATCAGTGGCATTAAAATTTTCCTGATATCACAATGTATCATGTCAAAAGTTCCATAACCCATTTTATAATGGAAGCCCTAATAATAAAAAAGAAAAAGCCAACACTCAATAACATAAACTATGAACATGGCCACAATGTGCTGATTGTGTTTGGAAAATGAAGAATCCCTATAACTCTAGATACATACACACACCCCATATATTCAGTTAAAAAGCAAAAATAAAATCATCCTTGATAATGGCTAAAAGTATAGCTGAAATTGCTTGGAAATGCAGAACATTTGGACATTTTTACACCATTTGTGTCCAGAAAGGAAAACATTGGTACAAACAAAAGAAAGATTAAATAAAAAGCTTAGTCACAGTACTTTGTGAGTCATCTTTAACAAAACATATATAAAAGAGGGATTGCTGCCTAAATACACAATATATCTGGGTGTATATATATATATATATATATATATATATATACACACACACACACAAAATAGATGCATTTTAGAAATATATATATATATATATATATATATATACACACACACAAAATAGATGCATTTTAGAAATATATATATATATATATATATATATACACACAAAATAGATGCATTTTAGAAATATATATATATATATATATATATATACACACACAAAATAGATGCATTTTAGAAATATATATATATATATATATACACACACAAAATAGATGCATTTTAGAAATATATATATATATATATATATATATACACACACAAAATAGATACATTTTAGAAATATATATATATATATATATATATATATATATATATACACACACACAAAATAGATGCATTTTAGAAATATATATATATATATATATATATATATATATATATATATATATATATATATATATATGCACACATTATAAATATATGCTTAATATTTTCAATTATATGTACGTGTTTGTGTGTGCACAGACACTGAAATAGTGTTTCAGCATGAGTAGAGAGCTCTATACAATAATAATTATTACAAAAATAAAAATAAATCCACATTACAAAACTTTTAATATATTTTATTAAATATATTGTAATCTTGAAGAGTTTTTGAAAATAACAAAAAATAAAATCCTACTCAATTACTTTCCTCCAATAAATTCAGAGATATATTGTCATCCAAATTTCAATTTATCACATTTTGTGTTTATCATCTTCAATTTAAATATTAAAGTTTATTTTCTGAAAGCATTACTGATTTTCACCAAAGAATTATAAGATATATCTCATTATTTTTTATTTTAACCTGGTAAGTAGCCAAATGTGTTTTTATTCATTTTCATTGCATACGGCAAATATTTTATCCAATGTGAACTGGTTTATATAATGCATGTGTTCACTGTTTTCTGTAATTAATAATTGTTTAATATTTATTCAGTTTTTTTCATAAATCATGCCATATTCTTTATGATTGTTTCCCAAAATTAATACCATAATTATATAATAATTGTAGTAATTCATTTCCATAATACATACCATAACATGTCTATCATTTTATTTTGAAGAGATTTAATCAAAATAAAATTTAATTACAAGTCAACTGGACTTGAGCAATATATTTTTAATATTTTCTCAATTTCATGTAGTATTGTATAATTACAGAGGTTTTGCAACAGCCAAAATATAAAATATATTAAATAATGCAGTGCTATTCAAATTTAATAGCAAAAGGAAAAAGAACAAAAAAAAAAACAAACAAAACAAAGATGGTCTCCAAAACATGTAAGCCTAAACATAGAAATTGTAAATTGTACAAAATAACCAAGATTGTTTAGCTTTACGTGTTCTAGAGGCATGGTGGAATAATGGATAGTTTCTCAGATTGAGGAATCAGTGAGCTGAGTTCGAATTCCAGTTGAATCCATGACATTCACTTACATGCCAATACCATTAGGAAAGGTATTAATCCCTTCCTTCTCCCTCCAGCTATTGGTAAATAGCAGTAGCAGGACAGACTGAGTTCTATAGCTTTGGATGGCAACTGGTCTACTGCAGAAAGTAATGGCAACCTACTGCAGGAATCAGTCATGTATCAAAAGATACATAATCACCTAAGCATGTATGATGCATGGCATATAACTGACTGTTCTAGAGACAGTCTTAGTTATTTCGTACAATTTACAATTTCTATGTTTAGCTTTAACTGTTGTAGAGAACATCTTTGTTATTTTGAACAACTTACTGTTTCTATGTTTAGCATTATCCATTCTAGAAACAATCTTTGTTAATTTGTACAATTTACTATATCTATGTTTATCTTTACATGTTCTAGAGAAAATCTTCTTTATTTTGTACAATTTACCTTTTCTTTGTTTAGCTTTACTTGTTCTAGAGACAAGGAAATAGTAAATTGTTCAAAATAATAAAGATGTCCTCTAGAACATGTAAAGATAAACATAGAAATAGTAAATTGTACAAAATAGTAAAGATTGTTTCTAGAATGGATAAAGCTAAACATAGAAATTGTACGAAATAACTAAGATGGACTTGAAAATATGTAAAGCTACTCTTAAGAATTGAAAACTTCACATGCAAAAAAAAAGTGATTAAAAAAGTTGTCAAGAATTAAGAAATAGAAATGAATATTTATGAAAAACTGAATTACAATATTTGGTAAATTGATTTGTTAATATGATACAAGTACAATTCCTTTAATAAATTATACTTGTTCAAATATTTTTTTTTAAATTTATTAATATATTTATAATTTTAAATGTTTAATTTTTGTATTTTTTTAAAAATTCTGCTGTTGATGTTCTGTATTCTTCTATCATAATGTCTTAAAATATGTTTTAGATGGCTCTAATGAGTAATGTGTTAAGAGGCCCACCGTAAAGAAACAGAAAATGAAAATAAATAAATAAATAAAAACATTGTAAAGGAGCCATGTTGGCACACTGAGAAAAGAAATGATTACAGTAGACAGTAGCTCGGGGCATTTGAGTTGGTGCCAATCCCATAAGAGGTAAAATTTACAATAACAACAATAAAAAATATAGATAAATAAGAAAATAGTGAAGAAGTTTATGTATATCCAGAAAGTTCAATGATTTTCTAACATGACCACAGAGCACAAGAAATATACATCAGTTTTTATCTCTCTGATTATGAACTGTTACCACAGCTTGAAGCGACATATCAGGAGTTTGGATAAGTTTGTACACTGAATGAAACAAAGGAAAGAATGAAAAGAAAAGAAAATGAACTGAGAGAGTTATTAATAGAAAGGAGGAAGAAAGAAAGACGTATAGAAAAATTATAATAAATAAAGATAATTTCTTTCATAAATTGGAATTAAAAGAATGTGAAAAAACCCAAACTACAAAATCATATAGGCCCTTTATGAAAAAAAAATTTGAAAGGAAAAAATCAGTGTTACAACATTAGTTGTAAAAAGTATTTACTTGCTTTAACCATCTCAAAATTTCCTAGCTTCTGTAGAGAAATATACATCCTTCTTTTATGTATTTTTTCCTTTCAGAATCATGGCTCACCACAATTTCCTTTTCTTTGAAGCTTGAAGCAATCTTTGTCTCCGTTCTCTCTTCCAGTCTTTTTTCCCCATCCATTTACACAAACTCATTATGGATATAACTCATTATTTCTCGTCTTGCCCCAACTGTCCTGTATCAAGTTCTCCAAGCCGTCTTTCCATATTATGTGTCCTAGAAATTCCAGTGGTCTCTTTCTGGTCTTAAGAATAAACCTTTTTTGTCTCCATTTTCTTTGAAATTACCTTTTTGCTCACATGATTCATCCATTTACTAGATTTCTGCACCACATGGAATTATATACAAAACACAAAAACACTGTTTTAAGTAAATTTGTAACTAACTATCAAGATACCAAAATGCCAGTTCTTTATAAGGTATAAATTGCTAGCCTCACACTACCGTATCACTATTATTATGGCAGATGTTTGGATGAGTTATATTCTTCAGTTCCATAAGCAAAGAACTTTATAGTTAGTATTCACTATGTCATGTTCATGGTAGCAAGCCATAACCATTCCCCTTGCATCCTTTTGATAAGGAGCAAGTTATATTCAGATAGCTTCATCCCAGAATTGTTACCTTGTAAAACAAACTCCCAAGAGGATACTTCCCTGACAACTACAATCTTGGTCTCTTTTAGTCCCATGTCAACTAACTTACAGTAATATCATGATCACTGAAGTTAAGCCCTGTTAAGCCTGCTCAGTACCTAGAGAGGTGACTACTTGGGAATTCTAGATGATGTGATCTTGGATGTGCAGGTGGTGTAATGAAAATGGCTTGGAATTGGAAATCAGAGGGCCAAATTCTAATTCTAGTCAGGTTCACTATATTCACTTATGCGTAAATACTCTTGGGAAACATATGAACCCACCACTTCTCCCTCCCAGCAATGGGTTAATTAGCAGGACATGTATCAGTAAATTATTTTAGTCTAAAAAAATTCTTACAATCCAAAATTATTTCTAGCTTTAAATAACATGCAAAAGGTTGGTAAACTATAAAAAACAAATCAATCAATGAAGGGTCAATCAACATCTATCCTACATGTACTTATAAAGTGAATTTCTTACTTTCTCCTTTCCTGCTCTCCTTCAATAACCCTCTACCTTGGATGGCTCTTGGGCCTTGTATTGTGTGAAAAGTAAAGTAATCATTAAAACAAAGAAAATATGCCACTTTTACTTTTTGTTTTATTTTATTGGATCACCTGAAGATCAAGCATTGACATAAAAATTGATTATTGGTTTGAAGAGTTGTCCAAGACACATCTGTGAATATCTGAGGGGGAAATAGGAATTGAAGAGCAATAGTGACAATTGGATAAAAGTGTCAGACATTTATTAAAAACAAGAATAAATTTTTTGGAATTCTGAGATAATGTATTTTCATTATATTGTAGCATACCTACGGATGATAATGGGTATGTCCCCATTGACACAAATACAGTAGTAAATACTGTATATTGGTCTGCAGTTGGAGATTCATTGTGGAATTCACATGACTCACTTCTAGCAGTTGACTACTTCTTCTATGTGCTGCTGGTGAATCTTATATGTGTTGTTCTTGTCTTAAGTATTATCGTTCATTACCAAACTTTGTGTGATTATTCTATTCATTAACCTTCTCTAGATTACAACACACTATTAATTTGTTACGAGTTTTTCTCCACCTTATTGCAGCTTTCAGTCAAAACTTTCTATATAACAGTTTGAATACCTTCCAACCATTCAAGTAATCAACTACATATTCTAAAGATCTGAGAGGAATTTGACATACAAAGCTGTGATAACAAGCTACTATAGGATAAAGAAAAATCTTGTTAAAAATTAATAATAACAGTCAAACTGAACTGCAGGTTTTGAAGCCAATATATTTAAATCTAACAGCAGGCTCATTGTTCCTGTTGTTAGTTTTTATCTAAGGATTTACAAGTTCAAAATTTAGGATGGATAGTTCATCAGTATGTTAAATGTATCTAAATCTTCAGAAAACCATACCACCATTTGCTTTCAAGTTGACTATCACCAACAAGCAATTTTTCTCACGAAAAGCTATCTAAAGCCAAACTAATAAAAAGTTGTGAGCATGAATAGAATGGTTATGAATCAGATAATAATGTGTATTATAATGACTTGGGGCCACAACACAATTGGCTGTGAAAGAAATATATAGTAGCAGCAGCCGCTGCCTGGCACCTTTACAAACTCATTCTTTCATTAAAAAACTCTCTTTTCTTGTTTCCTTTGACAATGTCACACACTTTAATGAGAAATGCGACTCTTCAGCCAGTCAGTAAATATTACTTTTCTTTATTAAGAAATATAGACATTAGGACTCTGTGGTTAACAAATGGAATAACTTTTTCCAGAACCAGGCTTATTTATTTTATCCTATTTTATGGAATACATTTATTTCATAAAACTTCAATATATCTTGTATTTGGTTTCATTCTGTATTGCTGTATTGAAAACATATTTCTCTTGTAAAAGGTCCAAGAACAACTCAGTGTAAAGATACAAAAGGTGATTATCTCACTTTGGTCAAAAGGAAGTTATGTTGGTTACATGATGGTTGCTTAGTGACATCACTTCATAGAGTGATGAAAGTAGCCAGTCTGTCTATCAGCCAATTGCTTTGAGTCAAGATACATAAGTTGTTTATTCTGCCTGGCAGAAGCCTGGGACAGCCAGCTGCTATGTGGTCCACTTTACAGGCCAATGGTACTGTTTTCCTATGGAAATATATCTTCACCTGAAGTCCTCAGTTTGAGTAAAACTCATGACTTAACATTTTTCTGTAGAATATGCCCTTGCTAGTGACATAGCAGATAAATCCGAATCACCTGAACCTCGAATCCTAAATATGGCTTCTCCAGAAACACAGAACCATCTTTGGCAGCCCCAATTATTGTTGGGAATTATTACAAGTAAGACTCTATCTTTTGTACCATTTTCACACTGCTTGTGTAGATATGTGTTACAGGTTCTCTGTATAGTACGTGTGCATATATATATATATATATATATATATATATATATATATATATATATATATATATATATATATATGTATGTATAATTTTGTGTATGACTTAGTGGCATAAAACTCTCTCTGAGAATAAATCATATTTGTCATTCCTTTTCTTTGAGTTGTTCCATTCTGTCTGTGAAATAAAGTGTTATTATATCACTGGATATAATATAGCTCATAATGGGGGGGAAATGCAAATGGGAGAATATTCCTTTCTTTCATAGATCACCCATTGCTGATATGTGGGGAAGTTAACAGTTGCCTAGACTTGAACAAGCTAAGATTGTAGTCATCTGGGAAGCATCCTCTTTGTAATAGCTTCCACAAATAAGCAGATTCCGGAAAAAAAACTGCTTCAATGGAACTTACATCTCATGGAATGCAAAGGAAATGGGTATGGTTTGCTATAATGTACATGGCATGTCTTAGTCATGCAGGTTAGAACTGGTGGAACTAAGGAATGTAGTTTCTCTAAACATTTTCCATGGAAATTTTAGTGGTACAGATGCCTATAATTAATACTGGATGTATTTATAAAGTTATAATTAATACCAGATTTTGATTTTCATTTTTATAATTAATACTGTATTTTTTGCAATGGTGATTAAAAAATTTAAGCTAATTAAATTATCCAAAAGTTACTTTCTATGAAAATAAAAGGATTATAATGATAAAAAAAAATTCAGTTGCAATATTGTTCAGTTCATGAACAAGTGTGCACATTCCCCATGTTCATTTGGACCATTAGAGTGTCATGACATGTAGTTCCTTGTAATCGCACCTTTCAGGGTGCTGATTCCAATTTATTAGGGAATGACTGCAAAACACTTGCTCCTCTCTAATTCATAGGCAGAAGCATATAAATGCATGCTGGGATTTTTTCCTAGCCAATAAAACAGGCAGGTTCTCGGTTTCATCTAAGTCAGAACACTAAGTTCACTTGTCCAAACTTGCTTTTGTTTATCAACCCCAATTCTTAATTTGAGAACATTTTGCTATAATACTGTTGCTTTGCTTTGCTTTGCATATATTGTTTGCTTGTTTTATATTATTTTTTACCCTGTTCTTTTTTTTTCTTTTTCTTATTATTGCTTATTGAAACCTTTGTCAATTCTGTTTGTCAGACAGTTCTGTTACTTATTTTGCATTTAACCATGGCCACTCAATCCACACAGGATATGAAGATTACTTGTAACTATCTCCTCATATAACAGGTTGTACTGGGTTACATGGTACTACAGTAAGAAATTATCCCCAACCTGAACTATTATTGAATGCTCATGATGGACTGACTTCAAAAGACTAACAAACTCTATCTCCACTTCTCTTACCTATAGCTAGAAAGAGAAGCTGATTCATGCCTTTACCAAAGATGTATGTGTCAAGTGAATATTAATTGCCCTGGCTGGAGTTTGAACCGGGTTCATCAATTCCATTCTAAATACTCTTACCCATTATGCCACATACATCTCTATTTATTGATGACAAATTCTCAATATGCAGAATAAGAATATATTTGCAATGTTTAATCATAGAAAAGGATACTATCTTAAGGTACCACTGTTGTTAACAGTTTTATAAAACTACTGATTAAAACCTTTTCAGTTAAATTCTGTGATGATTATATGGCAGTAATGTGTGGTACTCAAGGCAGGCCTTCAGTTTGCTGCCCTTAATCTGACAAAACTTAGAACATATTGCACAGTGACTCCCTGTTTAATTACACTATTTACATTGTTTGGACTATTGTCCTTATCTTTATTGATATATTCACAATGTTTTGGCCATTGTACACTCCAGGTCTTCTTCAGGTGATATACGGTGGAATTTCAAACCAAACCCTTTATTTTATCCACCAGGATAGATTGTCATAGTTCCACATACCATGCCTTTTCTGGATGTCTCAGTTTCAGTTATCTCCTTTTGGTAACTTATCTCTACAAGTTTTTGTTCACCTCTGCTGTGGCCATGTATTGAACACTACAACTCTTCAGCCAACGCTTTTATCCAGTGGGCCATGTGTTCTTGGGGCCATCAGTGTAAGAATTTTTGGGACTTTTAAACCTAATGTCCCAGTTCATTTTTACCAGAGCTCATATTACAGTTTGTTGTTGTTATTGTTTTTCTCTATCACTCTGTATTACTGGTTCCTATATTGTATTCATGGCTATGCTGGCAAATATAACAATAAAGATGAGGGCAATAGTCCAATGTGAATAGTGTAAATAGTTACAATACTTCATCTCAGAAACACAGATATTGAATCCCTTATATATATATATATATATATATATATATATATATATATATTAACTAGTATGTGTGCCATTACAATATTACTTTCAAATATACAAATATAGTAGTATGCTTTAAATACTCACCATACATACTTATTGGGAAAAATGTCCAAAAAGTGTAAAAAAAATTAGGAGCATTCTTACTTTTAAAATGAAAACTATAATTAACTTTTCTTGCCTTTTCTTTACAGGCCACCCAAAAGTGCTGTCCCCCTAAAAGTGTTGTCTGAAGTGGACTACTCCTTCACCCACATCTAGCTATAATACTGATTGCAGATGTTAAACAATTATAAGTTTAAATGATGTGTATTTTCCACAGAAGACTGACTGATAATGTAAAATGACACACTTAAAGTTAAAATATAACTATTTAAAGAATTAATAATTTTAGGTGAAAAGTTTCAACATATAACCAGGAGTCCTCAAAATGAATGTTGTAATGTCTTCTAGTCTGTGACATAGAAGTTCTACCTCCATACCAAGTGATGACTAACTTATCGATAGTCACTGAACTGTATGCAAAATAGGGTGGTTAAAGATAAGTAATTAGTTTCAGGCAGTTGTTGTAGTGTGCCAGGGTGCCTGGAGGGATTTATTTAGTGTATTATCTCATTCATGTGGTGATTGATATTCCATACACAATGTCATCACACTTGATCGATATATTTTTAGGCTTGAAAAATGGAAGGTGGTTGCCTTGATCCAAGGATTGTCTGATACATTTGGATAATCAATGTTATATAATCACTTCACAAATGCAAAGTGAACATGTAACATTAAATACTGGATCTTGAAAACTGGATTTAATCAGTTCATCAGTTTTCTATGTAAATCATAGTTAGTAGCTTTTGCTAACCAAGACTTGAGAGCCAATCTTCCATACTATTTTGATAAGAGCTTGTAGGAGAAGTAATGAATTTGTATCTTTTTCAAAGCTACAAATATAAAGTTAATGCAAACTTATCCAGAATTTGAAATTATCTTGATTTAATTTTCTGCTAAGTTGTGATAACTAGATGTTTCATGGTTACCTTGCTTTCTGAGAGGTTAGCATCCATTTTGAGGGTTCTAGGTCACAGTGCCACATATTAGTCTGAGACTACTGCATGCCAATCTATCCATCTCCTCAGCAGCAAATGTTGCGGTGGCAGCTGCTACTTTGGTTAAATCTGTCATAATGTGTTAAAGGATGTGACAAAGTTAAAGGGTGGCATGTACCACTTTGGTGACTGCAGATAACTCACACCATGAATCTATGAATGACTCTGGATCCAGTTGTATACCTAGGAAGAGGAAATAGGTTTCCAGGAGCAGATCCAGGATTTTGAGCAGGGTAATGTCCAAATACAAGTATTTACAGATCAAAGTATATTTTTTAAGAAATTAATGTAGTTTAGTCTAACGATAGGTTCATTGTTGCTCCTGTTACTTTTTATTTGAGAAGATGCTAATTTTTTTATCATGAACATTCTTATCCCAAATATGAATATTTATATCATCAACATAGCTACTACACGTCTCTGAAAGGGAAAACAGAGATACTATTTTCTCTTAGTAGATTTATTTGGGATGTGGTATGGAATGTCTAAATGATTTATTCCCAGTTCTTAACTTCTGTACATGTTGACTTCAGTCACTTTCTCATCGACATGACTCCCTTCAGTCTTTCCTACAAATATTTTCATGGCAGCTCTTCTGATAAGCTTTTTTCCTTGATGCTCCAACTACGTGAATTTAAGTTTGCGACTATATTGGCAACTAGGTCCCACCCTTTTACTGTTGAAATAGCTAACTGCAACTGCTTCTTCTATTCCAACAGTTTCTTATCTCACACTTCTCACCTGTAGAACTCCCTTATGACATTGCTTCCTTGATGACTACCATCATCAAAAGTTTTAATGCAATGTCAATCACCATCTTCTGTCTTCTTGAACCCTTTTCCTTTTTTGTCCTTTCCTCAATCCTCTCCACTGCCTTCACATTTTCTTTTATTTCCTGTAACTGCCTGTGTCCTAGTGGTATTGTCACATTGATGGGGTGAATGTGATTAAAAAAAGACAAAACATGCAGAGCATAGTCAAGGAAGATAGGGATCTGATATGATTCAGTGTTTGGCTCTTCACCAGACATATATAACTTTTTATACGATTTATATTATTTGGACTGTTCTCCTCATCTTTATTGTCATATTCACAACGTTTCACAATATTTTGTTTGTTGTACACTCCAGCCTTCTTCAGGTGATATATGTTGAAATTTTGAAAAACACCCTTTATTTAGTCTGTAGTGGCAGATTACCCAGGACATATGGCCCAGTGGATAAAAGTGTTGACTGAAGTAATTCAAAAAGTCATTTGACCCAAAGTGTTGTGAGTTCAATACAGCAAAGGTGAAGAAAAACTTGGAGAGTTGAGTTACTAAAGGGAATTAACTGAAACTAAGATATTCAGAAAAGGTATGGCATGTGGATCTAGAACAATCTACACCTGTGGACTAAATAAAGGGGTCAGTTCAAAATTCCAACATATATAACTTGAGGAAAGCTGGAGCATGCAATGGCCGAAATATCATAACACTAAAGATGAGGGCAACTGTCTGAATAATGTAAATAGTTACAACACCTCATCTCAGAAATACAGACAGATATGTGACTTTGTAGTCCAATAAAGTTCCTCTATCGATGAAGTCAGAACTTGAAAGATAGTTTCTAATGAATGAGATTGATTGATTTGTTTTTTATGTCTTATCAACCCTTTGCAGGTTATTTAAAGGCAGAAAACATTTAGAAAATTGCATGCACAGCTTGGCTGCCAGCACCATCTACCGGCTTGCCAGTGTCTGCCAGTCAGCCAGCTGGCTAAGAGATGATCACCATCACTGTGTCACATGTCTATCCGCCAGACGAGCAGATGTGCTGCGAATAGTGGATGCTGGCGAAGCGTGTGCATGTGGCCCCAGTAGCCAGTTGAGCCTGGCTGCAACTGGCTACTGTCGGGCAGCCACATGCATGCCTGCCTAGTCAGAGATTGTGTTTTGTATAACAAGCTTTGCTTTTTTCTATAGTTTTGCACTGCTAGCAAGCGCGGCTGTTGCAATGGGTTTGTCAGGCGCTAACAGTGACAGTGAAATGCTCAGCTTCGATTGGTGAATTTTGTTTTCTCTTGGCGACTTTTGCTGACTTTCCACACTTGACACCATTCTCAGTTTGCTCAGCTTGCCTACCATGGCTAAGGACTGCTACAACAGTCGGCAAAAGTCGCCAAGAGAAAACATTTGCCATGAGACAAGGGATCGCTCATAGACCAATTGACTTCAGGCTTGGGGTGTCGTACTTAGTAGAGCAGCCATGACACTGTGATCTATTGAGACTAAAACCTTGACAGACTTGATTTGTTCTCCTCAAGGGACAACTGATGCTGACACTTGAAGACGGGGAAAAAACAACAAAACAAAACAAAAACATTGTAAACATATGTCAGACTAAAAAGACCTACGTTCCGACATAAAGCCAGAATATTTGTGGAGATAATAATGCTTTAGTGATACAAGTCTTACTAATTAACCAATAGCTGCAGGGAGGAGAGGTGGATTCATACCTTTCCCAAAGGTACTTGCACATAACGAACACAATAGGAATGGAACTCGGCTATTTAACCCATAGCTGCAGGGAGGAGAGGTGGATTCATACCTTTCCCAAAGGTACTTGCACATAACGAACCCAATAGGAATGGAACTCGGCTCTTTAACCCATAGCTGCAGGGTGGAGAGTTGGATTCATACCTTTCCCAAAGGTACCTGCACATAACGAACCCAATAGGAATGGAACTCGGCTATTTAACCCATAGCTGCACGGAGGAGAGGTGGATTCATACCTTTCCCAAAGGTACTTGCACATAACAAACACAATAGGAATGGAACTCAGCTTTTTGATTAACAATTTAGAGCATTTCTACATTGCACCACCTGCACATCCAAGCTTACAGTAGTGATGAATGAGAAGAGGTAGTAACCTTTAATTAATACTGAATTTTTATTTGAAATTTTATAATTAATACTGAATTTTACAAGTTTCATAAATGAGGTAATCAAATTTCTTTATCTAGATATTTTTGAACATTTCTTAAATATGCTTTGACTGGGAAGGAGTTGGAGTAGAACTAGGACCCTACCCCACCATTGGGTTCACACCTATCAACCAAATAAAAATGATCACTCACTGATAATATACCTTCTTTAATATTATAAAAATAATTTACATTTACCTAGCCACAACCAGTGAAAAAACATAAAATTAATAATGAAATAAAGTAATATCTTGATATTTCTTTTGCTACCTCTTAAAACTGACCTCAACTTTTAAATGTATGTATCAGACTCTTTACTTTCCGACTTCATCTGATTTTTGCTTAAAATATTTAAAGTGTGTCAATGTCATAACTCTTCTCAGATCCTATTGACCCTTGGACAAGGTATCTCTTGGCATACTTCAAAGTTACAACTTGATTTTACAACCCTCAGAATATTGTTAGGTGAAGAGGCATTCATTTCAAAAGATATTTTTTTAAAAAATCTATGAAGAACTAAATGATGCAATGAAGTAAACATGTAGTACTCTTAGAACAAAATTTATAAATACATGCATACCATCACCATAAAATGAACATGCAACATCTATAAAATCAATGAAAACAAAACATAGAATTTAAAAATTGAAACCACTCCATATTATTCAACATTCAAAATATCTGATGAAGCTAAAGAGTGAAACATATCAAATTTGTAATGATTTTTTTTATTTGTTCTTAATTTAATCATTTTGTCAGATTACATCCATATCTTCAATACATATCTGACACACACAAATAGTCCCCTGCATAGAATCTTCTCCAAGCACTAGTCTTAAGCTCATCCAGTTTTAGGGCCAATCATTATCTAACAGTCCTGTACTTATATTCTTGACTCTCTTGTCTGAAATTCTTACCACACACATCATTTAGTAACCCTCTACTTTGAGTGGCTCTTGGGTCTTGTATTGGGTGGAATTTTGTAACACACACACACACATATATTTATACAAGTTTCATTAAAGATGACTGACAAGGTACTGCACTTAACCTTTTTGTCTGAAATTCTTACCACACACATCATTTAGTAACCCTCTACTTTGAGTGGCTCTTGAATCTTGTATTGGGTGGAATTTTGTAACACACACACACACACACACACACACACACACACATATATATATTTATACAAGTTTCATTAAAGATGACTGACAAGGTTTTTATTCAATTTTTTTTGCATTCATACTGGACATAAACTGTCCACATATTCAGTTAAAAATAAAAATAAAATCCGTGATATTGGCTAACAGAATAATTAAAAGTGCTCAGGTATATAGAACATTTGAACAATTACTGCACACTTCATGTCAAGTAAAAAAAGAACTTGTATGAATGCAAGAAAAATTGAATAAAATAAGTTATTGCAGTACCTTGTCAGTCATCTCTAATGAAATTTGTATAAAAGAGTGATTGCTGCCCAAATACATAATTACTCACACACACACACATATACATATATATATATGTATATATGTATCATGAGAGTATTCTCAAGACTCCTCAAGTATATAATGATTAAAATGAACTACATTGACAAGGAAGCTGATTATGTTGAAAAAAATAAATATTTTTCTTAATCATTAAGCTATGGATATATTAAGAAATATATATAGAGAGGGACAGAGAGCTAGAGATAGAGAGAGAGAGAGCAATAAGGAAATATGATTTCTAAAAATAAATTATTTAATTTTACAATCAAATCTCCTGAACAATCGAAAGAATCTCTTCAAAACTCCTGAGTAGAGAAATGATAACTGATTATTTAATTTACATTTATTATTTTTAATGCTCCGTTTCTTGACATTTAGTTCTGTAAATACAAAAATGGCTTCCCCTAAAATCAGTATCTTTTAGAAAAACAATGTTCAACTACTTTTTGTGAAAATCAATTGTTTGTTATTGGTTATACAACTGAAAAAAGTAAAGACACAGATCTTTTCTGAAACTATAAGTTCCATGTGAACACAATATTCAGACAGATCTAAATCTGGGATTGTGTTCCCATTCTGTTTCTGGATTAGGATTTTTCTGCTTTGAGATTTTCTGTTCTAAGGTATTGAGCACCACTGAGTTCATTTAATTTTCTTGGTTTTTCTTTTTGTTTTTTTTCAAACCAGACTTGTTTTTGTTTATTCTCTTGCAATATATAAATAGATATAAACAATGTGGACATCAGAATCAACACTGCATGGTAACTATCATGCTTCAAGCAATCTTCTAAAATGTATGAAATCATAAAAATTTCATCCAATATCATTTTTTGATAGATTCCCAAATTGTTTGGATTTAGTTATAAAAGAAAAAAAACAAATACTGTTGATAATATATATGAAAAATAAATGTCTATGTTTCTGAGATGAGATATTGTAATTATTTACACTATTTACATTGTTTGGATTGTTGTCCTCATCTTTGTTGCCATGTTCATGACATTTTGTACAATCTGGTCTCCTTCAGGCATTTGGACACATGGTCCAGTGTATAAAAGCATTGAAATAATCCAGTGACTTGGCTTAAAGAGTTGTGAGTTCAATATCTGCCCACAGCAGAGGTGAAAAAAAACCCAAAAAAACAAAAAACAGTTGAGTTAAAGGGAGATAACTGAAACTGAGATATCCAGAAGAGGCATGGCACATGTAATGAGAACAATCTACCCTGTTGGATGAAATAAGAGGTTGAACTTGAAATTCCAATCTTCTGATGAAGGCCAGAATGTACAACAGCTGAAATGTCATGAATATGGCAACAAAGGTGTGACAAAAGTCTGAACAATGTAAATAGTCTAAATGGAAAATAAAATGTAAAACAACAAAAATTGACATCAATGTGTACTTCAAGATCAGATCATCACAATATAAGGTGCATTCTTGTCTTCCTCATCAGGAAATTAACTACTTGGTTTCTGGTAATACTTCTAATTGATCAAATGAGTTAACTTTCCTCATTAAGAAACGTGTTAATATGGATCTTGCATGAATGGTAATGATTTATGGCTCTTTTGCATCTAATTAAACATTGATCTTGTAATTTTAGATAAATAAATTGGCCTCATCAGTAAGGGTCATGATTGAATTACTAATGAAATTCACAAATAATGGGAGCAGAAGCAACTGCTTCATGTAATTTTCAAGCTCTACTCCAATATTATCTTGAATTTATTAATAGATGAAGCACTGTCAGTTGATATTAATTTTTATTTCATATTTCTTTCATCTTATTTCTGTGGCTTTTACAATAATGGTTAATAGTCTTAAGATGTCTGGATTTCTTAAATGATTAATTATTATTAATTTTCATCTCATGTTTTTCTTAACTTATTTCTATTCCTTTAAAACAGGGTTGAGTTATTTGAAGTTCTGGAATGAAGCATTATCAATTATTATTATTTTTCACCTTGCATTTCTCATATCTTATTTCTGTTGCCTTTACAACAGTACTAATAGGCTTAAACTATTTGAAGTTCTTAAATGAAGCATTATCAATCATTAATTTTTCAATAGTACTTCTTTTTGGGAAATGTTTTAACAGATGTCAGAAAATGTGACACTGAAAAATGAAGGTGAATTGCAATAGCAAAAAATGCCTTCAAAAATGAAAAGTATTAAGAAACAGGAAGATGTTGTTGGAAAAAATCAGGAGGTGGGAGCAATATTAAAAGAAAGAATATGGCTAAGAGTTGCAAAAGATAGGAAGTTGTAGAGAGCCATGATCATTAAGGATCTGTAAAGACACATTTCATGGAAGAAGATGGCTTCTTTCATGCTTTTTTCTATTGCTTTTACAAAATTAGTAATAGTCTTTAAGTTACTTGAATTAAATAAACTATCAACAATGATGATGATGTTTTCACTCTTATTTTTTTTCTTATTTCTGTTGCTTTTTTCACAACTCTTAAACCATCATTCTGCAGTTGGTAGTATAAAGCATGGATCAAACTTACATTCATTATATTACTTTTCTTTAAGAAACTTCTTATCTTGAACAACTGCCTTATTTATTAAACCATGAAAACCACTGGTTACAGAAACTTAATTCTACGGATATAGCTTTATAGGATATCAGCTATATTTTAGGGCCAATAAGTGAAGCACAAAACAAGTAAGAGGCATCTACAAATAAATCCTACTAAAATCAGTATGTACAAAAAACTTTACTATTCTGTACAAAAAATGGCCCCAAAATGAAATGATTGGTTTCTGGAACCTAAGTGGATATCACAAGTCATATGATGTCCTCTCTACGATGTCCAAATGGTTGAACAAATGACCTGGAAATAGGTCAGGGCTTTGGTCATGGAGTATGTTCCCAACAGAAATCAGATAGATTTCATGAACCAATCACCAAGTTACCATGAGCCATACAGAATCAGTGAACGAATCTGAAATGGAACAGTCAGCACCAGAACTGCAATGACAGAGTGTCATATAGGAATAAAGTGTCACTGCTGATGTTTGGAGTTGAACATGGATCACCAAAGATTGAGCACAGTTGACCTCATCTTGAAATTATTAGATCCCATGATGGGTAAAGGAAAAATATAGATATGGGAATTAGCAGTGTCTGACCGAGTATAGTTCGAAGGCGTTACTATTGTTGTATCTGTGATTTACAAAGTCTCTCCTATAAATGGGCATTACAAAACAGAGTCATCAAAAAACTGTCAGCGAACCCAACCAGCCTCAACACATGTTACTATAACAATGTGTCAGTCTGTGAAAATTCCTACATACAAAGCCGTGACTAAAGTAAGTCTTGTATCTCCTCTTTGTTCCCTCTGTTTTTAAAATTACTGCTTGCACACTCAATAAGCCAACAATAACCCATGTTTCATTAGTGTGTTTTTCACACACATATGGGCATACATATTACCTCGAACTCTACAGACTCACTTGCAACAAAATAACTTTCAAACTTTGTAGACTCACTTGCAACAAAATAACTTTGAATCTTTGCATACTCATTTGCAAAAAATCACAACTATTGGTCTCTTCATGGCCACTACAAAGAACATTCATTTTCAACATGTGTATGTGTGTGTGTATATATATATATATATATCCACTGTATAAATGTTATTGTCATATTTAGCTTAGTTTTCTTCCTTTTCTGTGAAGATCATTTCTTTGTATTGTTTACAATTTTGTATTGTAATTTGTGGACATGACACTTGGATTTTATTTTTCCACCTAAAATCAGGGTAGACTGACCCCACTGCTTTCATTTTTATTTTTTCAAATAACCAATTTGATATCGTCTGTATACTTTTATACCATTGACTGTAAAATGATAGTCTGAGAGTTGATCACATTGCAGCCATAGAATGCAAAAATGATCTCAGCATTGCAATAAAATGCAACACAAGTAAGATAAAAGAAAAATTAACCAAAATTAATAGTGGGCATTCATTAAATTTCAGAAATTCTAACATGTACAAATTCTACAAGACACTTTGAATAAAGAACTCCTGATATTGCTTAAACAGTTCTGTTCCAATATCTTAATTCTTTGTTCTTGGAATTGCCAGATGCCAATGTTTCTATATTTGTCTTAAAACAGCGATCATTGTAGCTGAAAAGAAAATACAAATAAAATGTCTTGTGTAGAAATGTAAATGTCAGTAGGTGCCATAGAATGAGATTGCTTAGATGGAATATCAGAATTTCTCAAACACAAAATGTATACAGCAGAAGGTTCAAAGAAAATATAATCAGTACCATCTGGTGAATTTGGAGCAGTTTGGTTTGGGCAAGATTCTTTAAAGAGAAAAAGAATGGACAACTGCTAAATTTCTGACAGTAATTACAGAATGCATTATTCATCTATCTATGTTTGCTTGTAGTGATTATTTATATCAGTCAGAAATGTTCTACTGAAGAGATTCAGCTTATTTTGAATTCTTCTTGAATAAAGTATAACTTGTAAAAATTACTCGCTGTTGCTGCTTTAGAAAACAAGGGAGCTAAGTCTTAAACAATAAAGTCATTCAATGATCTGAACTTAATATTTAAAGAAGAAGTAGTTTGAAAAACTGTCATCGTAAAGTCAAAAATGTATTGCTGATGGATAAATAATATTCACTTCACAATATAGACAGTTTCTGTCTGAATTTCTGGGATGAAGAGTTATCATTATTTACACTACTTATATTTGGAATATTATCCTAATCTTTGTTGTTGTTATCAGAATATTTCAGTCATTGTGCACTCTGGCCTTCACCAGGTGTATATCGATCTAGCCTCATAGAATAATGTATTGATTTGTGAATTTGGTGATGTAATAATTGTGAATTCAATGGAAACAAGCAAGCACTAAGTAAGCATTACTAAAAATAAGAACTAGACAATATCTCTAAACATTCGCAGTAGAATGAGAACGGTCTACCCCTATAGATTAATAAGGGTTCAGTTCATAATTCCCGATAGATTATCCAGATCAATATACACATGTAATGTAATGTATAGCTAGCCACTCATATTCAAGGATACCTGTCTAATAGGGTGGCTAGTCAATCGCTATTGCAGACGCTTGCTCAGGCGGATATGTGTTTGTTCAACACCCACAGATCCCACCTGTGGTTTATATTGCAACTATGCTGAGAAGACCTTAGTTACAGATTCTGGGAAAGAGCATGTTATCTAGTATAATCAACAATTTGAACAAGGCTAGCATGTTCATGCCCGCGGCCACGATGACTTGTGACTTTGACATACATGTATATACTGTGTAAATAAATATGGACAGTTTTGTCACCATTTTTCACCGAAAATTTATTACAAATTTCTATAAAAACATATTAGGATATGTTATTCTATTGTTTTAAAGAGATCTATATATATTTTCTACTTTATTTATGAGAAAAATAATTGCATGTTAAATTGTTATATATGTCCTGAATCTAAAAAATCTTATTCTTTTTGTAAGTTTAAAACAGAACATTCAAAAACAAAATAAGCTAATAAAAATGTTTGACAGTATATTCATACTGAATTCCAAAGAAAATCCTCTATTTTTGTCACTGAAGTATCTATTTTTTTCCTGAAGTAAGTTTTGAACCTCTACCCTTCATTCAAAAACTCATAGGTTACTTAATAACTTGTATGTATATTTCAATTTTAAAAAAAGAAGTCCAACACTATATGATCCAACAAAATATTAATCTAAGAACTTGAGTCTTTCTTAAATAACCAGATCAGACGTAGACTTTCATATGGATGTCATCCAACTCATTCAGAAATGACTAAGTTATTATCTCTACTTTTCTAAAATCAATAATTAGAAATGGTTTTAAGTGAATGAATCCTTTAAGCATTAAAGAAGACAATCTTTCATCAGACCCTATAGATTGGTCTTAAAAAATTCACAAAGATCTTTATCAAATAACTGAAATACATCACTTGAAGACTTCTAATAGTAACAACATCAATGAGTAGTATGTGCAACTATAAAACAAAATAATGATATAATCAAGTTGTTAACTTTCTACATTAACAAAAACAAAAGGTTGGGAAAGAAACTCCCACCAATACTTGAAAGAACAGTAAGAGTTAATGGATTTGAGAAATCAAATTTCCTGAAAAACTGTTTTAAAAGAAAGATTTTATGAATCTCATTGGATGATGAATGTTTCCTGTTTGCAAATGACCAATCTCATAATTTAAAATTTTCAAGAAATTGATTATAATCCTTGACTTGAATACAGTTCTCTTTTAGAATGAGCTACATATCAAATTATATATATATATATATATATATATATATATTGATGCATGTTCCATTAAATAATATAGACAAGTTTTGTCTATTTATTTTATGTAAATTCCTTTCATATTGTCAGATAAGCTTAATAACATTATCATTGAAACACAAAAGAAAATCACCATATTGATACATGTTTTTTAATCCTATCTAAGCTTATGGCTTACATAAGCCATCATCAAAGATGACAATTACATTACAATATATTAAACAATACACGGACATAGCAATAATGATAGTCTGTTTTTGCTTGCATGGAGGATTTCTAAGCAATGAAAAACTTGTGCATACGAGATGCTGGAATATATGTGTGTATTATGAATTGAGCACTCCGGCTGCTGATTTCATGTTAAAAGATTCCCTTTCTCTGTTGTGCGCTAATAGCTTAGGGGTAGAGTTTTTCAATCCCAGCTTGAAGCAATCGAATATCTAGCCACACTAATGAGCTGTGATACATTGAAACAGGCTGTCTGTGGATAACTTGCTCTCATTTGCTGATTGAGCACTATGAGAAAGGGAATTTTTAAAACAGTGGCTTCTGCTTATAATGCATCACTCTTCAGTTATATATTGAGCACACTGGCTGCTGATTTGGCATTTATATACATCATGTATATAATACATTAAAAGATTCCCTTTCTCTGCCATGCACCAATAGCTTAGAGGTAGAATCTCTGACTGATGCCAAATTGGTCGAGTTTCAATTCCAGCTTGAAGCAATCAGATGTCTAGACACACTGATGTACTTTGATACAGCAAAACTGTCTGTGTATATATATATATATATATATATATATATATATATATATAGATAGATAGATAGATAGATAGATAGATAGATATCCAAATTAAAAAGAACGAAGAGTAAGTAGCATTGTAATTTCCCACCTTGAAACATTAAAAAAAATTTTTAACATTGAAACAAGATGTCTAGTTTTGTAGTGGGTATATGCATGTTCTAATGTAACACTGCATAATAAACAAATATATATATATATATATATATATATATATATATATATATATATATATATATATATATATAAATTTCCCCTTTAAAATTAAGTTGTTAGCAAAATCAAATTCCTGACAAACTTAGTAACATGTTCTGAGTAAGTTCAATTATAGATATCAAAAACAATTTCCTTTCAAAGGGTCTTGTTTCAATGTTAAGAAAAAATGTAAGAACTTGCCAACACTGCATTAGAGAAAAAAAATTTATAAAACAGATACTGAAGTTTTGAGATTACTTTTACTACAAAACAAATTATCTCTAGTTGGGGTTTACAATTATTCATATATTTTATTTGAAATTTTACTGTTAAACAGTTTTGACTACAACATGAAACAAATGAAATAAATACATAAAACAATAAGACAGAAAGGTCATTTATTTGTGATGCATTTTTTGAAAGTTACAGACCAATCTAATAAAACTTTGCAAAAGCACAAAAACGTAAATAAAATTCAAATCACATTTGTCAGAAAGCACACATGATAGATTCAACAAATTCTCATATCAGAACATATTCATCAGTTTGTTTGTGAGAATATGAATCAGTGACAAGAAATCTCTCTGTTTATACATATAATTAAAATGATAAAAAATAGCTGTCTTTGGAGAACGTGAATTCAATAAATTTTACAATTTTTTTTTGTTTTTAATACTTCTTGAGTGAATGTGGCAAAAAATCCTTTTAAAATTCATTGAAATGTTTAATTCATTCAGTCATGTGTAAAAATATTCATTGTGAATTTTTTTCCAAAACACAGGGAAGAAATATTGAACATTGTTCAAATTATTTACTCAACTGAATTCTAACAGATTAAGTATAACTTTAAAAAATAAGTAAACTATTTTTTTAAAACATTTATTACTGGAAATAGGACTTGTTTAACATATCAATAGCAATGTTAAAGACAAGAATTGGACATCACAAAGCAACAATAGAATCACACATGATCTTAAAATATGTAGAGTAAACAATTATTAATTTCTGACAGAAGTCCTTCGATCTTAATTTCAGTTAATTTTTATTGAAAATCTACCGACTTTTATTCTATGACCATTCCTAAATTGATTCTACAATTCTATAATTATTTTAATTACACAACAATTTGATACTTTAGTTTATAGTGAATCAGCACATTATTTCATTAACAAAGAGAGAAATAAAAGCATAATGTTGTCTAGTTTTACAAAGAGTGATTTTCTTTACAAGAAAGGAAATTTTTATAGATCACGAATAAAACCTTCTTTGCCCTTTTCTTATATATATATATATATATATATATATATATATATAAGAATATATACAGAATCCATCTAGCACATTTACAAATCTACCATTTGTTTGTGTATCGAATACTGCTGCCATATCTGGTCTGCTGTACATCTCGAGATGCTTGACTAAATCCAAAGGAGGATCTGTAACGTAATCAATCCTGACCATGCATCTTGACTATCTCAACAATGTGGCATAGATTCCCTCTATCTTTTCTACAAATATTTTCATGGAAACAGCTCTGACCAGCTTTTATCCTTGGTGCCCTGACTATATGAATTTAAGCATGCTACTAGATTGGCATCTCGGTTCCATCCATTTACTTTTGAACTAGTTAAATGTAAACACCACTTCTACTTCAACATTTTCTCTTCTCATACTTCTGGCCTGTGGACATTCCTTGCATTTACTTGCTATCCTGATAAATACAATCGTCAAAAATTTAAACGTCATGTGTCTCACCAGCTTCTGTCTTGAATCCCATTCATCTTTTGTCCTTTCCTCTGTCTTCTTTTTCATTTTTACTCTTTGTAACACTCTGCATATTATTAGTATTCCTGCATTGCTTGGGGTGAAATGATTAAAAAAATAAAAGTAGGAACTAAGGAAGGATATAGCATATCTTGATAAATAAAACAGTTTCTCTTGATGACAATCCCAAAATCTTCTTCAAAGTATGACAAAATATATTGAAAAATTTATTTCTCTGTTTTTTTAATTTCTTTTTAGGACAGAAATCAGTAACAAAAGTTTCAATATAAACAAATCAAAAAGAAATATGATGTTTCTTTAAAGTTAATATTGATGAAAAGAAATTTAATAAAATCAGATATGTCTTTTTTGATTCACTCTGAATTTTCCATACAGTGATCCCTCTTTTATGAGCAGTTTTAGCTCTGGTCAACCTCATTGATAAGCAATTCATGTTTTATTTAATATGGGTCTCAAAGTGCAAGGGTAATGATGCTAGCAATTCAGACATGCCAATGAGAAGTTGTAAAGTGCATTTTTATTTGAAAAGATAAAATATTTTCTAAATAATAAAGAAAAGGAAATTGTATGCCATGGTTGGTAAGATCTACCATTAGAACTAAGATGCTATTCAATTTTTATTAAAGAATATTGTTGTAATTTTTCAGTTTTATTATTTGCTATTATTGTGCCTAATTTTTAAAATAAACTTCATCATAGGAAATATTATAGTATAAATAGATTTCTGATCACTCTATGGTTACAGGCATCAGCTGGGGTTTTTGGAACATAATTCTTGTAGATAAGGGAGAACAAATACTGTAAAAGGACAGTATGTTATTAATAATTACCAAAATCTATGATTATAATTTTAATAACAAGTGGCCACCAATAGCCAAAACTGATAACTGAAATTAGGTTGATTATGTCATTTTCTCGGATGAGATTGTCACAACATCCTATGTGGCCCAAAATGGTGTTCAGTGAACTACAATTGTTGCATTGCATGGACCACATTGGCTGTCGCGAAGCTAATATCATAGACTTGCATAGTTTCAATTTCTTACTGAAAGTCAAAGGCCATTTTTTCAGTAGGTGAAAGATTTTCTTGAAATAATAAATGGCATAAGGTAATGGGGTCTTTATCTGTCAATTTTATTGTCTCCAGAAGGGAAATGTTGCCAACTACTTGTCAGTGACAAATAGGGTACACTGAGAGAGAGAGAGAAGGTCCTTATCTTCCATCTGCTGATTACTAAGCCAAAAACTTGAAGTATCTTACAAGAAAAACTTGACTTATCACTATTTGCTGATTAGTCAATTCATGGACCAATAAAAAGGCTCTACTATATCTTGTTCTTTTTTCTTGCTGGACATGTGGCCATCAACTGACCCTGTCAAATATATCATATTTCAGAAAGCTGATGTGTGGCTGTTAGAAATGTATTTTCTTTGTAATACTAACCTTAAATTATTCTCTGTTATTCTACACCCACAATGTCATTGGCTAACTCACACTTCCATGAATCATAATTGTTAAGATAAAAGTATTAGATGGAAAGATAATGCTGGGGACTGTCTTTTTGTCATAAACTCTAATCAGTAGGCGACTAAATTAAAACTGACAAGAGAAAGAAAAAAAAATGTTAATCATCTGAGCAGGACTACTGAGTGAGAAAGGGGGCGGGGGGAGGGGCTAAGCTTTAATTCTATCCTTTTTCTTAGTGTTTATTCCAGTATTATTCTGAGTTTTAAAAATAAAATATATCATAAAACAAAGAATAAACAAAAATTATTTTTCTATATATTATGTTTGTCTTACTTTCTTTTAGAAGAAAACAAGTTAAATTCATTGTTTAATAATGTATTTTTCATCCATTGTTCTTTTTCTCAGCTGTACCCTGGGAAATTATCTTCTGTGGTCTTGACTGTTCAATCTAGCTAATTAAATAATAGGTTAATATCAAATAATAAAAAGAGAAAATAAATAATTAATACACTTGTTTTTAAAATTCTATAAACAGAAGGAGGAATTATTTCATGACAAAATTATAAAATCTCTAAAGATTATTAATCATACAAAGTTACATTTGATTTTCTCATTAGTTGTCTTCTACAGAATATTGGTGATCATGACTCTCAACAATTTCCTATCCTTTTGTAGCTCTGAGTAAATTTTGTCTTTTTCTTATCTCTTCTAAAACCTGTTCTGCCATCCATTTACTCAAGCTCGCTAGGTAGGTAATACATTGTTTTCTTATATCCCTCAAGCCTTCAATCTATCTTGTGAGTAGCAAATTTACCAAGCCCTCTATTCTCATTATGCACCCTAGAAATTTAAACTATTTTTCTCTGATGTTAAGAAATAATTGTCCTTTTTGTTTCCGTTTTCTTTGTATCCTCAGCATCCTTCTGTAGAACCACATTTCTGTTGCTTCAGGTCTCTTCTTCATCTATGAAATGGTCCAGTTTTCACTGCCATATAGGAAAACTGATATTATGTAACACTTTTTTTTTCTTTCTAATGAGATTTTCCTGTTTCTTAATGCTTTGCTTAGTTTTTGGAATGCATCTTTTGCTATCTCAACGTGCCTTCATATTTCAGTGTTGCACTTTCCATCTTCAGTCAAAAGAGCTTCCTGGATATTTAAATTCTACTTGTTTTATTTTGGTATCTCCTATTTGTAATTAGCATGTTTGGTTATTCCATGTTTGGTAACAACCATGCATTTAATCTTCCTGCAATTAATGTTTAGTCATTACTTTCACTTTCTTTAACTACCTTCTGAAGGAGTTCTTGTAGTTTTCTTTCTGTGTCTGCTATCAATTTTGTGTTGGTGGCCACAATCTTAATAACATAAGAATATATTTAGTTCTGCAACAAGAAAGAGGACTAATATATATATATATATATATATATATATATGATAACAAGCTTGAGCTTATTTCCCCAAGAGAGTCATTAACCAAATCTACCTCAAGTGAGCAAGCTGGTTTATTATTCATCATCGTCTCATTATTTCAAAATTAGTTCGCAAAATAATGACAAGGAAACTGAAAAATAAGACCCAAGAGGCTCCCAAACCAATGCTTTATTTGCTTTTCTTACTTTGAAGCTTAAAGAATCCTTGTTAGCCACTGCTTCAATGGCTCCCTTGAGCACAAACATGAACTTGAAGGTGGGAGCTGAAATTCAGATGCATGAATCTGCAGAGAGTCTAACTCACAAGATAAAAACTTCATGATGAGAGAGAAGAGTAAGAAACAAAAAAAAAAACTTATAGAAAGAGATTATAGCTAAGTTTCATATTTGTTTCATGCTTCCTCCCAGCAGGCTATGATTAAGTGTAGTTCGTTTACTTACCTATCTCATTCTGCCTTTAGTTATAAGACAACCACAGCATATTTTTTACTCACTTATTTGCAATTCATCTTTTTATTACATATGACTGCATTATTAAAAGTCTTGGGGACATACATTTTTTTTAACCGAGACAAAGTATAAACAGTATTTCAAGCAGTGAAAAAAATTAGGTGGAGTCATTAATAATTTCCATTTTTGTTTATCAACTTTTTTCTTCAAAAAATTACCAACAAATACATTTTATTCAATGATATATTCTCCATTGTTTACAATGACTTGTTACCACTTATCCAGCAACTATTTCTTACCTTTTTGAATAAAATCCTACCAGGTATTTAGAGATTCTTGATAAAATCCAAAGAAGAATCTGCAATGTTATCAGTCATGACCTGTCATCTCAGCTACAATCACTTTCCCACCACTGTAAGTGTCCTATTATATAGCTAACTATAAATGGCACATATACTGTTGTTGTCGTCTTCTTTTATGTATCATGTTCCTTCAGGATGTTGGTGATCATGGCTCTCCACAATTTCCTGTAATTTGTTGTACTTAATAAATTTTGTCTTTTTGTTATCTCTCCTGAAGCCTGTTCTGACATCAATTTACTCTAGCTCACTAGATAGGTTATGCATTGTTGTCCTCTGTCCATCTTGCTTTCAATCTGTCCTGTGAGTATCAAACTTTCCAAGCCCTCCTTTCTCATTATGAGCCCTAGAAATTTCAATTATATCTTTCTGATATTTAGCATAAGTATCTTTTATGTTTTCATTTTCTCCAAAACTTCATCATTGCTCACATGTTCAGCCTATTCTATTCTCAGTATCCTTCTGTAGAACCACATTTCTTTTGCTTCAAGTATCTTCTTCCTCTGTGAGGAGAGTGTCCAGCATTCACTGCCATATAGGAGGACTGATATTATGTAACAATTCAGTATTATTTTCTTTGTATATAAATCAAATTTTCTCGTTTCTTAATACTTTGCTTAGTTTTTGGAAGGGAGGTTCCATTATCCCATTGCACCTTCAGATTTCAGTGTCCCACTTTCTGCCCTCTGTTAAAAATCTTCTCAAATATTTTAAGTGAACCTGCTTAATTTTGGTATCTTCAATTGGTAATTTGCATGTTGGGCTGTTATTTAACAACCATGCATTCCGTCTTCTTGCAATTGATGTTTAGTTCATTCTTCTCTACCTTCCGTAGGAGTTCTTGAAGTTTCCTTTCTATGTCTCCTATAAACAGTGGCATTTGCATATCTTATGTTTTTAAGATATGGACACCAATAATGAATCCTGGTAGGATTCCTACTTCTTCCAGGATTGCCTCCCCCCCATATAGGTTGAATAAGTTCGATAAGAATCCATGTCTTTGTCTTCCATCCTATTCTATTTTTGTACATTTACTGAATTAATTTTCTATCTATATGCAGAATGTTTACTGCCAGTGTAGGTTCCAGATTATTCTAATATCCTTCCCAATTTACCATTGCTAAATAATTTTGTTAAGGTTGGTCATTATTATCATCTTCAAGAATCTCCTCTATTTGGCAAAGATCAGATTTGCTTCTTTGAAAATATTTTCACTTTTAATCTTGCTAATGCAGTTCATCTTAAAATGTTTTGGCTGACAGTCTATTTAAAATTATATATGATTAAAAAATTTTTAATTTTTCAGATTTTAAGGTGTGTTCTTTTTACAAAATCTTTCAATTATTAGTAAAAAAAATATTTTTCAGTTTTGACTGGATTTTAAAATTGCTCTTTCTTTAAATGCTTGGCTTTATTTTAGAGATAAAAATATCTTTGTGAACTGCTTCAAATATTTTTCTCACAATCTTACGAAAATTAATTTGAAAATTTATCAAATATTCTATGTCACACTTTTACTGAACGAAATAAAAGAAAACAAAATAAATTTAAACTTATAATAAAGTATGATTCAAGTGACAATTTTAATAAGAGTCATTTCTATCCAAGAGTTGTTTGAATTAATGAACACATTCTTTGTGTTGCTCTTTGTCGTTATCACAATGTTTTTAGCTGATCCATTCTACAACCTGCTTCAGATTGTAGAGAGATGATCTCATTTTCAGCCATGAAAGGTGATATAATATTTATATGCAGGAATACTCTTCAATTCCCTCTCATCTGAGCAAAGAAATTTGCACCATGATGAAAACCATGCTGGTCATGTTTATATATCTGTGTTATGCAACATACTTCAATTTCCTCTGTTTGTATTTGTACTCGGAATTAAATCATTTGGTCAATACATCTGACACCAATTCTTTTCTCTTCAGCACCAATCTCTGAAGAAAATAATTCTTTTTCTGTACAAATTAAACACTTGAAGCAGACTACAGAGTAGATTGGCTGAAATTTAATAGTAGAGAAGAAACATAACGAATGAATTTAATTGTCTTAGAATGATAAATTTTAATTTGTGATAGGTTCACAGTTTGTGCAATAAAAATCTTTTAAAAAATGGTATTTGCAGAAAAAATATTGTCCATGAAAAGATCATGGATAGTAATAAAAAATATCAGTTAAGTAAATGTTGCAAAACATTGCAACATTTACTTAACTGATATTAACTGATCATAATTTTGCAAAGGATGCACGGTGGTGTAAAGGAGGCACAGTGGTGTAAAGGATGCACGGTGGTGTAAAGGAGGCACGGTGGTGTAAAGGATGCACGGTGGTGCAAAGGATGCACGGTGGTGTAAAGGAGGCACGGTGGTGTAAAGGATGCACGGTGGTGTAAAGGAGGCATGGTGGTGTAAAGGATGCACGGTGGTGTAAAGGATGCACGGTGGTGTAAAGGAGGCATGGTGGTGTAAAGGATGCACGGTGGTGTAAAGGAGGCACGGTGGTGTAAAGGATGCACGGTGGTGTAAAGGATGCACGGTGGTGTAAAGGAGGCATGGTGGTGTAAAGGATGCACGGTGGTGTAAAGGAGGCACGGTGGTGTAAAGGATGCACGGTGGTGTAAAGGAGGCACAGTGGTGTAATGGATAGCGGTTCAGATTGAGGAATCAGAGAGCCGAGTTAGAATTCCAGTCGAATCCATTACATTCACTCATGTGCTAATACCCTTGGAAAAAGGTATGAATCCTCTTATTCTCCCTCCAGTTATGGGTAAATAGCAGGAAAGACGTGGTTCTATAGCCATGGATGGCCACTGGTCTACAGCAGAAAGAAAATGGCAAGAAAAAAGAAAAGCCTTGTCAGTCATGTATTGAAAAATACATGATCACCTAAGCGTGTATCACGCATGGCACATAACTGAAATGTTGCAATGAAGAGAGAAGCTTCAGGGAATATCCTACACCTTCATCAGAAAATACAAATTAACTTATAACCTATTATTAAAAGATTATTTTCAGCATCATGAATTATATGGATTATAAAGAAGCATTTTTAACTGTTTTTTTTAATTTATTTTTATCTTATTTCTTAACCTTTAACACACTATATTATTCACTACTTTCCTTTCCACTACATTGTTTTTCAAGGTTCCTCTACTGCTCTACTTAATTTCAGTCATGGTCATTTTCTGTTGCCATAGCAGGATATCACCACACAACTTCAAAATTTAAACATGCTATTATTTATTCATCTGAGTCACTTGCAGTGGCAGAATAAAATTTTTGCTTTGCAAGCAAAATCACCTCAACTATTTTAAAGGTTAAAATAGGATGAAATAAAAACTAGAGAAAAATTCATAAAAATACCTGATCAAATTAATTCACAGAGTTACAGAATATAACAACAAAGGAATTGGCTAGATAATCATGGTATAGATACATCTGAATTTAAATATATACTTACATAGGTATTTTTTATATCTACATACATAAGAATATATATATACATATATATATATATATATATATATATACTTGCAGTTGGCAAAAACCTAACTGTTTAAAGTATTCAGTTAAAAAGGGCTCAATATAATATACATTTTTTTTGTTTGAAATCAACACAAGTTCTTTGTTTAGGATTTTATTATTTAATTCTTTGTAGTTTGGACAGTTTTTCTGGTTTCCAAAGAGAATTTGACTATAAATTTCTCAGTGTCTTCTGTGTGCTTTCATCAGCCATTATCAAAACATTTTGTTTTTGTGCTGATAAGGTTGTACCTCTGTGTATGTATTGTGTTTTCTTTGTTTCCAAGCATCAGGAGGCTTACAGCCACATCATGTTGAAATATTGGTTCCTGTACAATCACTCAATTTAAGCAATGTTGAACCTGGTCAGTACCTAGATGGGTGACTGAGGGAAAACCAGTTGCAGTAAGCTTGGATATGTGGGTGGTGTAATGGATAATGATTTGGAATTGTTAATGGGGGAGCAGAGTTCCACTTCCTGTTGAGTCTGTTATATTCATTTATGTGTATATACCCTTGAGAAATCTTAGAATCTAAAAATATTTTCTGGCATTAAATAACCTGCAAAGGGTGGATAAGTCATAAAAAGTAAACGAATGAATCAAGCATCAGGCCTTCTTAGATTAATAGGTTTTGTGCCTGTTTCAAAACAAAATAAAACTCTTTGATAATGACTTTTAAAAGCTAAAAGTGATCAGATAACAGAAATTTTATGTTCAAATTTCCCCTAGAAACTAGGAAAATGGTCAATACAACAAAAGAAATAACATATAAACAACAAATTTAGTTTTTAAAGACATTTTAAAGTGAAGTAAATTTTGTATTGTGGACAATGTTTTACTTTCTTTTATTCATTTCACTAATTCGGCATTTATGTTAAAAATAACTTCAGCAATCATTATTTCTATAAATATAGATTAAACATTTGTATTACATTTCTCAAAATATATATTTCTTATGCATTGTATGATTTTGCTGTTGTAACTTGTGTCATTTTTATTCAAATTTTTCTTAGCTTCGACACGTGTTACTTGGACATTTGTGATAGAACAATTCCCATAGCACATTTTTTTTTCTCTGCAGGAGATGTGGAGGCTACAAGAAAAACATTCTTAGATTACATTTATAATACACTCATGTGCCTATGGTTCTTTTAGCTTGGGGAACTGATGAAGCAGTTTTTTTGTTTTTATCCTTCCTTTCTTTGGAGACATCATTTGACTTTACAGATACAAAGTCTCAGTTTCATCCCCAGAGGTAACACAATGCCATTGGCTGCTAAGACACTTTTCTTTTGAAGGTAGGATTTATGCATATCCAGTTATCATATCATTATATTGCAGTTATATATATATATATATATATATATATATATATATATTATTTGGATTTATTTAAGTAGGGACTGCTGCAAAACTATTTAAGACTGATATGTTGTGTATATTTCAAGAACATACATACAGTTATAACATATAGCTCACTACTAACATTTTCTTCTCTCACACTTTTCACTTGTGGAACATTCTCTGCCTTCTTGCTTCCCTACAACTTTGATCTTCAAAAATGTAAATGCAATGCCAATTGTTATCTTCTGTCTTCTTAATTCCTGTTCTTTAGTGTTCTCTCTCCTTAATAGAGTTTTATTTTTTCTCATATTTTTCTCATGCTCAATTACCCCTTATTTCTTAGTGGCTTTATTGCCTTGCTTGTGGTGAAATGATTAAAACACGCAAACAAACCATCACTCTCAATATATAACTAAAACAAAAACATAGAAAGGTAATGACAATAAAGTTTTATGGTTTGGGGGAAATATTGAACTTGCAACTCTGAGTCAAATAAAAAGTCTAAGGATTGAGAAATTAATTATACCAGTTTTAAATATAAGATATAAATCATATATTTACCAGATTTCCTTTAAAATCCCAGACATTCTAAAGTTTGATTCTATACAAAACATATTTAGTATAGGAAATAAGGAAATTGAGTAATGGATAGGTTGTGTTTGGGTATTAACCTGAAAACTCGAGCCATGCTCTTAAATAGATTTGTCAGATCAAGACACTCATATGAATCTCATGTATGTCATTCAACTTGTTCAGACTTTTCTGAAGTATCATCTGTATAAAAATGATTTCTCAGATCAATGACTAAAAAAATAGCTTTAAAAATATCTTAAAGAAAATAAAATTTCATCAAACCATGTAGATGGAAGGTACAAAATCCTAAAGGCCATTAACAAGTTTACTAAATCACCTCATCACATGAACACTTTCAACAGCAACAACAACAAAAATGAGTAGCACATGTAACTAGAAAAGGCAATAATGATCATAAAGAGACGGCTGATATATCTTGGATATATAATGAGGAAGGAAAGAGGGCTTGAAAAATTTGACACTCACAGGGTATATTGAGGGCAAGAAGGACAGAAGAAGGCACCCTACCTAATGATCTTGTGTGAATGGATGGTGGAACAGGGAGTGGAAAACTTGGTAAGGGGATAAATGTTGCTAAGGGCTATAAGAGATAGGCAGCTGTGGAGAGTCATGATCACCTATGTTCTGAAGAGACACAGAATGTAGAAGAAGTGCATATAAAATTTGTTTGCACTACACTGAGTAATATATAATAAAATGCACAACAGAATTAGAACTGAAATTAAGAGACATAATTAAAAAAATTCTGTCAAAATATCAAACAGAGACATGAAGCAAGTGTAATTAGCAAAATAGTACCACTTGATCTACTCAATGTAGGGCTGCCAGAAATCTTCAACTTGTAGAAAAAAATGTATTAAAATTAGTCTTGTTTACTTGTACATCATTATAGAGTAAGGATTGGTACAATTACTGGTATTCTACTATATCTGGCAAATAGGTAATCAAGAAAAGTCTTATATACAATCAAAACTGTAATAGTAAAACTTTTATATTATGACTTAAAAATATTTATATTTGTTGTAGCATACCTACAGATGATAATGGGTATGTTCCTATTCATGTAAATACAGTAGTAAATACTGTATGTTGGTCTGCAGTTGGAGATTCATTGTGGAATTCATTTGACTCATTTCTAGTAGTCAACTACTACTTCTACACACCACTGGTGAATCTTATGTGTTGTTCTTGTCCTAAGTATTATCATTCATTACCAACTATCGTTTGACTATTCTATTCAGTAACCTTCCCTAGTTTACAACAATATTGCTCAAAAACACTTCTAGACATGTATCTTGAAATTTTTTTTTGGAGCAAAGTGGAGAATGGTAATGTGGCCCTTCAATATAAATGGAGAATATTATCTAAAGCAAAGTATGCAGAGGGAGAGGTGTAAAGTAACAGTAAAACATATAATATTGCAAAGAACACATGCCAGTTTTTTAAATAAAAGAAATGATTTGATGGAGTTCTGGTAATGGTAATATTAGCCGTTTCCTTATAAAGAAACATTTGACATTCACTGACTGAGCAGCCAGTAGAACTGTTGCTTGAAACTTATAAAAAGTTTCTCATAAAATAATTATTGAGAAAAATAGGTTTCTCAAGTCCAGTAGCAGTGATTGTTTTTCTACGATGAATAAGGGATTCCTTTAAAGAATGGGGTAACTGCATATGTTAGTCAAAGAGATCAATGGAATCTGTATAATTGGCCCAATTAATGTAGTCCTATTAATTAATATTCCCACCTAAGGACTGCTTCTGGCATAAACATAAATTTATGGTACATAAAGTATAAATCATTTTTTTTTATTTTGAACAAAGTTGAACACTGGCTAAAATTTTAATCCCACAACTAAATACAATTTGCTCGTCATACATAAAAATTTGGGGAGATCTTATTAATAGAAATAAAAAAAAACTAATGTATAGTCGATTTAAATATAAGCTCTTTATATAAAAATGTTCTTGTAAGCAAATGTCACTTGCCCACTTCCGTAACGTTGCTTTTTCTATCAATACTTTCATTATAATTGTTGAGATTAGTTCTTCGCTATGGTACTTAGATTTTTTAAATTTAAGCACTGTACTAGACTGGCATTTAGATCTCATCAATTTACAGATGAGTTGGCTATGCTAACAGTTTCTTTTCTTGCACCTCTCACTTACAGAAGACTCTTCTGGCTCCATGCTTTCCAGCCAACTTTAAACTGCAAAAATTTAAATGCAATGTTGATCACTATCTACTGTCCTTCTGTTTATTCTTTCCTATTTTCACTCATTATTAATGTTTCTGTTCCTAATTCTTCTACCCCCTGTAACCCCTTGTGTCTTAGTGGCTTTACTGCCTTGCATGGGGTGATACCAATTAAAAAAAATGCTTAAATCTACTCAAAACATGCCTAATTAAATAAAAAAAACAACATTTCTCCTCAAATAACATTATATAAATGTGCCAGTTAATGACTAATCAGTGTTTTTTCACATTTGACATCAGTTTTCATAAAGAAAACTTTATGACTTTGATAGCATTTTGCTTGTATATTTGTAGCGTTTCTACAAAGTGGTCCTTTCAGAAGCTTCCCCATATACCCATCTATTAGGGTGGCTAGCCAATACCTATTGCAGATGCTTACTCAGGCACATTTTGTGTTTGTTCAATACCCACAGAGTCAACCTGTGGTTTATACTGCAACTATGCTGAGCAGATCTTAGTTACAGTTTTTGGGAGAGAGCGTGTTCTCTATCATGATCAACAATCTGAACAAGGCCAGCATACTCCAACCCTTGGTCACAATGACTTGTGACCATGTAATGGCACATCTATTGACAGCCCCCAATGGTTCTGTCTACCAAATTTCACTCACAAGGCTTGGGTCAACCCGTGGTATGGTTCTCAGGCACTTTCCAAAGGTGCTACACACTGGGATTGCCCCCTCCTTATATATGTGTATACATACACATACATAATTCATGGATTTATTTTTAATCTGACATTTATATATATATTCTTTTATAAAATAGATACATTAATTCTTCAAAAATTGCTTTGTATATGTTTCAGATACAATACTGAGCAGATATGGTTTTTTGGTAAAAATAACTGAATAAGGAAGAGTGCTTTCCTTAAAAGACAAAATAGAGCCTGGCTATGCCTATGGACTGTAATGCTCTCTGTATCTGAGTGGTAAAGTACATTAGATCAAATGCTGATTTCTTCCACAAAGGGGGATGCAGATTCAACCTCTACCAGAAAGAACATTTTCTTTATTAAGATATCTCAAAGGTACAGGGTGATAGATGTTGAAAATAATAAAAACGGAACATCTATTTCAAATATAATATGTACAAAAATAATGTTTGAAATAATGAATGATGCATGAGGATCCAACAACTTCATTCAATTTTTTTTATGTTTGTGTCATATATGACACCCCAGACCCACAAATGACTTGCATTCAAGTCCACATATTGTGCAATACTGAGGCTCCAGGATAGTTTGAATTCAGAGTTTTATATGTGTGTGTGTGTGTGTGTGTTTATGTATGTATGTATGTACTTTTAAGTACTAATTATCTCTTAAGGAGAGCAACTTAAGAGCATTTACTTAATTCATCTTAAGAGTTTCAAATATTAACTTACGAGATATAAAATATTCACTGAGTAAAATAAAGTATGAAAATAGCAATATTGATAAATATTTCTTATTAATCATAAATAAGTTAATTACATAACCTTTTAATTAGATATTTTTGAGGAAAAGATAATTCATTAATGATATGCAAAAAACCAGCCATATAATATTTTCATCACATAGTACATATTATTTCAACTCAAGTAATTTAATTATTATCTTTGAGAGATGATTTAAAATTGATAGCAATTAGGTTTACATATTTAAAATTCTTGATAGAGGAAATTTTATAGTCAAGACTAGATAGTGTAAAGTTATATGACAAATTATTTAAAAGTTTATTCAAAATCAATTTTTTAATTTTGGCAGTTTTTAAATACTTTAGAAAAGAAGGCAGAATAATTAAGAAAGTGAAAATCATCATGAGAATCTATCATCAGAAAAAAAAGATGCCTGTTGGGTAGTTTTGTAATTGCATTTATTGGATTAATAAATGTTGTCTTTCAAAGTCAGTTGATCTAAGACCTTTTACAAGTTAGAATGATTTTTAGAGTGGGGAAAAAATTAAAGAAAAAACAAGTTAGAAAGCAATAAATTTGAAGTGAAGCAAAATAAAAGTAAAAAGAAGGGACAAAACAAAAAAAATAAAAATAAAACAAAGAATAAGAATAAAACAATTAACGTGTACACACACGGGGTGGAATATAAAACATCAGGTTGGGTGTTGATGCTGTAATTTCAACCGAAGTATATTTTTATGGGGTGGAGTTGCTCGCTCAAACCCAGTTTGCATTCAGAGTCGTTGATGTAGACTGGCTGCCAACCAAAGCTAGAGAGCCCAGTTTGCCCTACTATTTATCTCTCTATGGTGGTGAAATACCTGGTGGACACATATCTTTGCAAAGATTTTGTGTGAAAAACAAATGCAATGCAATCAATTGGAATTGGAACTTGACCCCCTCAATCCTACTTTCTGTGATGATAACTGTTACACTATGATCACAAACAATAGAAACAAGTATACATAAGAAAAAAATAATGGTCAAAAACAGAAATGATAATCTGAAAAAGGCATTGGAAGAGAAAATTATAAAAAAGCATAATGGTAATAGCAATATTAGCTGTTTCCTTATAAGGAAATGTTTGATATTTATTGACTGAGCAGCCAATGCTACTCAAGTTATTCTTTTCTTCATTCACTGCTAATCAGATTTGGATCAAAGTGGAGTATCAGTTTTCTTCATTTGTTATGATAATGGAAATATTAGCCATTTTTTAAAATTATTTCACCCCCCCCCAAGCAAAATGGTAAAGCAATTAAGACCCAAGCATTAAAAGAGTGTGAATGAATCTGAGCATAAAAATGTGTGAGGCCAATATTTGAACAGGGATTAATGAGACAGAAAGTGATGACTGACATTTCATTAAAATTTTTGAAGATCAAATTTGATTGGAAAGCAAGAAGTTGGATGAGAGGTTTACAAGTGAAAAGTGCAGGAGAAGAAACTGTTAGCATAGAACTCATGGTTACATCTAACAATTTCACCTTTAAAATGATGAGACCTAGCTGTCAATCTGGTACTGTGCTTAAATTCATAAATTCAAGGTACCAAAGAGAAAAACTCATCAGAAAAATTACCATGCAAATAATTATAGAAAAGGCACATAAAAGTTACATTATGATGGCAGGAGAGGCACTGAAACTGAGATGCCAGGTCATGACTGCTAACATTACAGAATCCTCTTTGGTATTTATCCAGAATATCTAAATACATAGCTTTATCACCAAGTTAGATATGGCAGTAATATCCAATGTATGGATGAATGGTAAACTTATAAATGTTTAAAACAGATTTTGGTGAGAAAACTTGTCTCACATGACACAGTGAACCAATTTTACCTCACAGTTGATTCAATATAATCATTCTGCTTCATGTCAGTGGAAAATGTTAGCCTAAAAAAACAATGAGCAATTCTCATGGAGGTTAGCATCAGCCATGCTGACGGAAGGCAAAATAGTTTCCCTAAGACAAAAGAGAGCACTTTCATTTTGGAGGTGTTAAAATCAACAACCTATTTCTGCACAAGTTAACAACAAATTGATGGTCATTTTTTAGATCAACTGTTAAGATGACTTTATTGAACTTATTAGACTTGCCATAAGGACAAAAGTAAAAAGTTGTGTCATCAGCATAGATACCAAGTCGAGAGCTGATGACATCGAGAAGGTCATTGAAACAACCAAACCCTGTCAAACAGCTTTGAGATGTCCAAGACAACAGATGGCCCAGTGGAAAAAGCATTGGCTGATTGATCCAAAAAGTGCTTTGACCCAAAGAGTGTTGAGTTCAATCCATGGCCTCAGTGGAGAGAACAAAACTTGGAAAGTTATCAAGGCAAATTAACTAAAGCTGTGATATCCAAAGGTATGGCATGTGGAATTAGAAGAATCTACATCCATGGACTAAATAAAGGGTTTTATTTGAAATTCCAACAAATGATAAATAATGATAAATAATGATATTATGTTAGAAAGAGAATAAGTTTACTCTCTTTCTAACGTAAGTTGTAATGTAAAAATTCTGGTAATGAGGAAAGAGGGCTTGGAAAATTTGACACTCACAGAACATATTGTAGGTAAGAGGGAAACAGCGAGAAATGTGCTTTTTGGAAATGAATGGTAAAACAGGGCATGTCAGCAATAGTAAAAAGATATTGTTAAAAGCTACAAAGGATAGGAAGTTGTGGAGAACCATGATCTTTCACAAACATAGCATATAGAAGAATATTGAAAGAAAGTGAAGAGAAAGAAAATACATTCAAATAATTTACAGATGAATAGCTGAAAATAAGGAAAGACAAAAAAGAAATACCCAAAATAAACTTACGTTAATAAACGAATGAAAAATACAAGAGAATGAAAGAGAAATAAAAGGAGGAAGAATTATATATGTGTGTGTGTGTGTGTCAAAGAAGAAGTGAACAAATGAAGAACGAAGACAATATAGGACTATAAGAAAGAGAAGTGCCAATAAGTACAAAGATAATGTCTAACAAGAAAGAGAAAGAGAGAAAAAACTGAAAAAGAGCTGAACAGAAATGCACAGATTGAAAAGGAGAAAAACAGAAGTCATAATAGGAGGAAATGAATAGAGAGAAAATGAAAAAGAAAAAAAGGGCTCTGAAAAAGTGATAAAGATTGACAAAAATAAATTAGTAAGTAAATGAAAGAAAGAAAACAAATGAAAAATCTATAAAGGAAAAGAACAATTAAAGAAAGAGAGAGAGAGGAAGGAAAATGGCTGAAGAACTTGAGAAAAAAATTCTGCAGCAGTCACACCAATCAAGAGAGAGAAAGAGAAAAGGAAATAACCAGAAAGTTAGTCAATAAGAGCAAATGTAGATTTGTTTGGTTCTCTTAATTATCACTTTTTCTGATATGTTTTGGAAGTACCATTTCTTTTCTCGCTTCCTGGCATCCTTTTATGTGTTTGTCTGTGAATTGGAATTGGGAGATCCATTCAGACTAATCAGCAATTTGCTGACTTACATGTAACTGCAAAATGGTCTTTTATTATAGAACTTTTATTCTCTGTTGGTTATTATGAATGATCAGCTCTTATTAGGATATGCTTTCATCACATATACAAACACTCACACACATCTAAATAGAAATATGTTTATATATATATATATATGTGTATGTGTGTGTGTACATAAAAGGCAGGGTGTATACAATTGATAAAGGGGAACGTTTGTCAGTGAGGAAAGCTAAAACAGAGAATACTGAATCTAATGTAGTTTTATGTGTAAATTTGTTATTACCATGAAAAAAGCAACACATTTTTGTTTTTACACACAGAAGAAAACATTTTTTTTTCTGACACATAAGATTCCACAGACGTGGTGTAATAGTTAACAAGCTTGTCTTGCTAGATCAATTACAAGTGAGTAGTGAGTTTGATTCTCACTGGGTGCTTTATTTTTTCAGTCTTGTTCTACATCTAAGCTACGCTTCAAAAATGTCTATATTGGGTACTTCGACATGGTGTAATGGTTATCAAGCTTGTCTTGCTTGATCAATTACAACTGAGTAGCGAGTTCAATCCTCATTAGGTGCTACATACTTGCAACATCTAAACTACATTTAGAAAAAAACCTAGGGCACATTGATGTAGTGTAATGATTAACAAGCTTATTGGTCTAGATCAATTATGACTGAATCATTGTGCCTCATACTTTTGGCCTTGTGCCACATTTAAGCTACACTTAGAAAATCACCATATGAATAAACAGATATATAGATTTGCAAATCAGCTTATGTCTACAGTGGTATTCAGAAGAAGGAGGTAGTCTCAGGTGTGAAATAAAAAGAGAGATATTGTAATAAATTTTGGGGAGAGGTTGGAAGAAATTAAAAAATGTAATAAACATTATCAGGAGGGCTTGGAAAAAATAAGAATCTGGACTTAGGGGAGATTCAGTAAATGGTGTGTTTGTGAATTGATTAAAAAGATGTCTTTGAAATTACAACATCAAAGAAATTCAACTAAATGACCATCGATGTCTTTGAGCAAAATTCTTGAACAAAATGTTAAATATTTCCGCAAAATCTTCACATTGTCACAATATAAATAAATGCTCATCAATAGACATCAGTAAATCATATCCACAAAAAGGTCCCAAAATGATATCTAAAAATATAATTTTTTGAAAGGATATTTTGTCCAACATTATTTCTTATTACTATAAACATTATTTTTAGTGGGTACATAATAAAAAAAAAAAATCCTATTTACATTATTCAGACTATTGTCCTCATCTTTGTTGCCATATCACAATGTTTCAGCCGTTGTACACTCCGACCTTTTTCAGGTGGTTGGAATGTCGAACTGAACCTGTTATTTCATTTTGGTTCACGTTCCATGTCTAATGGATGTCAGTTATCAGTTATCTCCTGTTAATTCAATTCCAAGTTCTTGACTGCCTTAACCAGGTATTGTCACTGGTCCAGTCACTGGATCTAAACAATGCCTTTATCTACTGTGCCATGTCACCTTAAGGATATCTGTGTATGAATTTCTGGGACTTATAAACCTGATGTCTTTAGCAACCATTTTTACCAGTGCTCATATTGCAGTTTTTCCTGTTATCATTGCATGTTTTCATCTTCTTCTCCCTCCAGCTATGGATAAATAGCAGGACAGACTGGGTTCTATAGCCTTAGATGCCAACTGGTCTAGAAGAAGGACAACTCTGAATTCAAAACCTGTGGAGGGTCGTCTGGGGAACTTGTGGCACACAGTGCACCAGATATATATATATAAATATAAAAGTGAACATGAAAGTCAACACTTAGAGGCGACAGTCTGTTTCATGCTAGATGCAATTGTCAGGCCTGATGATTGCATCTAGTATGAAACAGACTGTCGCCTCTAAGTGTTGACTTTTATGTTCACTTTTATATTTACACACATTCTATCTCTGATATTGAGCACTTTATCCCATAAATATAGCACATCTTAAGACTATATTTCTTCTCATATATATATATATATATATATATATATATATATATATATATCCCAAATGAGAACAAATGAAGTATAATTCCACTGTCCATAACATTTAATTTACAAGAGGGGTCAATGCAGAGTAGAGCTAAATATTATTTACATGTTAAAAATATCCTAAATAAATTATATATATATATACATACATACATACAATTTATAATTTTATATATATATATATATATATATATATATATATATATATATACATACATACATACATACAATTTATTATATATATATATATATATATATATATATATGTTACTTACAAAGAATAAAATTAAAAGATGCTGAAGGATCATTCTGATTTTAACCTAAGTGTAAGAGTTGCATGTGCAGGAGTGCAAATATTCTGATGAAATTTTTTCAGTCTTCAAAAAGCTTATTTAATATATTTTGGTAAATAGTGATTGACTTTATGAATTTAAGTGCAGTACTAGATTGTCAGCTAAATCTAATCATTTTAAAGTTTAAATTGTCCAATGTGACTGTCAGTTGTATGTTTCTTCTCTTTCATTTCTTATGGCCTTCTTCAGGCCTTTTTCTAGGCAACTTTGATCTTCAAAATTTAAAATAAAATGTCAATCATTTTGTCTTGTTAAATACCCATTCTTTTATTGTTTTCTCTCCTTAATTATGTTTTTATATTGCTCTTACTCACTTTCACACACAACAGACCTTTGTGTCTTAGTGGCTTTATTGTCTTTCTTGGCGAGAAATGATAAAAAATAAACTGTAATGATGATTATCTATCAATTGATAAACCATACCATCTTCCTAAGAGCTTTAAATAATACTTGCCATTCTTTACCTAACTATGCCCTGATTTTAGCAACCATCTATACTCTGTGATGGTATGGAAGTTTACCTAAATATAGGAATGTTCCTTTGAGAACTGCAGCTAATATCAAAGCACCACTGATGTGTCACTTCCAATATGTGCAGCAATTCTTCAAAATGTTCATCTTACTTCTCGTGGACTCTCAATTCAAGCCCTCTCAAATAACTCTAATTGAACAAAAGGAGCAAGTGCATTTCTCCATGGCACGACACCTGCTTACACTGTATGTTTTTACCACTGTGAACCTTATCATAGCATGCAATATAGGGTAAAGCTCAGACAGAAACTGTACACTGGTTTGAATGATACTAAATTACAAATTGGATGAAGACTTAGAAAATTTTATCAGAATATTTACACTCCTGACCATCAAAATCATCCTTTAGCATGCTTTAATTTTATCCTTTTTAAATATATATTTCTACAAATGTTATTTTTAGTAATTTGGCTACAGAGGCAGCATTATAAAGCAAGGTTTGAATTTTCACTTTAGGAATGTGAAACTCAGCTGTTATTTGTAACAAAGCAACAAAAATGATGTCTTATTGATAGGAATGTTCAACATCTTCTGTCATACCACCAACATGTACTCCTGATGGCATAGAAGAAAATTTCAAAATAGAAGACATCTCTAAGCATGACTACTTTGGAATTTGTAGGAAAATCAGGTTGGGTTGAAAACTTTTCAGCCCTCCTTGCATGAGTATATATATATGTATATATTATTATTATTGTTATATTTTTATTATAAGAGATTATAATAAAAACCTTTTGAAATCACTACACAAAAGCTTTCATGTTTCAATACTATGATTGTACTTCTTCAGGTGATGGTAAGTAACTGGTGATTAAATGATATTTAAGGAAATTTAAAAACAAAGTGTTACCTCTTTTCTGAAAGTTAAAGCTGGGGAACATAAGGTCAGAATTAAAAATAGACTTGTGGGTGTGTCTTGATTAACCAATTAAATGACAGATATACACTGAATAGAAAAGTAAGCTCTGAGGGTGAAGTTGAGTGAGTTATTTTTCCATGTCATGATAAACCAGAACATAGACATGCCCTCATTGACGATTGCAGAAAATATGCCAGCTACAAATGTATCTTGATTGTAGACAAATATGATATGTTATTTTTTTTAAAGGACTTTGAAGGGAGGGGTGGGTTAATCAGATGTAAAGTTAAGAGACCCCCCACCCCCCAAAAAACTGTATATATATACCCAAATATAGGATTGGTGTATACAGAATAAATTCCAATAACCAACAAATACTATTCTTAAAAGAGTGCTCAATACAGAGTAGAAAAATTATAACATAAATATGTTATAAAATCACTACAAAAATAGCCATTTTGTTTCAACACTTCTGGTGTCTTATCAAGTGATGGTGTTGAATTAAATAATCATATATATATATATATATATATATATATATACACACACACACATACACACACACACACATCAATATGTATGTATATATATGTATTAATTAGTACATATATGTGTACCTATGTTTTGGCGTGCGACTATAGTTTCACTGGGTGGTATTCCCAGCTCATCGGGCACAGGGTTTATGTTGCCAGAAATAAACAAATGGCTGATGAGAGTTTCACTGCCATGTCGTGTATAAAAAATTAAGTTGGTGCTAAAAAGGTGCTAAATGCAATGTTGGTGGTTTACATTTCTTAGGAAAAATTAGCGGAATATGAGGGTGGTTAAAAATGAGAGGGAAAGAAAAAGTTAATTACAAATTTAAAATTAATGATTTGGATTCATGTGGTCAGTAAACCATTACGAGTTAAAGGGAAGTAAGAAATGACGGGATAAAAATAGAAAAATATATGAGGCAATGGAGGTGGCCGTAGTTAGGGGAGCTTAAACAAATGGCTCATAGGAGTTTCACTGCTAAATAGAGTAAAAAATAAAGTTGCACAGGAATATGTTAGGTGTGATGTTGGTAATTTACATTTCTCGGAAAAAATTAGCGGAATATGAGGGGAGTAAAAAAGTGTAAAGGGGAGGAAAAGTTCATTACAAATTAGAGATTTAAAGTTGAAGGTGTTGGGTTCACGTAGTCAGTAACCTGCTATGTGTAGAACGGAGGTAAGAAATGGTTGAAAGCAAAAATAGGAAGAAATATGTGGAGGAGGGGCTGCTGGCCATGGTTAGGGGGATCTATTTTCTAATAAGGTAGGGGTTCGGGGGGGAACTGAAATTAGTCAGGTTTCTAATATTTTAAGATATACGATTTCTTATGTCTACATGTTATCATTAGTTCAGTCTGTTTATTCAGTAGGCCTGGCTTGTACATGTACATACCTGCTTATATTTAGCCATTTTATTTTTCTACTCTACAACTATATATATATATATATATATATATACACTATCAGGCAAAAAAATGAACCCATAGAAAGTCTATTTTTGTATTTTTACGAAGAGAAGTAATTAATAGAATTGGTTTATTAATACAGGGTATTAATACAGGTGTATATATGGACATTATACAAGTCAAAAAAATGATTTATTATTTTGTTGGGTAACCTTTTGCTTTAATAATGGCCTTAATTCTTCATGGCATGCTATAGACTAAATTCATTAGTAAGTCAAGGTCCTTCACCAGATTTTTCCAGCATATCTTTAATTTGCAAAAAAGCACATCTTCTGTGTTAACTTCACTATTACAGGCACAATTGACCATTATCGCCCAAAGGTTTTCAATTGGGTTATGGTCAGGACTCTGACTAGGCCACCGGAAGAGGTGCAATTTTTCCTTGTTGCATTTATTCTTTAAGACAGTATGCTTAGGATTGTTATCATGTTGGAACATGAAGCGTTGACCTTGGGCAAAAAGTTTTTTAGCAGAAAGCTACATTTGATTAAGAAGAATGTTGTGGTATTGATGCTGGTCCATGATTTCCTTGATTTATCTTGTTTAACCGTGCCCTTGGTAGTCACTGGAGCATTTGTTTCACTGGATGTACACCAAACATGTATTTGTCCTTCATATCTAAGAGTAAAGGGCTCTCATCACTCCACATAACATGTTCTCAATCAGATTTTGTCTAGCGTAAATGAGCTTTGTACCAAGCCAATCCTCCACATCAATTTATTTCAGAAATTAAAGGTTTCTATTTTATGTATTTGCAAACAATGACTTTTGCTTTAAGTCTGAATCTGACTGTTCTTGAAGAAATCACCAAACTAGCCACTTTGGAGACAGCTTGTGCTGTTGCAAATTGATCTTTTTGCATTGATGAACCAAGTTTCTATCTTACCTGTTAGGAATTTTTAGCAGACAGCTAGATCTGCTACATCTATTATATGTTCCAGTTTGATTTCTCTTTTTGATTAATTTGAGGACACATGACACACTTCAATTAATCTTAACAGCTATCACTCTATTCGACAGCCCAAAATCATGAAAAGCGGCAACTTGACCTTTCTTGAAGTCAGAACAACGACGAGGCATGTTAATAAATGTAGATACAAATGTAGTACGCTTTATATTTTGTTCATTATCATTTCTATGAGTGTGTCCATTTTTTGCTTCATACTATATATATATATATATATATATATATATATATATATATATATATATATATATATTTAGGCAACATATCTTTGTTTAAATATGTTTCATTGAATAATATACACATGATATGTCTATTTATTTTCATAATAATCCTTTCTAGTTCTCTAATCACTTTCTTGACTTTAAGAAGAAATTCATCAAGGAAGGCGCTGTAGTTTTTCTTGCCCAAGTAAGCTCCTGGCTAGCTCCCTTATATTGGGATGCTTGTTTAGCAAAATATTTATTGGCTACAATGGATAAATTTAAAATTTTGAAATAATTATAACAGATCTTCTTCATGTGTCTTTTTAAAAAACACAATCACAATGATCACAGTTACAATGTTTGTCTTTGTAATTCACCCTTGAAGATGATCTCAGAGGAAATTGAAGGTACTTGGGTAAGAAAAAACTATGGTGCCTTCCTTGATGAATTTCATCTTCACATCAAGAACCTGATTAAAGAATTAGAAAGGATTATTAGCCATAATTTGGAAATTTGATCCGTCAAATCAATCAACACAAAATGTCTGTTGTCTTTAATACATATCATGTTTTCAACTGTCTTGAAGTGGAATGAGTACATTGAATCAACAGCTGCATCTGCTGCAAGGAAAGTTGGGTCACTGTGTCATGCCAGAAAATTTTTCTTGTCAGAACCCATCTTACACATTAACAAATCTACCATTTGTCTTTGCACTGAATACTACTGCCATACCTGATCTGGTGTTCTGGCTACTTATCTCTAGGTTCTTGACAAAATCCAAAGAAGCATCTGCAATGTAATCAATCCTGACCTGGTATCTCGACTTCAGTCACTTTCTCACAGATGTCATGTGACTTCCCTTTGTCTTATGCACAAATAGTTCATGGAAACTGCTCTGACAAGCTCTTTTCCTTGGTGCCTTGATTTTATGAATTAAAGCATGCTACTTGTTTGACATCTAGGTCCCACCAGTTTATTGTGAAAATAGCTAAATGCAACTACTTCTACTCCAGTAGTTTCTTTTCTTGCACAACCTGCCTGTGGACCTCACTTTTGTTGACTTGCTTCCCTGATAACTACAATCTTCAAAAATTTAAATGCAATGTCAGTCACAATCTTCTACCTTTATGTATCTCATTCATATTTGGCCCTTTCTTCAATCCTCCTTATACTCAGTGTCTTTTCTCTCATTTTCACTCCCTGTAATCCCCTGCATACTTGTAGCATTCCTGCCTTGCTTGGGGTGAAATTATATATATATATATATATATATATATATATGGAGATACAAGTAGCATTTTATATGTATACTAGCAGTATAACCCATCTTTGACCGGGTCTTTCATTTCTGGGAAATTTTACCTTTCAATTGGAGCAGTTTAATTTTAAAATCAGTCCACCCGAAAATCAGTATTACTAACAACAATTGGGTGCAACTGAGGCACATCCACAAATGAGGGGTTAACAATTTGAAAGGAGGGTGGCCCTGAAAAGTGCTGTTTTTGTGTTCTCAATCTTGTTTCAGCCTCATGCACAGCAGCAGTTGAAGAGGAATTTCTCCTTAGCTGTTGTGTCCTTTGATCATCATTTTCAGCCTCACACACAGAAGCATTCAAGTATGATCTTCTGGAAAGCTGATGGTTATGTTAATCTTCGGACTCAGTGACTCTGATTGAAGCAATCTGAAAGGCATTTTGAGATGATTCATTATCTCTTATTCGCATGGCAGACATAGTGACAGTGGTTTTGTGACCTAGGCAAGTTCTTTTCTTTGGTGGCATGTCTTAGGCAAGTATGAATTGTCAAATGGAATGCATGGGCAAATACCAGAAGAGAATGCTGTAAAGCTACAGGAACCACTAAGCTTGAATAAATTTAGGAAAGATTGAAAAAATAAATGTTGAGTAATAAAAAAGCAAGCTTACTTATTACTACAGTGAATGCAATGCAAAAACTGGTAGGACAATAAAAAATTTAAATTGGGAAGAGCTATAAATGACAATGAAAGCAATGCCTTAAAACTGTAGTAGTAGGCTTTATGCAATGGAAGAGGAAACTTCACTTGACAGAGATTGATATCTTGGCCAAGAGAAGGAGAATGTGTAATTTGAACACAAAAAAAATTTCATCGAAATCGGACGAAAACTGTGGAAACACAAACAACATCCAATCACACACACACACACACACACACACACACACATTTTGAGAATTATAGATATAGATATATATATTAGAGATTAAGTAATGGTCTCAGACAATTTCTGTCTCTTTTTTTCTTTGTGGAGTAAAAAAGATGGAGAAAAATTGGAGTAGAAAAAGAAACTGTTGGAAAGCGGATGTCCATTAATTTGTAAAATGTATACTTCAAAAATCAAATTTAATATTGTCAGGCATCTTGTTTTCCATGTCAAAAAGAAACTATCCAAGGTGCAAAATCATAATATCAAAGACTATTTTCTGCTAAAAGGCTAAAATTATGCATTGGAATATTTTAGTTTCTGCAAAAATAATGATTTGATTTTAAACAGGAAAAAGGAATCAGTTTCCACCAATCAGGTACTTAAAAGTTCTAGAACCTGTCCATTTCCATATTTATCAAATTCATTCACTTATAAGCCTAAATTTTAATATGTTCAACATAATGTAATTTTTAATGTTTGATCATAATTTTTAATATCAGAACCTTCTCTAAAAATGAATAAATTGCAAATAAAGAAATATAGTAACAAAAAAAAAAAAAAAATAGAATATTAATGCAGAAGATGAAATAAAAGATGAAGTAAATGAAAACATGAAAACATAAAGCCGATCATTTTAATTTGCAACACTTAGCAACATTCAGACATTATTGAATCAAACATGCTTAAATGATCCACATCACATGAATGCTGAACATATTCCATGCTTTCATCTCGTCATATGTACTGGAAAATTAATTTTATGAAATACAGGCTTTGTAGATAAATTTTTTTGAAGCTCACAATAAAAGAGAGAAAGACTTTATTCTAATTTCAAGATACCCAAGAAATTATTTCCTCTAAAAGTAACATTTGATTATCAGTCTCTTCAGAAATTAACTCATTAACATATAAAGATCTGAATTAATATATATATAAGGATATATTAATGTGTTAAGAAAGAAACAATGAAGAGAGCAATGACTGTTTTTAACTCTGATTGACTGGGTTCCATATTAGTGTCTACTAAACTTCTTAATTTTTGCTTAAACAGTTTACATTTCATCATATTCAGATTTTCTTTAAGATTAACACTTTACTTTCTTTTTATTCTAGTTCCATCTTCTAAATCAGCCTGTGAAAGTCTTTTGCTGACAATCTTGCAATTGACAATTAGTCCTTACTTTCCTTCACTATTATCTATAGGAGTTCTTTTCTGTCTCTGCTATCGACAGTGTGTTATCTGTGTATCTTATATTGTTAATATTATGACTGGCAATAATGTATCCCAGTAGGACTTCTAATTCATGCAGAATGGCTTTGCTGTATTGGTTGAAAAGGTCTGGTGAGAAGAGACATTATTGTCTTACACTGATTTTTATTTTTTTATATTTACTTTTACTGGATTATTCTAATATCCTTCTCAACTATGTCAAGGTTACCTATAGCAGTTCCAGCCATTAAATTCTAATAAAAACAACCATGCATCAATAGCAATAATTACAGTCTCCAACCTCACATTCTTCAGTGCATATACAAAAGAAAATTATTGCACATGATTGATACACGTGATTGTAAAATGTAATCTAAAAGAATTTAGAATTAGAATTTATTTGATTCAGTTTTAAAATATAAAGACCCTTTAAGACTTGGATTTATTTAAGTGGAAAACAGTTATATCAATTGTCAATCTTATCAAGGGATAGCAAATAAGTATTTTAAACACGTGTACCAGTCCTAAGTAAACCAAAGCATTCCCTGATAAAATTCAGTTTGTTCACATTTTCACATTATATCAGATTTTATTATGCAAGTCAGTGGATTTACAATAAAATTTAATTTTATCAATTCATGGTGGTACATTGAGACATAGTGGAGTAATATATAGCTGCTCAGATTGAGAAACCAGAGAGCTGAGTTTGAATTCCGGTTGAGTTCATTGCATTCACTTACATGCTAATACTCTTGGGAAAAGTATTAACCATTCTCTTCCCCCAACCTACGGGTATATAGCTGGACAGAACAGGTTCTATAGCCTTGGTTGGCACCCAGTCTGCAGCTTTGTAGGTCTTGCCTCTTTAGGCAAACGCTAGAAGAAGGGCAATTCAGATTATAAATTCTAATTCATAACCTGCATATTGAGCTATCAGTTATACTCATGATCATACGTTTCCATCTTTTGTTGATGGTTTGTATAGGGTGTTCAAATAACTCAGACTGATTTTAAAGTTAATTCACATTTAATTATCTTGTGATAATAAAAAGAATGAGGCCATTGTTTTGAATGTAAATAATGATAAATCCTCATTACAGAAATTCAGGTATAAACAAAATTCCTTGAAAGCAAAAATATTATTTCTGAACTATAGATTAAATTAAATAGGGCCAAAATATTAAAACAGTGGACTTGTCTATTATTATTTACCTCAAGATATCAAGAAAGACATTAAGGTTAAAGGACTTGGAAGCATTTCCATGTATGAGTGTACATGTGTGTATGTGTGTATATATATATATATATATATATATATTAAAACAACTAAAAAATATGTCTGCAGACACTCACCTATAACCATGAGTCTCAGCTTCACACCAAAACTGTGATCATCTGATAACCGCTGATTGTAGTTTTGATGAAGTCATAGGTTGGTGTCTCTAGACATATCCCTGTGTGTTATTATTACAAGTCTGTCTAGGTTCCGTTTCCCACTTCATGTTTCTTTATACTTTAAGCATAGAGAAATGTTGGTTTATTTTTTGATAAGGTAGGTCTCTGGGGGGTTTTTTTTGCATGCTTTTTATAGGTAGAGTTTGTGTTTGTACATTCTATTTACCTTTTAGTCTACTTAGTCAATTTTCATGAAGTTAGATCAATGCTAATTTGTTAATGGTGAGAATTGTTGGTTCATTAGAAAGAAGCTTTTGGCATTCCTTTATCAAACAAAACAACCTTGCTAACCATTACACAACTTCAAATTGCCCCCCCCCCATATTTACTGGACTCTCCTGTCCATTTCGACGTATGAATGTTAAGCGACTCAGTTCCTAGAAACTGACAACCAGACTACTTGCACAAATCATTTGATTGTGGTGGTGTAAGCTCTGTGCAGAACTAAACATACTTTTTGAAGAGCCAAATACAGAGACCTGGTGCACTGAGTGCCACAAGTTCCCCGAATGACCCTTCACAGGTTTTGAATTCAGAGTTGTCCTTCTCCTAGACCAGTTGCCATCCAAGTCTATAGAACCCTGTCTTTCCTACTATTTACCCATCACTAGGAGAGGGAGAAGAAGAGGATTCATACCTTTCCCAAGGGTATTAGCACATAAGTGAATGCAGTGGATTCAACTGGAATTTGAACTCAGATAATACAAATAACAATGAAATTAACCCATTACTGTATAAAGTAACCTTAAAGCGGGAAGATATTAAATTTTAACCCATCTTGCTAAAAAATTGGATGCTATACACTAAGGGATCAAATAGTTTCAGTATCCTAATATCATCTTCTAGGTGCCGTGTCCATTCAGAATATTGGCAATTATGACTCTCCACAATTTCCTTTCCTTTGTAGCTCTTAATAAATTTTTATCTTTTTTTTTGTTATCTCTCACAAACCCTGTTCTGCTATACATTTATACAAGTCACTATGTCAGTTATACTTTGTTTTTCTCCATCCCTCTTGCCTTCAATATGTCCTGTGAGTATCAAATTTTCAAAACCCTCTTTCCTCAGAAATTTTTAACTATCTCTTTCTGATGTTAATTATAAGTGTCCTTTTTGTTAACATATTCTCTAAAACTTTGTCATTGCACACACATTTGGTCTCTGGTATTTTCTGCATCTTTCTGTAGAATCATATTTTTGGTGCTTCAAGTCTATTTATTTATGTAGAGATTATTCAGCATTCAATTCCATATAGGAGAACTGATATTATATAACAGTTCAATACTCTTTGTTTCTAGGAAATTTTCCTGTTTTTTTATACTTTGCTTAGCTTTTGGAAAGTATACTTTGCTCTCCAAATGTGTTGTATGTTCTGTCCACTGTTAAAAACTACACAGGTATCTAAATTTTTCCTTTTTCCAGACATAGGGAATTCCCTCTTGATCCAGGACAGCACTACCTCCTTAAGGCACTTGGTGTAGGCCTCCATGTCAAGTCTGAGGACCTGTGAGAAGACGAATGGAGTCATAATGTTGCCATCACTAGTGATCACTCTAAACACTTTCATAATCACCATTAGACTCATCCAACTCTTTCCGAATTCTCTGCACTGGACTCAGACTGACTCCCAAATACTCTGCAATGTTTGTATTGGAGCATTTGGTATGAATGCCAAACAGTACAGCATGCTGTTTCCAAATTTCTGGCAAACTGAATTGCATCATGATACTCTTTTTCTCACAGACAGTGCCCAACTGACCCTATTATACTCTGTGCACCCAAGAAAATAAAAAATAAACAAGATGCATGTATGAAATTAAAAATATAATATGATGACAATTTCTCCGTTGCAATATGTATATAAGTAAAGGTTGGTCACTTGTATCCGAGTATGCCTGTCTGATACCTATTGCAGACAGGCACATTTCTGTTTGTCCAACACCTGCAGAGCCCACCTGTTGTTCATACTGAGAGAGAGTGTGTGTATAATCTGGCATAATCAACAGTTTGAAGAAGGCCAGCATGCTCAAAACATTCGTCTCAATGACTTGCAACTTTGTGCTAGTTCAACCACCGATGACTCCCAAATAGTTATGTCTATCAAATTTCACTTCATCATAATCATCCTTTGACCTCCTTCTGTTTGGTCGGAACTCCTTTGACAATCCCTTTCCACACTGTTCAGTCCTGTATTGCTGTCCTCAGATCCCCAATGTTCAACCCTGAGTCCCAACCTATGGTGTCTGGGAAAGTCAAATTAGGTGAGAAGACACTTCCAGAAGGATGCCATTGGTGTATGGATGAGATGATTTTCCTGTCTGCACGGTGGCAGTGGCCGGTGAATATAATCATTTTTGTTTGAGCTTGAGAGAGATTAGACTCAGTTCTCCATAAATTGTGTTAACCGTTGCATGGAATATCCAACCGATGTTCTGGATTTTTCTAAGTAGATTTGCATATGTTCTATCCAGTGATCTTTCAAGACAAGCAGATAATGTCCAAATTTCTGATCCATACAGTAAGACTGGTTCAATCAATGTTTCAAAGGTTTGGACTTTTAAGGAGTATGGAAGGTTCGAGTTCCAAATCTTGTGAAGTTTGTTACATTCTTCTCATGCAAGAGCTTTACAGATGTTGAAGTCTTTTTCAGAATCTATTATATGAGATCCAAGATATTTGAAGTCCTCATCTCTTTTGATGGATGTATTATTGATTGACTTCAACTCGGATAGTTCAGGGGAAGTTGTGATATATTCTGTCTTGCTCACATCGTAATAGACAAAATTTAACTTACAGGGCTTGTGTCAACTCGTCGTATGATTTTCAAGCACATTTCAAATGTACTGGATGCTGGGATCTCTTCTACAGCCTGATAACATCAAGAAGTCACATGGTCAGAAAATGAATGTTCTAATCACTCACTGATGTGTCTGTATCACTATGTATATAGAGATAGAGAAAGAGAGATCTGTATATGGAAAAGTATAGTTTTAAATATTTATATATTTTAACTGTTTTCATAAAACCGCAGATTATTGAAGAAAATGGGGATCCGGATTGGGATCATAAATCAAATTTAGTAAAAAAAAAAAAGAGAAGCTCTACTTGAAATCCTGCTGGGAAAAGAAACTGTTTCTAGATTTCATTACAAAATAGAAAATCACAGAAGTACAGAGAAAACTGAACAAAAGCATTCAATAATAAAGACATTCAAAGTGGGATATGCTTTGTTTTGTTTTTTTATTCTTCCACTCTTTTATTTATGAAGGGAATAAGCATGATGTATTATAGTTCAACTCACCAGAAACACCCCGAAGACATTCATCAAAAATTATTAAATTGAAAATAAAATTACTTATTCGATAGCATTTTTAGCACCCATTTTTCTTTTTAGTTCTTGCTTGTTACTTTCATCATTAGAACTTTTGACAGATTCATTTCTTATTTTCTTGGTCTTTTTATGACCATTTTTTTCCCCTCTAAAATTATGTCATAAATGCAGGTTTCCATAATTTGAACTCATTTGAACTGATAGAGTTTAAGTCATCAAAAATAGTTTTTATCAATTTGAAGTAATAAACAGAGTTTTACTCAGGAGAAAAATGAAATTTGAAAAAAAATATCCTGACTTAATCTCAGATATATCATGCATCAAGTATTATTTAAACCAAATGATATTGAGATAATTTACACACAGTAAGAAAGGAAGATTTTCTTAGATACCAAAAAAAAAATACTGAAGTTTTACATAATATCAATCCTCCTATATGGCAATGAATGAAGGAAAATTTCCTCATATATAAGAAATAGACTGCAGAAGGATGCTGAGAATACCATGGACTGAACATGGGAACAATGATAAAGTTTTAGAGAAAATATAAACAAAACATAAATACTTAAAACTTAGTTGAAACTTCTAAGGCACATAGTGAGGAAAGAGGGCTTGGAAAATTTGATTCACACAGGACATATTGAAGGTAAGAGGAGCAGAGCAAAGCATATCTTAGCTAGCAAGCTTGAGTAAATGGATGATGGTGCAAGGTTTAGAAGAACTACAAAGGACAGGAAACTGTGGAGAGCCATGATCATTAAATAATCTCTACCATGTGGATGTGCATGTAGCATAGTGGTTATTAACATGGAAAGTACCAAGTACAAATTCTGAATGAGTTTTTTTTGTGTTCACTTCAACTCAAATCCATCTCATCCCCCAGTTATGGGTTAAATAGCTGGGAAGAGTAAGTTCTCTAGCTTTGGTTGGCAACCAGTATAAGAGGAGAACAACTCTGAATCCAAAATTGTTTCAACATAGGGCTAAAAATCCCAACATCAACACTTAGTATGGTGAGGCCCTATCTGTAGCATGGTGAGGCTGTAGACCTATTCTACACTGGACAATCTGACAGCTCTCAGGAGAAGCAATCGCTACCATTAAAAATATTACTATTAAAATTTTGTAACCTCTAAATTCCATTAAATTAACTGCATCTATTACTACTGTGAAAACCTCTCAATAAATAATTCTAATAGTAACAAATGATTTTTTTTAACTGTTCAGGAACAAAGATAGCAAAAATATTTCAGGATTCTAATGCAACAAAGATAACTATTGCATGCTGGGATATATAAAAACATATCTTTTATTCAATTAAGAAATGATGTACAGTGTAACCCGGATATAAGAGAGTTGTCGGGACCAGAGAAGACGTATCTTATATCCAGGTTTGGTCTGTTATATATACATTAACAAGGGCTCTAATTTGGGACCAGATAAAATCTCTCTTATATCCCGGTTTCTCTTATATCATGGTCTCTTATATCCGGGTTACACTGTAATTATGAATTATGAGCAAAATTATTATGACAAATTAGCCTCAAATTTCAGTGTCACATTTCCTTATTTGACTTATTGCTTCCCCATTTATTACATGCCCCATTCATGGTATTATCAGCATACTTCTGTTGAACTACATATCTGTTACCGCAAGTCTATGATTCATTATTGAGAAAACTTTCTTGCATTCACTCCGTTACGGTAGTTATTATTAGATCACTGTCAGTGGATAATGTCCGTTCTGTCGAAAAACTACCCAGATATCTAAATTATTGTACTTGTTTGATTTTTGTTTTCATTTTGTTCTCCTGCTTGTGTGGCATGGTGAAGAATCCTTTTGTCAGACATAGGGACTTCCAGCAGGCCCCCATTGTCAATGTACTTGATGTTGGCCTCCATGTTGAATCTAAAGCCTTGTGAGAAGATGAATGGAGTCATAATGTTGCCATCACTAGTGATCACTCCAGATACTTTCGTAATCACAATTAGACTCATCCAACTCTTTTTGAATCCTCTGCACTGGACTCAGACTGAAATCCAAACACTCTGCAATGTTTGTATTGGAGCATTTAGTATAAATGCCAAGCAGTACGAGAAAGAATATCCTGAAAAAGCTGTAAATGATATGCACTGAATGTGAATAGTTATTCCAAAGACTTTGATAAAACTGCTTTAAACTCTTGACAGTTTATCCACTTAACAAAAACCTGTGCTTCAAATGTCTGGCCAGATAAACAGTTGTCGCTTCAAGTTTATCTTATAATGGTTGTAAAACTTTAATGAATCAAAACACTTTTAAAGAGTCAGTCAAAGAAATTCATCATGTTCCTAGAGCATTAGCCATTTGATATTATCCATCTCTTATTCCGATAGTTCATTATCAAACCTTCGTTAGCAATGTAATTAATTCACCTTTAGTGCTGTGTAAACAGTGTTAAAAGTTCATTTTTTGTGTGTTTTAGCTTACTGATGTTATTGAGTATTTTCATTTTAATTATGGATAAACTTTTCTAATGAAAGATAAAGAAGTGATCTTACAGTACCTGGTATTTAAGAATCTATCCTACACGAGAGGATGAAATTGACAATTTGATTCTGATGTCTTTGAGATTAATTTATATGAAGGCACTGATTTTGCTAACGATGTCTCAGTTAAAATATTTACTTTATTTTAGTAACATTTACTTCTTAAAATAGGCTCCATAAAAGATCCTAATGTCAATAACGTGGGTTAAGCATAAACAATGGATCAAATGAATGCTAAGACCTTCTTTAATTCCATATCCCTTCAGGATGTAGGCTCCCCACAGATTCTTTTCCATTGTAATTTTGAATTGTCATGCTTCTTTTGGGAAGATAGTAAAACGGTTTTCTATAGTTTTCTCTTTGGTTTTGAATTCAGAGTTATCCTTCTCTTAGACAAGTTGCCACACAAGGCCAGTCTATCCTGTTATTTAACCCATGGCTAAATCTGAAACTACATTTTATGAAGAGGTGGTGAAAAGTATACAGCTAAAGATCTTCCAAAAAATGTCTTATGTTTGATCATATTTTGGGAAGTAGTTCAGGCTGAGTACTTTTCACTATTCTTTTGAAGTTAATGCATCGTGTAATAATTATTGGTCATCTAAAAAAAATAAATGGCAAATTCTGTCTATCTGTTTGTGTCTCTGAAACTCCTCTAACACAGACCACATTTGCTCTACGTAGACATGTTGTACCTTTTTGAAATCAGGATAATTCTGGGATTGAAAATCTTCCCTTTATCTGGTGCTTGAACATCCAGTATGAGGAGGGAACGGTTAAAAATGCAAAAATTTCTGATTTTAATAGTTTTTAATTTATACTAAGTTTAAAGCAACACAAAAACTTTGAATTTAATTTTTTTGTTTTAACTTCAGTTTAAAATATCACCAAAACTTTATAAATTGAAAAATCAATTTTATTTCTTCAAAATGCCAAGGAATCAGAGTTAAAGTGAGAGGTAACATAACATGAAGTTTTGAAGTTCTATAGAGTTTGTGTTGGAAGAACTCAATTTTCAGCCTGAATTGGAATTTTGGCTAAACTTGGACTTTCAGCCCAAACTGGCCTTTTGACCAGAATTGGACATATAGCCTGGATCAGAGTTAAAGTTAGGTTTTGAAGTTCCATGGAGAGAATTGAAGAATTCAAAGTTATTTCTTCAAAAGTATCATTGCTAAGCAAGACTAGAGGTCCCTTTGGCTTTGAGCCAAAGGCCACATTAGCCTTCTGCAGGAGCTAGCTTAAGTTACAGAGTGCAGCTTTTAAGCTAGTATATAATATTGAACAATGTGGATTTTTCATTATACCTCTTTGTTTCTCTATCTATAATTTATATCAAGTTGAAACAAAAAGAATCAAGCGTATCATACCTGTAAAAAAATGTATTTTCTGCTTGTACAGCAATGTAAAGTTTACTGGCAAATGCTAATGCAAAGTGTACAGGTACTTTACTAATCCAAAACAAAAGGCTGAGGAATAACCACACTAATCCAAAGCAGAATGTTGTGAATCAGTACTTTGATTCTCAGCAAAGATCCAAACTTTCCAAAATGCTTTGACCTGACATATAATTATTCTTTCTTTAATTATTAACTAAATTTCTCATGGATTATTTTTTAATAAACATATATTTTGAATTATATAATTGGCTTTTAAGTAATGTGTTACAAAATAATTTCTGACCTGGGTTTGATGATAAACTACATCCGTGTCCTGGATAAGATGATAAACTATGTCTGACAGAAAGGTCTCTGATCAGGAGGTTTTGAGGAGTGTGGAACCACCTCTTAATTGCTGGTGTTCCCAGGTCCACCCTGACCTGGGGTGGTAGCACCTGTTATGGTCCCAGCTATGTGAAAATAGTTAACTCCCAAACTTGGATCAAAACACTATGAAAGTGTAAAAATAGGGTTTAATACCAGAAATACTTTATATAAAAAAATTATTACCAGCAATACATTTTTGAAAAACAAATATTACCAGCAATAGATTTTTTGAAAAAACAAAATGTTACCAGCAAAATTCTTACCAGAAATAGATTTTTGAAGGAGAAAATATTGCCAGAAATGAATTTTTGGAATTACCAATAATGAAAATTTTGTCGGCATTAAATAATCCATTGAGGTTGATATGCTGCAAAACAAGACAAACGAACCAACAAAATAATTTGTTTTGAAAAAGAGTTTTGTTGCTGCCCATAATTTGCAAACTTCTGGTATAGATACTCAGAGATTAAGGAAAAATTTTAATCCTTATAGAAATAGTCCTGTCATTTTTATGGGTAATATACTTGCAATTAATCAGTTTAAAAAAATATGGAGAGTTCTAAAAAAATGTTAAACTCAGAAAAATATATAGCTGTCAGTAATAAGAACATCCCAAAATGCAAACTACAAAATGAAAATTATAAAAAAATCAAACAAGTATAAAAATTTAAATATCGGGAAATGTTTTAACAGAGGACAGAAAATGTGACACCAAGATCTAAAGGTATGTTGGAATAATGAAAGCTGTTTTCCAAAAGCTAAACGAAGTATTAAGAAACAAGAAAATTTCATTAGAAACAAAGCATGCTGAACTGTTATATAATATCCGTCTTCCTATACATCAGTGAGTACAAGAAAATCTTACAGATAAAGATCATCATTGAAGCATCAGGGATGTGGTTCTATGGAAGGATGCTGAGAATACTATAGTCTGAATTTAAGGAAAGTGGAGACAAAAAGGATACTTAAACTCATAAAAGATGCAACTGAAATTTCTGGGACACATAATGAAAAATGAATGCTTGGAGGAATTGATTCCCACAAGAACTACTGAAGGCAAGAGGAAAACAGTGAGAAACATGTCTTATAAGTTTGTGTAAATGGAAGGCAGAACAAGGACTGGGAAGAATGGTGAAAAGAAAAAGCTTACTAAAAGCTCCAAAGAATTGGAAGTTGAGGAGAACAACAATTGCCAACATCCTGAAGAGACATGGCAGAGAAGAAGGTAGCTTTAATGTGTATTTATGTATTCAACTTTCTGTTTTAAGTTTTGAGATGTTATAACTTTGAGAATTAAATGGATAAGGCTTTATGTTAAAGCACTGTCACAAATATTTATTTGTAACAAAATGAACAGAGGATTGTAAAGAAATGTTCTGAGGAGAATCCTTGTACTTTCTTTTTGCTCATGACATAATTTGTAAATATTTCATAGCTTCCCTGTAAGATAGCTTCCCTGTGCCTTTTGTATAAATATTTTCATGGTAATTGTTCTGAGGAATTTAAGCACAATACTAGATTGGTGGCAAGGTCTCATCATTTTACAGTTGAAATGGCTAGATGTAACTGTAAGTTCTATGCTAAAAGTTTCTTCTGTTGCACTTCTCACTTGTAGAACTCTCTACTGGCTTCTCGCTTCCTAGTCAACTTTGATCTTCAAAAATATAAATGAATGTTAGTATCTTCTGTGCTCTTAATTCTTGTTCTTTTATTCTTCTCTCTCCTTAATAGTAGTTCTGCTGATGTTCTCTAACACTTAGTAACCACTTGTGATCTAGTGACATTATTGCCTTGCTTGGGGTGAAACGATTACAAAAAAACAAATAAGAGCATTTAAGCTTGCAAGTAGGAAGACTATTACAGTATTTATTGTAATCAGTGAGTATAGGTTCACTGTTAGATTAATGGGTAAGCAATTGTGTATCAAGTTCATATATTTGTATGTATATGAAAGTTCGTAGTGGTAGTAACTAACCTTGAATCAACTTATTGGTTATAGTTCCACATCAGGATTTGAATTCAAAATGGCAATCTCTATTTTGGACATTTTTTGCTTTGCAGAAAAAGTTTAACTGAGCTAGATGCTTGTTGATGACAAACATTTTTCAGCGTTTCTTCTTGGTGATTAAGATAAAAGAAATTACTAGTTGGCATTTTCTTGAACTGAGTAATTGAATTATTAGCTTGTTGCACATGGCTTTGGCTTTATCCAATTACTGAAGTTTTTCAGTGGGAAAACTACGTATTTATAGAATGACTGAATTAAAATGGTGTTGAAAGTGACTGTTTGCTGATTGGCTAATTGTCTTCTATTTTATCATTGGTCAAAAAAGATGAATGTTGTACTAAATTTAGTGGAAAAGCCATGCTCTATGAAAAATACTGAGCAAAATCAACTTCTCTCAAATGTCAGTGTAAAATCGTTAATTAAGAAAGACTTTAGAATCATGAGTGCAAGAATACTGGCATTATATTTGGTTAAAACAATTTTTTAAAAAGTAATGTATTTGATGGCATATATGATCCTACCATCATTTATATTTAATACTACAGTATTAAAAAATTAAGCTAGGTGTAAGAATTAGTCATCTACAGTATATGGGTAAACAGATATTTCAACATAAAACATAAGATCTTGGAGATTTCGATTTTTAGGTATTTTGTAAGAAAAAAAGGTGGCGTCTTATATGACCTTAAATATGATAACTGTTTTTGGAATGAGATGATCAAAAAGTTTTTGACTGAATAATGCTTCTGTGCAACTTTTTTTGATTCAGACATACCAATTTAAAACAAATTACAATATCTTTATTTAAATTATTAACATTCAGACTAATATCCCCATCTTTGTTTTTATTATCACAACCTTTCAGCTGTTGTGACCCTGTCTTTTTCCATACACACAGATTAAATAAATATTTCAGTTTGAAAGTCACTTAAAGTTACTCAGATCAACAGAGATCTGGAGAAGGCCAGAGAGCAAACGACTGAAATACTGTTAAAGTAACAACAATGTTGTGGATATTAGTCTAACTTTGAATTATGTAGATAATGTGAACTCTTCATCTCAGAAATTCAGACAGAAATTACAATATCTTCTATTCATATCAAGGCAATAATCTGAAACCCAGGTCATAGATTTCCATTCAAAGACTTCAATTAGCTTGAGGAGACATAATATCTATTCTATAGCATCTCCAAAAATTCAAAGCTGATCATTACTCTATTGATATTTCCATGGAAATTGTTCAGATGAACTTCATTCTTTGGACCTTTACAACAAGGACATGTCATGCTACTTCCAGAGAGTTAAATGAACCTCCATTACTCTGTATTCCAACTGTAAGGAGGAAGTTCCTCTCAGACAACTTTTTTCCAAGAACTGCTATTTTATGGAACAAACACCTTTGTGGATGTTTCCATGTAATCTTAACCGACTCAAGTCAGAGGACAATCAGCATGTGTACTCCATAACACTTCCTATCATCCAGCTTTACATTCATATCACACACTTCATTCAGTAACACTCTACTTTGAGGGGTGCTTGAGCTTTGTAATAGGTGAATTTTAATAATAAAAAAACGGTTTCATATAATACCCATCCAATAGGGCACATGACTGAATATTTCAATTATTATGGATTTAAAATACCAGAACTCTCAGCTATTGATGTAAAGTCATACACTTGATTTGACTTGAGTGAATGCAATGATTCTTTCTGGGAAGATCAATTCCTGATCACTATAGCTATTTTTGGTTTACCTCATTTGAAGACAAAAGTAATTAATTCAGGGATAAACACCTGACCCAATCAGACAAATTCTTCATTATTACCATAATGTAAATTTACAAAAGAAAACTTTCTTATTCATTTTATAATAACAGAAAATTAAATATTTCATGTAGGTGTAAGAGTTTTCTGCATACTCTATTTAAATTCATTATATCAAAAAATATAATAAGATTTTTTCATCTCATTTCTCTTGTTTTTTGTTGCTACTCTCACTGTGTTATTATACAATTGTTGAGTAAACTGTGCAGATTGGCAAAGAGAATATTTTTTATGCTTTAGAAGATTTCTTTCCATAACAGCACTGTTACTGATCTGGCTACAAAGACTTTACTGGCAAACATCACTCAAATCAAATGTACCTGATTTCATGTGACTATCGTGTTTATTTTATACACTATTAAATAAGTTTACAGATTACTTAAATAAAATGTTATTAATTTTTGGATTTCTTATTTCTGTTTTATATCCTAATTCTCAAATCATTACTTTATCATACAGATTATAATTGCATGAAATTGTAACAAGAGAGGGCCATGAAAGAAATATTTATTCTCTCATCTGTCTTTCCCCTGTTATGGACATTATAATATCCATGATGTAATAACAACAATATTTCACAGAGGGAATGGAATGGCTGAAAAGAAAAGGAATGAAAAACATGCTTGGTTCTCAGACTTTTATACTACTAAGACATGCAAAAAATTATATATACATATATATACATGTCCCAGGTGGAGAATGTATCACACAGCAAAGTAGAGTGTAAGGAGACACAAGAAGGAATGGTCTTACATATAATATGGAGATACTCCTGTGTCTGGAGAAGCCATGTTTAGGACTCGAGATTGAAATGGGATGGATTCATTTATGTCCCAGGCAAGGACATGTTCCATGCACAGGAAACATTGAGTCATGGGTTTTTCCAAATCGAGGACTGTGAGCTGGAGTTTCTATATCTGGGAAAGATATATTTCTAAAATGGAAACATCACCATGGACTTGTATGCAGATGGGGAGGCATATTTAGCCTCTGCCTAAGTAATGGGGGTCCCAGGCTAAAGAAAGTAACCTTACTGTTTTACTGCTGAAATCAAACTGAAATTTGACTGCCAAATATTATCACTGTATGTAGTGATGTCAATTAAGCAGCTGACATGTTACACATGTGACCAAAGGGAGATAAGTGACTTCTGTATCCTTTCAGAATGAAAATAAAGAAGAATTTTGAAAGTCTAATTTCAAATCTTGCTCAGGTATAATTGTATATTTCTGAGAGTTTTTTTTTATTTCATGTCCATATAGGATATTGGCAAACCTGGCTCTCTGCAAATTCTTTTTCTTTATTATCTGTGAATTGCCGTTCATTCTTTGGAAAGACAGTGGATTGGTTTCCCTTTACATTCTCCATGGTTTTGAATCCAGGCTGTTTGTCAACAGTGAAATTTATTAGAAATTTGAAAGGATAGCATATCAGATTTCAGGGTTAACTGATTGTGTGAAATCAAGAAATGATTCATCTGGACACTAATATCATCAAAGATTGAGGAAATGTTATGTATCATAAAAATTTATCTTGAGGATAGTTTCATACTTTCGAAAGAAATATCAAAATTCTCATATGTATTTTGCTTGATAAGTAATTTTAATTGCTGTATATGGGCTGAAATTCAAAGGCATTGATTCTGCTAGTTGGAAATAGCTAAGAGATGATTGCAGCAGCTGGTGCCATGCTGTTCAAGGAGGAGTCATGGAGGGCAGGACAAAGAGAAACCAACTGTTGGTGATCAGAAGATAACACAGGAAGCAGAGAGAGCAATCCCAGACCTTCATTCAACATTCTAGCTTTGTCTGTCATGCATGCAGAAGAGAGTACCATGCAAAGACTAGACTTGTAGCTCTCTTGGGGCTGGTGCAAAGGGGTTAAGTACTGATAGGGATCTTATAATTCAATCTGCACTGGTCACATGGTATTCACCATATTTTGAAAGAAAAACAAAACCAGTACAGTTCCTGAGCAAAAAAGCTTAGCAAGACTTATTTCAATTCTGCAGTTTTAGTTTAAAAAAGAAGCCTGGCTAGACTTGTACAAACACTCAAATTGTGGTTAGATGCCACACAAGGTAAGTTGGAGCACATCATTGATCGCATTTGAATCCCCATGCTATTCTGGAGAATTTTTTAGTAAGGAATATACAATTTAAAGTGTTTGTTTTTTCTTTCAGGATTTCTTTTTGTTTGTAGAGACAAATAAATTTACTTTTCAGTTAGTTCTTACAGTTGTCTTTACCAGAGGAAAAACCTTGTGAGTGGTAACAGGACCCAGACATTGGTCACAAAATGACTAAATTTTTACCAAACAGGGAGCTACCATTATCTCAGAACATAAATGGATGCCTACTGACAAAGAATTTTGGCTGCTTATTCTTCAGCCTTCTTCAAGAGTTTCTTGCGTTTAACAATGTTGAATCTTGTTTTGAGGAGACATATTGTTACTCTCCTATTACATGTCTGCAGCCTTCACCTCCAGGTTCTTACGATTATCTTCTCCTGACCTCTTTACTGAAACTCTGACCTTCCAATATCAAAATGTCCATATTTTGTGGGGAATAAAAAATCAAGTTCTTTCCTGTAATTCTACATTATGAAAGACAACTAATGTAGGAGAATTCAAGACTTGATATCAACATCATTTAGGTTATATGTTTAATTAAAAACTGATATTCAATTCTGAATTTATTTCTGAAAATTTTCCAAGAGAGAGATTTCTTCACAATTTCAATCTTTTCCAATTTCCTGATGCTTCTCAAATTATTCTTTTATGCACGGAAACAACTTGGAATTTGATAAAAAAAAAACGGAATTTATGATTAAGAAGTCAGGTATTTTTTGAGCAGGAAATATTGTCATATGCGATTTATTTAATCATTTTATCTCACACATTATGAAATTTTCATATTTCTTTTTTGTCTCTATTGCATTTTCAGTTCCTTTCATTAAATGTTTTCTCATGTAAGGCTATGTATTTTTTAAATGGAAATGCAAAGGAAATGTTGGAAAGAGTTCCAAATTAGTTGACCTTTAAGATGAAATAGAAGAAAAAACAGATTCCGCAAATCTTCCATTCTGGATAAATGTTACTCCTGACCCAAGGTCAGCTAGTCAGAATATGGAAGTTGGCAACTGCATACAATCATTATGGACATTCAGAAACAATTTTCCAAGGGAAAGATGTCTACTTATTTCAGTGGACTGTAATATTAAAATTAAAGGAAAGAGTAGAGAAAAATGGCTAAGAATATTTGATGAAAATACATCAAGAATAATTTCCTGTAATATGTTTAACTATACAAAAAGGAAATTTGAAAGAGTAGTTTCTTTTTTATATATTTAATTTGTTTATATATATATATATATATATATATATATATATATATATATATATATATATATGTATATATGTATATATAAATTCAATGTCAGTTGATATCTCCTGTTCTTTTATTATTCTCTCTCTTTAATAGTGTTTTTTTCCCATATTCTCTCACTCAGTGATCTCTTACATTTTAGTGGCTTAACTGTCTTGCTTGGGATGAATATATATATATATATATATATATTTTTTTAATTGTATCACACCAAGCAAGGCCGGAGGCCACTATCACGCAAGGGGTTAAAGAAGGGTTGGAGGAAGAGCAGATAGGAGTGGCAAGGGAGGGGATGTGGTGAAAGAGAAAGACAATGGGTCGATCAAGGCAAGGGAGCCACAGAAGATCCGGAGCGAGAGCAGATAGGAATGAAAAAATGAAAGGATGTGGAGAAGGTCGATCAAGGCAAGGGGGCCACAGAAGATCCGGAGCGAGAGCAGATAGGAATGAAAAATGAAAGGATGTGGAGAAGGGAAGTGGATAGATCAAGTCAACTGGAGATGTCGATTGACGCTGCACTTAAACCGTTGGAGATTGTATTTGTCAGGGAATATGTAAAAGTGGACATTGATGTCAATACCCAGGTGTCTGTTTCATGTTAAACACAATCTTCAGGCTTGGAGATTGCATTTAAGTATGAAACAGACTGACAGTGTTGACCTCAAGGTCCACTTTTATATTTACATACACTCTATCCATTAGCACTTGAAACCATAAACATAGCATACCTTGAAACTATATTTTTATCATATATATATATATATATATATATATATATATATATATATATATATATATATATATATATATGATAAAATGCATGTGTGTGTGTGTGTGTGTGTGTGTGTGTGTATATATATATGTATGTATGTATGTATGTATAGTTTTCCCATATATACTATTCAATTTAAATATTTACTATCCTATTTTAATTCCATTTTGGTGGCCACTATTCTCGTTTTAAAAATGAAATCCTATAGATAAATTATTTACAAATCATGATTACTTCCCTGGATATTTAAAATTTAATTTTATGCTTTTTTTTTCTTTTTTTTTTTTAAGCAATTACCCCCAAGCAAGGCAGGAGTGCCACAAGCACACAAGGGGTTACAGAGGATTGAGAACAAGAATAAAGAGGCATGTTCGATGAAAGTATACAGAGAAGGACGGGGAATGTCGATTGACATTACATTTGAATATTTGAAGATTATAGTTATCAGATAAGCAAGTAAGAGGAAGGGAGTTCCACAGACAGGAAGTGTGAGAGAAGAAACTGTTTGAGTAGAAGAGAAGGTTACATATATAAATATATATATATATTTAAAGACATTTATGATATGTTTAACGTTCTTTTTATAGATACAAGTATTTTAAACAAATGGTCTGTTTATTAATAAACAGTATTAAATAACATTATTTAAGTTATTTAATACTGTTTATTATTAAACAGAGCATTTGCTTAAAAATACTTCTATCTATAAAAAGAACGTTAAACATATCATAAATGTCTTTAAATAAATTGTCGGACTTTGTCCAATTCAAAAAAATATATATATATATATATATATATATATATATATATATATATATATATGCAACATGAATACTAAAATACACTCTGTCCCTGACATTGAGCACTTTAAACGAGAAATATAGCATACCTTGAAAATATTTTATCACATATATATATATATATATATATATATATATATATATATATATATATATATGTGTGTATGTATGTATGTATGTATGTATGTATGTATGTATGTATGTATGTATGTGTGTGTGTGTGTGTGTGTGTGTGTATTTTACTTCCTTTAATTTTTACTTATATTTACAGAATTTCATTATTTTATTATTTTGGACTCTAGTGAAACAGTCGGGGAATTCATTGTATATTTAAATATGCAACATAAATACAAAAAAACAAAAAGAATTGGTTTATAAAGCAAATATGTTGAGTTTGCAAGCTTCCAAATTTTCAATATCAAAAATTCAAAATTTTAAAGAAAAAAATCAATCCAAAGGTATTCCTATTTTCTTCTCTTTTTTCACCTTCTTGCCAGCAATCAATATACGCTTCATGAATAAATATTTTATGCTCTAGTGCAATACAATTTAAATTTTTATAATTTGAGAAATATTTTTTTGTTCTTGAAATTTTACGAAGGACAGTCAAGTACAAATTTTGACGGTCTTCTGATTTATGCTAGCCTAACAACAGTCAGTTTTAAATTTTTAATTTCTTACAATTTCACACAGGCCACACACACACACACACACACACACACACACACACATACATACATATATATGCTGTTGCTGGAAAAATATTTAAATGCTATTTTGTTTATAAACAGTAATAATTCTATCAAGATATTTGTAAATAAAGTTGCTGTTATTAAGCTAAGACAAATATCACAAATAACTACACTAAAAAGTTTTTTTTTTTTTTTAAATGCATTTTTTATACATAGGCGATCATGGCCCTCCACAGATTCCTTTTTCTTTATTATTTGCAAATTGCTGTCTTCTTGGTGAATATAATATAGTGGTTACCTGTTTCTTTTTTCATGTAATTGACTTTTCAATTGTCCTTCTAGGCTGGTTACCACAGATTTGAATTCAGTCTTTTTTTCTGCTAGATTGGTTGCAACTCAAGATTAAATAGCAAAGTCAGCTTTGCTATTAAACTCATAAATGGTGAGGGACACAAGAGATGGAGTCATGCCTTTACTAATAGACTAAGCCAGAATTTTATCTCAGATTTTGGTTCCATTTTCTATGCTGACAACTATTATACTATCTTGGCTTCCTCATAAAAAAGATATCAAAGATTAAAACAAATTTCTTTGATAACATAAGGACTTTGAGAATTATTTTGCTATCAATCAAATTTTTTACAGTTCTGCCTCCTTTGTCATGTCTTTGATTTCTGGCTGACCCAAAATACATTCAAACATATGGAATAACATTTTAAAAGAGCATGCAGACATACATCTGTATATATGATAAACAAATCCAATGAATCTCAGCAGAAACCATAAAAAATACAAATAAATACCAATAACTTAATGACTGAGAAGAATATTACATTTTCAACAGTCAATGCTAGTGTTATTACAAGCAAAAAAGATTAAAGAATTTAAAAAAATTATACCATATCTTCTCTTCTAATATATTCTCTTTTAATCCTTTCACCCCAAGCAAGGTGACAATGTCACTGGAACACAGAGGGTCACAGGGAATGAAAGTGAAAGTTGAAGAGAAGAGAATGGGTAAGATTGAGAAAAGGACAAAAAAAAGAACAGGGTCCAAGAAAATGGCGACTGATGATGTATTTAAATATTTGAAAATTGTAGTTAACAGGCTAGCAAGAAATCAGAATGGAATTCCACTGGTGGGAAGTACAAGAAAATAAATTGTTAGTGAGTAAGTGGCAGTTGCATATAGCTAGTTCAATAGTAAAATGATAAGAGCTCATTGCCAATTTAATAGTATGCTTAAATACATGTATTCTAGGAACCAGGGGAAAAAAACTCATAGGAACATTTGCCATGAAAATATCTGTAGAACAAATAGAGGGAAGCCAGTGAGAATGTGACTGGAGACAAGATGCCTGGTTAGGATCGATTCAGTTGCAAACACTCCATATTCTTCAGATTTTGTCAAGAATTTTGAGATGCACAATAGGAGAACCTGACCAGATATAGCAACAGTATTCAATACACGGACAGATGGGAGATTTATAAATGTACAAGATAGATTCTGACAAGAAAAATATTTTGGCATGACACAGTGAAAAAACTTTCCTTGCAGCAGATGTAGCAATTGATGAAATAGCCACTCCACTTTTGTGGAAAACATGAGGCCAAGAAGGCATAGGGAATTGCTCCCATGGAGTTCAGTATCAACCATCCTGATGGCAGGCAGAAAAGATTCTCTGTGCTTGATTAAATGAAACTAATTCTGTTTTACTGGCATTAAAATTCACAAGTCATTTGTTGCCCCAGTTAACCACTGATTAGATTTTGTTGCCAGGTTTTTGGCATAAAAGACATGGACATAATAGACAACCCCACTATTTCATTAGAGAATATTCAGGAAAAAGTTCTCAGTAAATTTAGGCATCTAAAATTTAAAACATGCTATCAGTACATTACAACATATTACAAAAGTACTTTCAATATAGTTTCCAGCTAGTCAATGATAGGAGTGTGTTGAGAC
>OZ038475.1:128205556-128248056 GCA_964036315.1 Acanthosepion esculentum
AAATTCTGCTCCAGAAATTCGGGATAACTGAAATTATGTTATTAGGCTCTTCAAAATTTTGCTGGAACCTAGTCTAGGATAATTGGGGGAGAAAGTTTGTTCAAATATAGCCAAAGATGTTGGCAAAATTAAGGAAATGGTAAAAACTCTGGCAGGAGACATGAAGACATGATGAGATGGAGTGGACTGATGGGTGGCAGCTGAAGAAGAGTTTTGCAGAATTCTCCATGTAAAGCCCAGAACCGTGAGTCTTCTCAATGTTGGTATTGCTACTAATGTTCATGTCAAAAGTAATCCCAGAGTACAGGTAGTTTTTAAAGCATAAATATGTAAATCAGACAAAATTATACGGGTTTTTATTCGAAAGTTATCATTTCGGTTACTGTTATGTGTAACTTGTTTAAAAGTTGTATAACTCACTGGACAAGCAGACTATAAATACTTATAAAAAGTATCTGAGTTACTTCTTAATGTAACAGTTAACAGTAGCAAACAGAACTTTGAGATCAAACTAATTCACTGATGAAGAAAGGTGCTTAAATTTAACATGAGGTATAATTTCATTAGAAACAAAGAAAAGCGTACTGAACTATTACATAACATTAATTTTCCTGTAAGGCCATGAATGCTGGAAAATCTCTTCACAGCTGAAGAAGAGACTTGAAGCAACAGAAATGAGGTTTAAAAGAAGGATGACAAAGATACCATGGACCAAACATGTGATCAATGACAAAGTTCTAGAGACAATGGCAACAAAAAGAACATTTATACTTAACATCAGGATGAAAGATTTGAAATTTTTAGGGCAAGTAATGAAGAAAGAGGGCTTGGAAAATCTGACTGAAGGCAAGAGGAAAGCAATGCGTAATCTACTTAGTGAGCTTGAGTAAATGGATGTTGGATTAAGGATTAAGAAAGATAACAAAAAGACAAAATTTAATAAGAGCTACAAAGAACAGGAAATTGTGGAGGGCCATGACTATTGTTTTAAATTTATAAAATCTTTCTTTTAAAAAAGATTTTAAGTAAATTTGACTTTTCAAGTTCACTAAATGTGAAAGCTCTTTAAAGTACTGACGGAAGTTTCCTTCCAAACATTTTGTTTAATGTAGTGGGGAAAGTTAACATTTTGATTATCTCATTATTTCCTCTTCTAGTTCCATATGATATCCATTTTTTTTTTTAATCAGTTTGGCCCAAGTGCAATGGAAATGCCACTAATATGCAGAGGGTTACAGAGAGTGAAAATGAGAGAAAAGACTTAGTATAGGGAGGATTGAAGAAAGGAATAAAGATGACTGGGATTCAAGGAGATAGAAGATTGTGATTGATGTTGCATTTAAATTTTTGAAGAGTGTATTTATCAGGGAAGAAAGTAGATGGAAGGGAGTTCCACAGGCAGGAAGTTTGAGAAAAGAAACTTTTGGAGTAGAATTGGTGGTTGCACTTAACTATTTCAACAGTAAACGAGTGAGACCAAGATGCCAATCTAGTAGCATGATTAAATTCATGTAGTTGGGGCACCAGGGAAAAAAGACAGATAGAAGCCATGCCTCGTCAGTGAGAAAGTGACTGAAGATGCCAAATGAGGATCAATTGCATTGCAGATCCTTCTTTGGATTTTGTCAAGAACCTTGAGATGAACAGCAGGAGCACCAGACCAGATATGGCAATAGTATTCAATGCATGGATGAATGGTAGATTTGTAAATATGCAACATGGATTCTGACGTGAAAAATTTGAATAAATCATATCAAGTGGAGTAATTGTTAGCGTATGACCAAAAAATATCATCTCAAGTAAAAAAAAAATTTAAATTCAAAATATAACATTAGTAGAAAAAAATTGTTGTGTATTTTTTTAAATTATTTCACCCCAAGCAAGTGGGAATGCCACTACTACGCAGGGTGTTAGAGGGAGCTAATTTGAGAGAAAATTTCAAAAATGTATCGGATTCGAGAAGATAGAAGATGGCCGTTCACGTTACATTTAAATTTTTGAAGATTGTATTTATCAGAGAAGAAAATAAACAGATAGGAGTTCCACAGTGGGGTAGTGCGAGAAAGTAAACTGTTGGAGTATAAATGACAGCTACATTTAGCTATTTCAACAGTAAACTGGTGAGACCTAGATGTCAATCTAACAGCAAGGCTAAATTCATGTTGTCAGGACACTGGGCGGGGGGAAGCTTGTCAGAGCAATTGCCATGAAAATATCTGTAGAAAAGACGGTAGGAAACCATGTTACATCAGTGAGAAAGTGAGTGATGTCAGCATGCCAAATCAGGATCATTTACATTACAGATCCTTCTTTGAATTTTGTCAAGAACCTTGAGATAAATAGCCAGAACACCAGACAAGATAATTATTTTTTGCTGTAGGAAGTGTTCAAGCAATGTGATTTTTGTTCTTTGGTATACATCTTTGTGATTTTGTAGTGCCAGTCTATAGGATTTGACAAAGGATTGTCTGTTCTGTAGAAGAAGAAAAAGGCAGTGGGTAACCAACTAAACAATTTTATGAAAAGAAAGAAAGAAGCAGATGGCATGAAAAGACAGAGAAGTCATAGAGAGAAAGTTCTGCTAAGAGAAACAAAAGATAGGAACCTGTGGAGAACCATCACTTTGCCTATCTATAATCTACATGTTATGTTGAGAATGATGCCTTTCCTCACTGGATTTATTCAATTTATACATCAAAGAAAATCCAAAGATATCTAGAAGACCTTTATTATCAGGGAACATTAACATAACAACATAAGATACATGAATGACACTGTGTTGATTGGAGGACTTAGAAAGGAAACTCACATAACTATTAAACTAGCTGGTAATAGAAAGCAAGAAGAAAACACTAACTATTAACTGCATATATATGAGCAAAGGAGAAAGCTCAAGGTGTGTGATATGATTAGAAATGTCAAAATAAAGCAGTTACAGAAATTCAATTAAGTAGTGATGTAACAGATGAAAGAAAGTATAAGAGGGCTCTGAACACACAGGAATAGTGAATAATGCCTTTAAGAAATTAAATAAAATATTAAGACAAAGGAAAATATTGTTAGAAACAAAGAAAAGCATACTGGACTGCAACATAATATATAATTTCCTATATGGCAGTGAACCCTGGACAATTTCATCACAGATGAAGAAAAAACTTGTAGCAACAGAAATGCTAAAAATACCATATCGAAAAAAACAATGAGGAAGTTTTTATGTAAAATAAAAACAAAGATATTTATTTAGAAACAGAAAAAGACAGTTGAAATTTCTGGAAAAACATAATGAGGAAAGGGTGTTTATAAAATTTAACACTCACAGGACATAGTGAAATAACAGGGGGGAGACATTTAGTAACTTAATATGTCTGTCTGAGTTGACAGAATGGAATTAAAGAAGGATAGTGATGGTTCAAAAAATTACTTGGAGCAACAAAAGACAGGAAGTTGTGGAGAGCTATGGACTCCTACATCCGGAAAGGACTTGACCCATAAAAGAAGTAGATTAAATTTCAAAGAAATCATAGACATTTTTTACTTGTCGTTAATAGGAATTTTAATTTAGTTAATTCTCTATTTTGAGGAGGCCACTATTTCCTTTCAGTTGGCTCTTGGGTAAGTAATTCTTTAAATATACTGATAACTGAGCTTTTTTCTGATTTATTAGGCTTTTTCTCTTTTGAAGTCATATTGTTTTAAAACTTATTCAACGTTTCAGGCTGTTCTTTTTATAAGCATAAATCAGACAGACATCTCACAGCAGAACAGACACTGCTTTTGGCAAATTTATATCATATAATATAAATAAAATATAAAGAACGTATATACACTGACATGTGTGTGTGCTGTCAGCAAGTGCTGAAAGCTTTTAGCCTTAAATAAAAAACAAATAAAATTCCCATAAGTGATTTTGGCTTGGTAATAAAAATAAAAAAAAATGAATAAAAGAATAAATCTATAAAGTTATTTGAAGGATATTAATTGAGTAGAGTCTTTGTATCTGATCCTGAATGCTTAATGATTAAATTGATCAACCACAATTTGATTTTTTTTATGTTGGTTTAATGGTTTCCAATTTCCTCTCCAGTTAAAATATAAAACAATACCATCTTCATTCTTAAAATAGGGTGTATTAAAAGTATCTTCATTTTTTTTCACTGACCCTGACTCCTATTTTATCTTATCATAATTCTGTATTTTGCAATGCAATTATTTTTATAAAAAGGAAGAGATGCAGATAGATATCAGTATTCCTGAATCCCTGTTACCCCTTAAGGTCATGGAGGCACAACAGGTACTGCAGATGTAACATAAGTTGTGTGTCTTCAGCAAGCTTGATAGAGCACAAACCTCTCTAGGCTGATTTGAATTCAGAGTTTTCCTACTAGCCTGGTTACGAACCAAGGCTATAGTGTTCAGTCTGTTCTGCTATTAACCCATAGCTGGTGGGAGAAGAGATGGATTTATACCTTTCCTTATGGTATTTGCACATAAGTGCATTACTTCAAATATCATTCTCAGTCTTTTCTCTCACTTTCACTCACTGTAACCCCTTTACAACCAGGACTCGATATGTAGATTATAGATATGGGAAGTTTTTGAGTATTCTATCTTCTTGAATCTCAGTCATCTTTTTTTTCTTTCCTCAACCCTCCCTATACTCAGTCTTTTCTCTCACTTTCACTCTCTGTAACCACCTACATACTAGTGGCATTCCCACTGTGCTTGAGGCAAACTGATTTAAAAATTAAATAAATTAACATGTAGATTATAGGTATGGGACGTTTTCGAGTAGATGCCCCATTTCTTTTGAATAGTATTTACTTTGTCTCTTGGTTTGTAAACTCAAGAAAAGTGAATAAAGAATATGTACCCTCTAGCAGGATATAATCCTGCATCCCCCTTTGCCAGAGGAATCACTGTCTGATCCAGCATGCTTTAACCACTCGGCTACAAAGAGGTTCAATATCAATGAAGATTCTGTTTAGCCTTTAAAGCATATTCACTTGTTCAGATTTCTATCAAAATACATTTCTGTTCCGTTATGTATTTGAAATGTAACAAATCAATTTCTAAAGAATTAAAGGGCTTTTATTCTTTTAATCTGACATATTTTTATTATTATTTTTATTTAATCTGACATATTTTTATTATTATTATTATTATTTTTATTTAATGTGACATATTTTTATTATCATCATTATTTTTATTTAATGTGACATATTTTTATTATCATCATCATTATTTTTATTTAATGTGACATATTTTTATTATCATCATTATTTTTATTTAATGTGACATTTTTATTATTATTATTTTATTTAATCTGATATATTTTTATTATTATTATTATTGTTGTTATTATTTTTATTTAATCTGACATATTTTTATTATTATGATTATTATGATTATTCTTATTTAATCTGACATATTTTTATTATTATGATTATTATGATTTTTATTTAATCTGACAAATTTTTATTATTATTATTATTATTTAATCTGACATCTTTTATTATATTATTATTATTATTTTTATTTAATATGACAAATTATTATTATTTTTATTTTATATGACTAATTTTTATTATTATTATTATTTTTATTTAATCTGACATATTTTTATTATTATTATTTTTACTTAATCTGGCATATATATAGGGTGACCCAAAAAAAACGAGAATTTTTGAAGTGCGTATTGCCAGACATGAGCAAGTGGCAACACTGCGAGACAGTGACCTTGAGGAAGTAAACATTTCGCCATTTTAGTAACAAGAATGAAATTCACAATATCCCAGCTGAGATGTTGCATCAGTAAATAGGGGTCTCAACAGCAGATTTCAAGAATGCATTCGTACTGGAGGACGCCATCTACAGGACATAATTTAAAAAAAATGAAAATTCCACCATTGTTTCTTAAATGGCATGTTTTAAGGTTTCAATTACTATGAATTAAATATTTTTCATCCATCACTCTTGGATTTATTGGATTGTTAAAAAGTTCCCGTTTTTGCGGTCACCCTGTATTTATTATTTCAAACATTATTTTTAGTGGATATCCATATTTGAGCATTAACTCATAAAATTAAATCCATTAATGATTTAAAACTGTGTAACTAATGTAATGAACTCGATTGGAATTAGAACTCCGCAGTCTGATTTCTCATTCCAAGCTTCTCTCCCTAATAATCACCACACATCCACTATCCAGATATCAGTGTTTCAAATCTTTATTTGCTGATTTAAATCTTTATTTATTTAATTTAATTTATGTTTTATCTTTACAAGAGTCAGATAGATCAAATATGTAGTATTGCTACCATGTTTGGGCTTGAGCTGTCCAATGCTTACTTTCCAGTTCAAAATTGTTTACAAGATCTTACAGTGGACAACTTACTTCCATCATACAGACCACTTTCTCATAGATATAATGTTGTGAGCCTATCATTACACTATCACTATTTCCATGGCAAATGTTCAATCTCCACTCTTTAGTTCAATCAATTTAGACCTTTACAACTAGGACTTGCCATGCTGCATCCACAGAGTCAAATCACCCACATTTCTTTCATATTCCATTTGTAAGGAGGAAATCAACTTCATCTAGCTGTATATATTTCACTATATAACACGTACACATTTAAACTATAATTCTAGCATCACTATCAGTACAGATCACTTGTACATTTACATAGACTATAGCAATTTTGAGGCATTATTTTAAACTGAGCCTCAAAGCTGCGGAAATTACTTGGAGAATTTGGGAAGTGGAAGAAACTTAAACACCATCTGACCATAATTACTGCAGGTGATTGTTTTAAATAACTTATATTAAAACTATGAAATACTTTATTATCAGAAAATTACAGCTGACAGTCTCTTCATATTACAAATATAATAATAAATTTACTTGTTTATTTAATTTACTATCGATAATTTGTGTATTTTGTTTTACGAGAATTTTTTTGCAACACAATAATGTGTTTTAAAATCTTCACATTATTTAGTATTGTTGAATTTATCATTAACATTTTTTGCTGAGATTTACAAACTCTACATTTTGTTCAATTTTTCAAGTCAATCAATGATGGTGGAGTAATGGATAGCAGCTTGGATTACAGAACTGGAGAGTTGAGTTTGAATTCAAGTCAAATCCATTATATTCACTTATGTGCTAATACCCTTGGAAAAGGGTATGAATCCTCTTCTGCTGCTGCCAGCTGTGTAAATAGCAAGACAGACTGGGTTCTATAGCCTTGGATGGCAACTGGTCTACCACAGAAAGAAATGGCAACTACTGCAGGAAAAAATCTGCCTTGTCAATCATGTATTGAAAGATACATGATTGCCTAAGTGTGTAGAAAACCAACTGTACTTTGTACCTACTTCCCTGTTTCCACTTCTCCCCAAAATCTGGTTTCAATTGTTCAATGTATAGTTATTTTAGGAGGTGTCATGAACAGATGGATGGATGAACAGCAGTCACAGAATTTTATATATAGATTACTTTATTTCATTTTAGTTATTTTCTATAAAAATAAATTGACTAAATAAAATTTTTAAAACATTTAAATAACTTAAATATTGACTTTAATATCAATTTTCATTTCAAACAGTTGAATAAAAATGATCAGCTGAATATGTGAATCAAAATATAAAAATGTACAGAAAGAAATTATTCCTTGGCACTTAAATTTGAAACTTCTATAATGAGATAATTTCAAAATGAAAAAGACAAAAAGCAAGTTAGGATAAAGAAAGTAATAAATAACAATGTTGAAGAAATATGCATTCAAAAAATTAGAATCTATGAAATACATTAAAAAGACATTAAATATTTATTGGTCTGCCTTGTTGCTGATATAGTTAGCCATTCTCCCTCTTGTGTTCAAAGTCAGGTAAGAAGTACAAGGTTCCACACACTGTCTTTCAATGATGTGTGGTGCAACAAAATATTCCTATCCAAAACTCTCCCCATTTAACCATAACCAATCTTCAGAGTCTGTCTATATTTCTGAGATGAGGTATTATGTACAGTATTTACATTAGTCGGACTATTGTCCTCATCTTTGTCGCTAATTTTTGTCACAATGTTTCGGCCGTTGTATGCTCCGGCCTCCGGTGGTTCGAATTTCGAACCGAACCCTTTATTTCGATCCCTGGGATAGACTGTTCTAGTTCCACGAGCCATGTTTGATGGATGTCAGTTATCAGTTATCTCCTGCTAATTTTCCCTCTGAAAGTTCTCCACTGCCTGAACCGGGTATTGAACTCACACTCTTTGGGTCTGTCTCTGGATCTAACCAACGCCTTTATCCACTGTGCCTTGTGTCCTCAAGGAAATAAAGGCGTTGGTTAAATCCAGTGACAGACCGAAAGAGTGTGAGTTCAATACCCGGTTCAGGCAGTGGAGAACTTTCAGAGGGAAAATTAGCAGGAGATAACTGATAATTGACATCCATCAAACATGGCTCGTGGAACTAGAACAGTCTACCCCAGTGATCGAAATAAAGGGTTCGGTTCGAAATTCCAACCACCTGAAGAAGGCCGGAGCGTACAACGGCCGGAGCGTACAACGGCCGAAACGTTGTGACAAAAATGGCGACAAAGATGAGGACAATAGTCCGCCTAATGTAAATACTGTACATAACCAATCTTATTGTTATATAGGAATAAAGTGTCGCTGCTGACACTTGAGTTTGAACACAGATCACCAGTGAGCAAACACAGGCTATCCCATTATTGAATTAAGTAGACCACTTGACTATAGAGGAAACGCATATATGTAAAAAGTGGCTGACGATTGTTATTCTTAGTCTATCCTCTATTACTATTTGAACCTGCATTTCTATTCTCTCCTCTATTACTATACGGAGCGCTATTCTCTACTCTATTCACCATACTATTTCTCTATTCAGATCACTATATGGATTACTATTTGAGCAAGTATTATCGAGCAAGTGCTATTAGTGTGAGTGATATTCAAGGGTGTCTGACACCAGTATTGCTCAATGGTGTACTATAGTTGTATCTGCGATTACAAAGACTCTACTACAATGTGCATTACGAAAGTGACAATGAGTATTCGTTGACATCACAAAAGTGGCAACAAGTATTCATTGACATCACAAAAATTATATATAGAGGTTCATATATTCAAGCCAAATTGTGAGACAAAGGTTTTGATCTGGAGACCAGGATAATGTTTTTAATATTTAATAGTAAATAATAATAAATATTTATTTCTTGTGGAAAAGACTTGAAAACAATTGTTGTAACCAAGCAAAGGTGACTGAATAGGATAATCAAACGAAGGTTGGTAATGAACAATAATACTTAGGACACGAACAACACATATAAGATTTGCCAGTGGCATGTAGAAGAAGTAGTCAATTGCTAGAAGTGAGTCAAGTGAATTCCACAATGAATCTCCAACTACTGCATTTGTGTGAATGGGGGCACATCCATTATTGTCCATAGATATGCTACAACAATAATGGAAAAATTTATTGAAAATGTATTTTTCTAAACCAAATGTTTTGTCAAGATTTAACACTCCCACAAACTGTCAACATGAACTGGAAGGAATTGGGGACAGAAGAGCTATATAGTGACTTTACATTTAAATGTCTGTGAATTAATTCTGACATTTTGAGAAGCTGATAAGTGCTTCAGCTTAGGATTTTTTATGATCATTTCACCTCAAGCAAGGTGATACTATCACTAAGACACAATGGGTTACTGAGAGGGAAAGAGTTTTAGTGAGGAGAAAGATCAATAAAAGTCCAGGGGTTCAGGAAAAAAGAAAATGGTGACTGACATTGGATTTACATTTGTGAAGATCATAGGTGGCAGAGAAGCAAGAAACCAGAAGAAAGTTCCAGAGGTGAGAAGTGCAAGAAAAGAAATTATTAGAATAGAACTTACGGTTACATCTAGCTAGTTCAGCTGTAAATCAATGAGATTGATTTGTCAATCTAGTAGTACACTCAAATTTATGCAGACGAAGTACCAAGGAGGAGAGCACATTAGAACAACTGCCATCAAGATATATATAGAAAGACAGAGGTAAACCATGTCATGGTGGTGAGATAGTAACTGAATTAGAGATGTCAGGACTGATAACATTGTAGGCCCTTCTTTGAATTTTGTCAAGAATCTCAAGATATATTTCCGGGACACCGGACAAGATGTGGCAACAATATTCCAATTTGGTTCCTGTCTGTATGTTTTACTTTAAAAACTGATCTTAGATTTGAATAAACATTCTTTTGTCTAAGATGATTGTAAGCCATAAGATATGCAAATATAAACTTTACAGATCAAGAAATATTTCTTAATATCAACATTTTACATCACAGTTCTTATGTGTGTGTGTGTGTTTGTGAGAATTCAATCCTTATAATAGGTTAATCGATTGATTGACTGACTTTGATGATGGTTCACTGCTCATGCTGATCCAGTGTAATATGCATCTATGAGAAGAGGTAAGGCAATTAGTTAAAAGAAGAAAGTAAGTGGAATGTCCATTAAGAGTGCTGTCAGAATGAGGTAAAGATGCTTGATCATTGAAGTCATAATCCAGATGAATGATGCTAAGAACTAAATTGTGGTGTGCATGTCTATCTATGCTTCTACACTTCACGTCTTGTTAAGTGGTAGAACATAGAGCACAAAGCTAAGAGATCTGAGTCTGTAGCTACAGATTTAGGTGAGTGAAACTTGTTATTATTTATTCATGTAAAAGAAACTTGATTTCCATCTAAAGCAAAATTAACTTACTTTACTCCCTTCATATTTTCCCAGTATAAAGCTCAATAGCCACTCAAAGTAGAGAGTTACTGTTGAAATGGTTATGGTGATATGAGTTAAAGGGGAAGTGGTAAGAAGTAAAGAATATGAGGATAATGTGTGTGCTATGAAAGAAAGGTTTTTTTCTCCAATTAGTATTTCCCCCATTATGGGCATTATTATATCCATGATATAATAACACTGTATTTCATGGATGGAATAGCTGAAAGGAAAGAGAATGATAAACATGCTTTCTCTCATGCACAAAATCACATTTACATGTGTCACATGTAGCGAAACTATATCATATATCTACAGTAGAGTGTAAGGAGAACAACAAGATAGGATCTTCTGTGTTTCTGGAAAATTCATATATTTCAAATAAAAAAGGCACCATGGGCTTGTAAGCTGCACTACATGGCAACAGGCTGACCTGGGTAGGACAAACAACTCCAGGAAGCTGACTAACTGACTGACTGCCACTTTCATCACTGTATGAAGTGATGTCACTAAACGGCCATCACATGACTCACATGAGTTCAACTTCACTAAAAGGAGGTAATCGCCTTTTGTATCTCTACATGGATAAAGAGGATAGATAATGATTGATCCTTGATTGAAGTGGTTAAGATGAAGTGTTCAGGGAAGCTTCCACACAGGAATCTGTACCACAAACTCAGAGTTCTTGGGGAAAAAAGTGTCTGAATGAAACTGTCTCCTGATATTTAGAATGAGGAGGATTTTACTGTGGAGGTAGCATGGCATATCCTCACAGCAAAGGCTTGAAATAGTCAAATTATAGAATGGATCTCATCTGAACATTTGCTATGGAAATAGTGATAGGCTCATAACATAATGAAAAGATGATGACTGACAATATACTCTCTCTACTTGAGGCAGCTTGCAGAGAAACATGAACTAGCTCTCCCCAAAGAGATCATCTTTGAGTGGCTGTGTTTATTTTTGTCCCGTTGCATGGAATATACAAGTCCATGGCTACTGAAGTGATCTCCTGATCACTGTTATTAGTCTGAGGTTGCTGATCTACTCTCCTGATTGCAAGGTGTAGATCTTGAGGTGACCTCTTCTGGTCAAGAAATCTATGGCTTGAAATTTTAATGTTAGTTTTATCATCTTAATCTTCTATGCTTGTTTAGGGCAACTTGGAAGAGGGTGTTGTTCCCTGACACCAGTGTTGGAAAGATTTATAAACAATCAGATTTTAAAATGGCTTCCTTCCTCAATAATGTGGATTTACTTATAGTAGGTACTGACATGGGATTTGTGTCTTCACAAGATAATTTTTATAGTGGATATCTTCCTTCTCCTAGACTGTCTTCACTGTGGCTAAGGAAATCTATCTACCCCAATAATCTTTTGCCACAAGGCAGTCAAGGTTTGAACTCAGTCTTCCTTTTCTTGGCAATGGTAATACTTGCTGTTTTCTTCCAAGGAAACATTTAGTAATACTGTTTCCTTATAACGAAACATTTAACATTTATTGACTGAGATGCCAATGCTACTTTAGGTTGAAATTTATAAAATCTTTCTATTGAAATGATTTTTCAGGAAAATAGGTTTCTCAAGAAGACTAACTGATATTGCTCCTCCTAATATTGATGGGGGGGGGGATCTTACTTCCTGACCTTATGCTTGCAGTAGCATGGAATGTCAACATCTTGATTATGTCACTATTTTCTCTTTAAGTTACAATCAATTTTAATTGCTACTGCAATTGAAAATCATCAAGTTATGTGATTTCTGCCATTTGGTACTTTTGGTGATTCTGTAGCAACAGTCCGTGAGGTTCAAAGAAGGATGATCCTCATTAATGTCTACAGGCTTCATTTGACATTAATTATTCATCAGAGAAAGTGATTGTATACAGCTATATGTTACATATACATTTATTTCTCAGAAAAAAGACCCCTTCTATGATAGACAATTGATACATCTGTGGGAATAACAGAATGGATCATTTGAAAATGTAACTGAAACAATATCAATGACACAATTTAGTTTTCTGAAAAAATCTGTCAGTAGAATTACGTACAGAATATTTTGATATTACAATGAATAGCAAATATTTTTGCATGTTCTGAAATCTTTATTCTAATAGAAATTTATGATTTAATTTTCATTCTTACAGAAGCAAAAATCCACTCAGGAAATAAAAGAGAGAAGTAAAAGCATTAACAGAACACTTATGAAACATTTTATAGTTGAGAAAATCCTTGAAGAATGCAAATTGATGGAAAAGAGTTGAGTATTTTCTTGGCATAAACACTGCAAGAGTTCCTGCCAGAAGCAGAAATGCCATTACTGAAGATACTTAAGCATGCCAAGAAGAGACAGATTCACCATAAGGCTAATTAAGAAATTCTGCTTGTATCTTCTGGTACAATCATGGCAAATATGATAATGGTCACTGTGGCTACTTAGATCAAGTATTGTTTTTGATGATGCCTCAAGAATTGGCAGAAACTGGTCATCTTGACTGCTGTTTCCTTTGCCAGAACAGCCTAAACACATTCAATGCTGCCATTGAAAATTTGAAGTCTCTGTAATACTGGCTATATATTTGTTATTTGCCGAAAGAAATTGTTACATAAGATTACTTATGTCTTATAAATAAAATACAATTTATTAACACATTCACAGCTGCCTTGGATATTTGAACCTTTCCTTAATGCAATTACTGTATTCCTTAGTTGTCATGAGAAATTGTTAGGTAAGTCAACTTGTGCTTTATTTTCATAAAATGTAAAATATTAACACATTCACTTATACCTTGGATATTTGAACCTTCCATAATGTAATCTTTTCTTTTTAATCATTTCAATAAAGCCACAAAGACACAAGTGGTTACTGAGTGCGAAAAAATAAAAAAAGTGAGAAACATTATTGAGAAGTGAGGACAATAGAAAAGTAATTAAGAAGACAGTAGATAATGATTGTCATTTCATTTAAATTTTTGAAGAAAGCATGGAGCCAGAAGAGAGTTCCGTGAGCGAGAATTGCAAGAAAAGTAACTGTTATCATAGAGATTATGTATTTCTTAGTTGTTATTACGAGGGTCATTGAATAAATAAGGTGAATTTTTCGGTATAAGGACTTCTAATACAGATAGAAGCTTACTCTTTTTCACATGGATTTAATTTCTTTTGCAGATTAAAAAAATCTTTGACAGTGTTGGCGATTAACAAAGATGGCCAACCAAGAAGCATGCTCCAGGATTGAACAGCAGTCAGTTATCAAGTTTTTGGTTGCTGAAGGGTGAAAACCATTTCAAATTCATAGGAGAATATCAACTGTGTATGGTGCCACATGTTTCAGCCAAAAAAATGTCTACAAGTGGTCTAAATTGTTTAAAGAAGGACGGAGCAGTGTTGAGGATGAAGACAATCCTGGGAGGCCTACAGAAGTGAGGTCTCCTGAGGTGATTGAATCAGTCAATGACCTCATTCAGTCTGACAGAAGGGTTACAGTGGATGACATTGCAAGGACTTTGAGCTTATCTGTTGGATCATCAGTCAGAAGGAGACATCTTGCATCATGAAAATGCAAGGCCTCACACAGCAGCCCAAACGGTGCAGACCATCAACAAGCTGGGCTGGGTACTGCTCCCTCATCCCCTTTACAGCCCAGACCTTGCCCCTTCAGACTTTCACCTGTTTGGTCCCTTGAAAGCGTTCATGAGAGGCACGAAGTTTAAAAGTGACGATGAAGTCAAAAGTGTTGTGAGCGACTGGCTGAGACATCAGTCCAAAGATTTTTACGCTGAGGGAATACGGAAGCTTGTGCACAGATGGGAAAAGTTTGTGACAGTGCTGCGAGACTACGTTGAAAAATTTTTAAAAAGTAAGCTTCTATCTGTATTAGAAGTCCTTATACCGAAAAATTCACCTTATTTATTGAATGACGCTCGTAATAATTGTTATATAAGATTACTTATGCTTTATTTTGATGAATAAAATTTAAAATATTAACACATTCACTGGATATTTCAATCTTCTTTGATGTAATCTACATATTTATTAGTTGTCATTAGCAATTATTATATAAGATTACTTATGCTTTATTTTAATAAATCAAATTAAATTTATTAACACGTTCATCACTGCCTTGGACATTTGAACATTTCATAATGCCGTCTCTGTATTTCTTATTTGCAATTATTATATAAAACCACTTATGCTTTATCTTGGTAAATAGATTTAAGTGTAGTAACACATTCAATGCTGACTTAGATATTTAAACACTCCATAATGCCATCTATGTATTTCTCAGTTGCTACTAGAAATTGTTATATAAGAATATTTTTACTCTATTTTGATAAATAAAACTAAATTTATTAAAATATAAAAAATGATGCTAATATGTGTCCTTTGGCACTGAGTTTGTTTTTCCTTTATAATGCCATGTGATGCATTTGTTTATTTTTTTTTTTATACAAAAGAAAATAAAAAGCTATATATCAAAGTATATGAAAACAACAACAGGAAAGATATTTTTTTTATTGTTATTTAGAGAAGTAACATTGGGAGAACTTTATAGAAAAAAATACATTCTTTTAATCTCAAACCATTTGTGTTTCTATGGTAAAAATAATCAGTTGGACACCCCTTCATTATTCAAATCAAAAACTCATAGTGCATAACAAAATAAGCATGTCTGTTGTTCAGTGCCACAAGGCAGAAAACAAACTGCTATAATGCCATTGCTATTTATATTACCTTTAATAAAATGGGCAATGAGCACACATGTGTGTCAGAAACAATGGGGAATATATTACAAGGTGTGTGGTTTGTTTGGCAATAAACACGTAAAGAAGGTGCTTGAAATATAACAGAGCCTTTTTTAGACTAATTTATTGTACCTGTACGTAAATCACAGATATGATTTGTAGATTTTATACACATCAGTTTACTTAATGAAAATTAAAATAAGAGGGGAAAAAATTGTTTTTTATGGAGATTTTCGATCATTATGACATTTTAATGTTATAGAACTATTTGCACAATCGAAATAGTTTGGACTGTTGTCCTCATTTTATTGTCATCTTCACAATATTTTTAACATTGTACATCATGAATATGACAATAAAGAAAGACAACAATTCCAACAGTGTAAATAGTGAAAATGGTTCATCTCAGAAATACAGAAACAAATTTAGAACCTTAAAAATACCTTTGTCTTGTGCATGAAGAGTCTTCTTCTTCTATGCCATGTCTCTTCAAGACATAGGTGATCATGGATTTCCACAAATTCCTGTCCTTTGTAGCTCTTAATAAATATTGTCTTTTTGTTATCACTCTTAGACTTTGCTCCACCATCTATTTCCTTATACTTGCATGATTTTCCTGTCTCCTTTGCCTTCAATCTATCTTGTAAGTATAAAATTTTCCAAGCTTTCTTTCCTCATTATAGGCTCTAGAAACTTCAACTCTTTTTGGTATAAATGTAATATTTGTTTCCATTTTCTCTAAAACTTTATCGTTCCTCACATGTTTAATCCATTGTATTCTCAGCATCTTTCTGTAGAACAATATTTTTGTTGCTTCAAGTCTCTTCTTCATCTATATAGTTTTTATTGCCATATAGGATGACTGATATCACAGAACATTTCAGTACTCTTTTCATTGTTTACAATGAAATTTGTCTGTTTCTTACTTAGCTTTGGGAAAGCATCTTTCACCATTCCTACGCACCTTCGGATTTCAGTGCCACACTTCCTGTCCTCTGTTAAAACACATCGCAGATATTTAAATTGTTGTACTTGTTTCATTTCAGTATTTCCAATTTGTAATTTGCATGTTAGGCTGTTCCTTTTACTAACAATGATGCATTCTATCTTCTTGCAGTAGATGTTTACACCTTTCTTTTTGATTTCCTTCACTATCTTCTGTAAGCTATCTTGTAGTTTCCGTTCCATGTCTGCTATCAACATTGTATCATCTGCATATCTTATGTTGCTAAGATTGTGCACACCAATAATGTATCATAGTAGGACTTCTAATTCTCTCACAACTGACTCACTGTATATGTTGAATAAGTCTGGTGAGAAGACTCATCCTTGTCTTACAAATCTTTCTATATTTGTATATTTACTGAACTCATTTTCTATCCATATGTGGGCGGTTTGTTGCCAGTATAGGTTCTGGATTATTCTAATATCCTTCCTAACTATGTCGAAGTTGCCTCATTTCTATGAATTTCTGGGATGAAGTATTTACATTATTATCATTACGACTAATATCATCATCTTTGTTGTCATTATAACAAAAATTCAGCTTTTTTGCGCTTTGGCCTTCTTCCAGTCTCTATTGACCTGTGTAACCATTACTTTTTTTAAGCATATTACCCCAAGCAAGGTGGGAGTGTCACTAGCACACAAAGAGTTACAGAGAGTGAGAGCAAGAGTAAAGTGGAGGTTTGAGGAAAGAATATACAGAAGGATGGGGATCAGGATCAAGGCATCAGAAAATGTCGATTGACATTACGTTTGAATATTTGAAGATTATAGCTATCAGGGAAGCAAGTAAGAGGAAGGGAGTTGCACTGATGAGAAGTGCGAGACAAGAAACTGTTGGAGTAGAAGCTACATTTAAGCATTTCAACAGTGGAAGGGTGGAACTGAGATACCAACCTAGTAGTACTCTTAAATTCATGCAGTTGGGGCACCAGTGAAAGTAGCTTGTTGGAGCAGTTACCATGAAAAGATAAAGAGAAGCCACAGCACATCTGTGAGAGAGTGACTGTAGATGAGATTCCAGATCAGGACCTACCACCTTGCATATTCGTATCTGGATTTTATCGAGGACCTAGAGATGAACAGTGGGGGTACCAGACAGAGAATTTCAAACTGAACTCTTTATTTAATCTACCAGAATTTTCTGACAGTGAAACAACAGTTAAAAACTGTTTTATACTTACAAGAGAATGTCTATATGCACTTTGTCTGAAACTTTACTGTATAATATTCAATCTATATAATTAATATTCACCATTACATTAAATACATAAATGTTTGTTGTAGCAAATACTTCTTCATAATGAAGCTGCATTCTTATTGGGATACTAGTGTAGGTTCTTTTATTTATTTTATGATTTAAATTTTATAACATTATCTTTCTTCTATTAAATTTATCATAAATTAACAGAATATACATAGATAAATCAATCATTTTGTCGCCTAATGATAAGAAAACATTTATTTTACACAAATATTTTTCTGCATAGTTTTATCTCTTGTTAATCTAGCAACTCATCAGAGATTAAAAATGTTGCATGATCAATTTTATATCTATTTTATTGTTCTGAAATATCAACCAAAGAACACTGATATATTTTTAAAAATTATATATTGATTACCAAAAAGAAAGAATGATTTTCAGGACGGTTATCATTTTTATGCTTAAAACCTCTTACTGCAGACGAGACAGTCTTCCACCATTGCATTTGTATGGGTCAACTGCAATGATGGAAATTTCTAACACATTAAAAATGTTTTCTAACATAGTAATCAGCATAAATGAATATTATTTGCTGGAAACTTTATTGCAATGTGCAAATCACACTAATATATTTGTTATAGTTTCATCCAAGTTATTATCAAGTCTAAAAATGTAATTTTATATTCTGAATTTTAATTAAAAAAAAAAATGATATGCAACCATTTAAATAAGATTCTTTTCTCAACATATATTTTGAATCATTGGAATATTCCAGAATCAATCTATAAATCTGTAGCCTAAGTGAGTGTATTTTGATATGAAAGTTTCAGTGTATAATGTTCAATCTTTATGATTAATGGAGAAGTGTTACGTTAAGTGCGTTAACAAAGCGATTATATTGTAAAAAGAATTATTGTTTAAAATAAATGCTCCCTGCCTCACGAAGTTACAGACTTATTGATTTAGCTATGTATATTACTATCATTATATAATAAAAAAAATATAAAAAGCTACTGAAAATTCTACAAAACTACCTATGCAAAAAGACGCAATCATATCATTATAATATATTCTCTAAGTGGAAAATTATTTGTTCTTTTACTTCATGGGCCAAAAATAGTGAAAATGAAATAAGCAGAAAAGAGAAAAATATTGAAAAGAAAAAATAATAGACATTTTTACTTCTTTTCCACCCTTTGAGCTCTGGTCCACTCATGTAACTTGTATCAGACAGAGATGATAGATTATAAAGTCCAGTATTCATTCTACAAAAATCAGATCATTGAGAGGCTATGGAAGAAAGTAATAGCCACTTGTCAGATCTGCAGGGCTATTAGAGACAGAATGTATGTGAACAATAGGTCATTTCCACTGGTATTATCTCTTGCATGTCTATTATTTGAATCAACTTTATCACTTTCCATAATTGTGGTAGCCATCTTGAGACTAAAAGAAGTGAAACATATGAGGAAATGGAATCTTTACATTTCCTATTATTATTTTATTTTGTAATTTTCACTCGTTTTTATTTTAAATAACTTTATTCTATATCTTCTTTCTAGTTTATCTTTATTTCCATTTATACTTCTGCTACTTAATATTTCTCAGTCTTTTATTTTATTCTTTCTTAAGTATTTCTTTTTTCAAAATGATATTCCTGTCTTTATTTACCTGTGATATTTTGAGCACAAAACTACTGGATTATTTTTCATGAAATTTTAGAAGTACACCAGGATGATGTCATTTATTTAAGGTTTTTTGCCTTTGAAGAAGATATTTAAACCAACAGAAATGTGGTTCTACAGAAGGATGCTGACAATACTATTTACTTAACATGAGCAATGGCAAAGTTTTCAATAAAAGCAAAACAAAAAGGACACACATAAATCAGAAAAAGACAGTTGAAATTTCTAGCACACATAATGAGGAAAGAGGGTTTGGAAAATCTACACTCACAGGACATATTGAAAATAAATGGGACAGAGGAAAACAATGAATAACCTACCTAGTGAGTTTAAGTAAATGGATGGCAGAAAAGTGTTTGGGAGAGATGAGAAAAAGATAAAATTTAATGAGAGCTACAAAGGACAGGAAATTTTGAAGAGCCATGATTGCCAACATTCTGAAGGGACACTACATAGAAAAAGGCTTTCTAATGTATGTTCAGTATTGATAGTTATTAAATTTAATTGAAGGCTTTCTAATGTATGTTCAGTATTGATAGTTATTAAATTTAATTGAAGGCTTTCTAATGTATGTTCAGTATTGATAGTTATTAAATTTAATTGAAGGCTTTCTAATGTATGTTCAGTATTGATAGATATTAAATTTAATTGAAGGCTTTCTAATGTATGTTCAGTATTGATAGTTATTAAATTTAATTGAAGATATACATATTTTTAGCATATAATGATCCCAAGAAATGAAAAAAGGATTATTTTCTTCCATCTACAATCAATTTTTTTAGCAAAATTTATCTGTTATTTTCTATTATAATTTTTATTCGAGTAAAATAAAATTATATCACAAAACTTAATAATGCTCTAATGAGGAGTTTATATTCAGAGAGGAAAAGATTTCTCTGCTTACTTTCAGATGGACGTTTCTTTGTTTTTTCTCATTGTAGTATTTTAAGAGATAAAGATATTCAGTTTGTAACCAATCTATGTTTCCAAAATTTGTTTTTTATAATGCCTGTATATTAAAAGATAAAGATATAGGGTTTGTAACAAATCTAGGTTTCCACTATTTGCTTCTTATAATTGTGGTATATAAAATGATAAAAATATAGGGTTTGTGACTAATCTAGATTTCCTCTATTGTTTCTTATAAGTACTATATATTAAGAGATAAAGATATAGGGTTTGTGTCTAGTCTAAGTTTCCATTTCTTATTACTAATTACTGACCACTGCTTTATTGGTGGTAGAGGAAAATGACTTAATGCCCAACCACCAGTTGAATGATAGGTAAACACTTGCATCGTGTTTTGCTATCGGTTGTCTTATTTTGAAGAGCCAATCAGAAAATCCGTAATATTCTGATGTCATCAAACATTATACTAACATGTCCGTGCCTTTTTTTTCTTTTGTAACTATTTTTATATCTACTGTGAAACATTACATACCAATTATTTGTGAATTTTGACTCAGGAGCTCAGGCAGAAGGGTTAAAATTGTTCAGGAATACAGGGTTCAAAGGGTTAATGGATAAAAATATAGGGTTTATGACTAATCTAGTTTTCCACTATTTGTTTCTTATAAGTATTGTATATGAAGACATAAACATAGGGTTGTTGATTGATCTAGACTTTCCATATTTTTTCTAATTACTATATATTCAGTGATAAAGATACAGCATTTGTATTTAATCAGGATTTCTACAATTTGTTTCTTCTCATTGCTGTTGTAAGGAGTTATAACTCTGTGTAAATAATCATAAACTCCCTTACATTTATATATACAAAATTGTAATAAGAAGAAGTAGAAAGACATAGAAACATTTTTATTTTAATTATATTTAACACTAAAATTAATTTTTATTTATTTTTTGGACATGACACAGTGACTGTATAATCAATCTTTTTTTTTTTTTTTGAAACAAACAATTTATTAAAAATATAAATATATATTACTATATAAAAATAACAAAACAAAAGTCATTGAAACAAAGCAAGTTCAGTCGACCAATGATGACAATTCCAGAACAACGTAACTATAAACAATTTTTTTTTTCTATCCTCTGCCAGCCGCTATGATGGAGAAAGCATTACCTCGAACCGTCGTCAGTGAGACACGCTGCAAGAGCCACTCCGTTTCGCGAGGCTCGTTCCTTAATCGCGACGCAATCGCGCCAATCCTCCGAAGGAACACCATCGAACGAGGGCCAATAACCCCTGAAGTCTCCACTGCTACAGGAGTAAAAAAAAATCTATCAGCAAGAGAAGAATATTTAGCTATTTTTTTTATCTCTGCGTCTCGGGTGACGAACCTCGGGTTAACCGCGGACCAGATCATATTACCGGCCGAAAATGTATCCGCACAGGTCGCATCCCAAATCAACGACTTAGCCATTTTAAAAGGGAAGATGGTAATGCCATCCGGACGCTTTCCAATCAATCTTTTATTTATGTATTTCTTTATGGACATGACACTGTATATGAAGACATAAAAATATAAGGTTTGTGACCAATCTAGGTTTTCACTATTTGTTTCTTATAATTGCTGTATATTAAGAAACAAAAATATAGTGTTTTTAACTAATCATTTCCACTACTTCTAAATTCAGTATATTAAGTCTAGAGGCAAAGAGGATATGCTTCATAAACCCACTGTGAATATGGTCAACTTAAAGAAAGAAGTAAGTGACAAGATAAGCTACAAAGACAGAGATTGGCTTGGACAGCTGCACCAGTTTGTCTCATGAAATTGCAAATATGGTCTTAGTGATTAATAATGTTTGACACGAAGACACACAGGGTGTAGATAGATCAGAGAGAACCACGTGTAAATATGTGTTGACAACAGTTTTGATAAAGTGTTTTGAATCCCCAAAGATGACAGTTTGTGAAATGAGAAAATGAAGTGGAAACTCAGCTAAAACAAAACAAATCAAATAATCATATCTTCATGAAAATCAATTCATGTCTTTGGCTCAAAGGAGCGAAACAAATATTTCTAAAAAGAAAGATACATACTGAAAAACGTTATTCAAATTTGTAAATGTTTTCAAATGATTTAGTTCCATACAAGAAATGTTCTACTTTCGTGTACCATATTCTCCACAACTTGTTGCCCTTTGTAGTTCTTCATTATATTTGTTTTTTTGATATCTCCCCTAATCTCTGTTATGTCAACCATTTATACAAGCAAATTAGGTATGTTATTCACTGCTTTCTTCTCTCTCTCTCTTTTATCTTCAATTTATCTTGTGGGTAACAAATTTTCTAAGCCTTCTTTTATCATTATGTACCCTAAAAATTCCTTGTCTCTTACTGATTTTAAGTAGCTTTTTTCCATTTTCCATAAAAATTGATCACATGTTCAGTCTATAATATTCTCAGCATCCTTCTGTAGAATGACATTTCTGCTGCTTCAAGTCTTTTTTCATCTGTGATGAGATTGTCCAGAAATCATTCTGTTTTCTAATTTTTGCTTAACTTTTGGAAGCCACCACTAAACTCAGTACTTAGTAGTTAGTGTTTCCTACAATGTCAGAATGTGTTGTCATGTCATCCTCCACATTCCGACTATTTCTACACACACACAAATGTAATTCTTGTACATTGAACCTTTGGGTATTGTCATTATGGTACAATAAAATAGAATTCCTGACACTTGGACTACTTAACACTTTGTTGTCACAAACTACTTCACACTTTGATATTCCCAATTTTTGACAAAATGTTATGATCAACAATTTTTGGCACAAAAATTACTGTGCCTATTCACATGATCATAATCAACCAATCAACCAAGTTGGATTTTAACAGCAATTGGATCCATTTTTTTTGTATAAAACAGAAATAATTCTCCAACTCCTGCTAGATGTGAGACATATCATGGCGTAACCACACTTTTCTCCATCTCAATTTAACTTTTGCAAATCCTAAAAAACTGTAACTGGTAAAGTTACTCTAAATAAATATTCTTAAATACTTCAGTTGCATTTTCAATTTCTTTTTTCTATATTTTTACCCACAAGGGATATATAAAAAAGCTTATATACATATATATATATATATATATATATAGTAGATAGATATGCTGCCATGATTCCAAAATATAATGAGAGAAGCAGATATTTAAATATCTACACACTTATTAAACTGTTTTTTTTTCTTCTTAGAGATGAAAAATTAGAAATCAAACATGTCCTGAAAGAACATAACACACAGAAGTTCAGGACTATTAACAAGTGTATGCAAATTTTCATATTTAATTAATTAATCTTTTTTAATCAATTATTCTTTTGCTCGCCAGTGGTTTGACATTGCATGAGGAGACACATTTGTGGTGTTGAAACATGATTGTAATCGTGTAGTGATTTTTAACATGGTTTTGTTTTAATATCCTAAAATAAATAATGTTAAGCTCTAATCTGTATTGAGCCCTCTTTTAAATTATATGTCATGTACAGTGGAATCATATTCCATTTGTCCACATTTTATCTGGATATATATATATATATATATATATATAAAAGTGAACATTGAAGTCAACACTTAGAGGCAACAGGCTGTTTCATGCTAGACACAATCATCAGGCCTGATGATTGTGTCTAGCATGAAACAGACTGTCGCCTCTAAGTGTTGACTTCAATGTTCACTTTTATATTTACACACGCTCTTTCTCTGATATTGAGCACTTTATCCCATAAATATAGCACACCTTAAGACTATATTTTTTCATATATGTTTTAAGATATCTGTTTTTGAAGTCATAACAATTTTTTGTACTTTCTATCCAAGATTATTTAATTTAACTTTCATTGGTTGATTATTTCATATGTATGAGTGAAAATTCCCTAGCAACCTTGTATGATTAATAAAAGATTTTTAGGGGGTTCTATTTTTTGAAGAGAATAGGGTTCAGTTTGAGTTGCCAGCTCATTGGATAAGATCAAACAGTCTACAGACCATTGGTTTACTGATGGAGATAGAGGGGTTACTAATGCATTTGCTTGGTAATTCACTTGGCTGCCACAGCCAGGTTTCTTTCGTGTTCCAATCGAAAGCAATTTACTGAGCTTCCATGTCAATAGAAATTTTCTGTGCATTAAAGAATCAAACAAATGGCGTATGTATCAAATAGATTTGCAAAGTGGGAGGAAGTGTGTACTTTTAGGCCTAGGTAAAGAGAAGAGAAAGAAATGTATGTATTAGTGCAAGTACATATAAATACAGGTCTTCAGGCATTGTAGATATATGTATGTACATAACCATGTCTAGTATAAACTGATGGTTTTATATCTGCAAATGTATATAAATATATATTTATATATATACACTGATTTTTAAATATAGCAATATATTTTTAGCAATCTATAAATATGTCTGCTGAAGTGTATAAGCAAAAACTGGAAAAATTAAAGTGTGAAGTAAAATAAAAGAAATCTGAAAACACAGTGAGCCGAAATAACATTGTGTAACACATGCATATATCATGAGGGCGGATCAGTAAGTCAGTAGCCTGATGCATATTTCTTAACCTGTTGTATATCTAAAATTTTTCACTGTATAATGTTTGGTTTGGTTTGGTTTGTTTTACAGCATATCAACCTTAATGGGTCATTTAACGCCAAAATTTTTTATTTCTGGTAAAATTTTTCCTTCAAGAATGTATAGCTGGTAACATCTTTTTCCCTCAAAAATTTATAGCTGGTAATATCATTTTTCAAAAACGTGTAGTTGGTAATACTAATTTTCCAAAACTTACAGCTAGTAATATTATTTTTCCAAAATGTATAGCTGGTAATATTATTTTTTTTTTCAAAAACGTATAGCTGGTAATATTATTTTTTTTAAAAATGTATAGCTGGTAATATTATTTTTCCCAAAACATAAAGCTGGTAATATTATTTTTTTCAAAAAATGTATAGCTGGTAACATTTTTCAAATATGTATAGCTGGCAACACTATGCTTTCAAAAAAAATATAGCTGGTAATATTTTTTCAAAATTGTACAGCTGGCAACATTATTTTTCCAAAAATGTATTATCAGAGGCCTTGCTGTTAGACGTAGTTTATCATCATACCCAGGATGCAGATGTAGTTTATCGTCATAACCAGGATGTAGATGTAGTTTATTGTCATACCCAGGATGTGGATATAGCCTGGGAGTTAACTATTTGCCCATAGCTGGGACCCTAACAGGTGCTACCACCCTGGGTCAGGGTGGACCTGGGAACACCAGCAATTAAGAGGTGGTTCCACACTCCTCAAAACCTCCTGTTGCTGTTGGATGTTGTTTATCGTCTTACCCAGGACTCGGATGCAGTTTAACGTCATACCCAGGATGGTGTATAATGTTTGAATTTTATGATTAATATTTACCATTGATTTAAGTGAATTGACAAGGAAATGATGCTGAAAAATTCAAAATAAAAGGTTTCTTTTTTTATCATGAGGATACACCCTTAGGCCTATATATATATATATATATATGTAGAGAGAGAGAGAGAGAGAGATAGATATACATAGATATATTATGGATTTCGTTAATCGGACTGACTTCCTCATCTTGGTTGCTTTCCTCACAATGTTTCGGCCGTCTGATCCTCCGGCCTTCCTCAGGTGCATCTCGAACTCGGGAACCGTCGGTCTGGAATTTCGAACCCAACCCTTTATTGTTACGGGGGTACCATGTTCTCGTTCCATTAAGGTCAAAACATGCTGAATAAAGAGTAAACTCCTTCAAAACATGCTGAATAAAGAGTAAACTCCTTAGAACATGGTACCCCCGTAACAATAAAGGGTTGGGTTCGAAATTCCAGACCGACGGTTCCCGAGTTCGAGATGCACCTGAGGAAGGCCGGAGGATCAGACGGCCGAAACGTTGTGAGGAAAGCAACCAAGATGAGGAAGTCAGTCCGATTAACGAAATCCATAGTGAAAACCCCTCATCCCAAAAATATAGACAATTACTACATAGATATATGTAAAAAAATCATATATAAAAAAATACATCTGTAAAAACAATATATATAAAAGAGGAAAACTTTTCCTTATCAATATGTTTTGTCCCCTTGATAAAGATCCTTAGGGAGCGAACTGTGACGCTAATGGCAATATTAGCCATTTCCTTGTTAGTGCACATTCATCATTTATTGGGCAAGCAGCCATTGCTGAGTTGTGTTCAAATTTATAAAATCTCTCACTTAAAAATTTTTTCAGGAAAATAGGTTTTTCAAGTGCTGTAGTTGTTATTGCTCTTTTCAGTACTGATAGGAATTTTCCTTTGTAACCTTTTATTTGTAGTAGTGTGAAACATCAACATCTTATTATGTCATTATTTTCTCTTTGAATTACTTGTGATATTGATTTTAGTTGTTGCTACTGTTGGTAATTCTCAAGGAATTATTTGGTTCAGTTCTTTGTGACTGTAGGTGTTATTGCTGCCATATCCTAAACTTTCATTTAGCGTAGTGTGAAAAGACAGCATCTTGATTATATCATTATTTTCTCATTGAATAGCATGTGCTGCCCATTTTAGCAGTTGCTGGTGTTGAAAGTTCTCAAGTGATGCAATATCTATGTGTGTATATATACATATATATATATATTGGGGAAAAATGTATGACAATGTTGAAAAAGTTTTCTGTCATAGATTTTTACCAAATATTGTTCTTGAATAAAAATATATATTGTTATCTTATATATATATATATATATATATATATATATATATATATATGAGAGAGAGAGAGAGAGAGAGAGATAGATGGGAGGCTTACAAAGATTTATAAATATAGTAATGTATAAATATGTGTGTACCAAAGAAGTGATTTTTGAAAAATCAAATAGGAAAGAAGCAGCTATGTAATACAATGTGCCACACAGACAATCAAACTCTACCTACACACGTCCATCTCTATGTATGGACACACACACCAATACATGTTACTGAATAGAGAAAAATGGCTGGTTGTAAAGAATCTGGGGTTGAAAAAATATTATATGTCTACATTAGGGTAAGTGAATTAAGGAAATTTTTAAAAAGTGTATATATATATATATATGTATGTATGTATGTATGTATGTATGTATGTATATAAAAAATATGTAACTATATATGTATGTGTGTGTGAGAGGGAGAGAATTTATCTGTAGATATGTATTTGAATAAGAGATAAAATGAATACTTAAAGAAAGTAGAAGGATAGTATATAAAAAGTTGAGGGGGAGAATGTGGAGAAAATGGATGATGGAAATCACTTGAGTGAATAAGTGACAGCATTTGAAGACAGAGAAAATTTGTGTGCATTTATGTATATACAAAGTATCTACAAGTATCTATGAGTATATATATATATATATATATATATATATATATATATATATATATGAAAAATGGTCAATTAGGATATTTCCAGAAGATGATATATTCAATGAAATGTCATTAGTTTCACTTCAAGTTACACGTGATATCCTTTTAGTTGTTGCTACTGTTGCTACTACATGATGTAGTTTCTGTTATTTGGTTCAGTCCTTTGTCTGTGATTCTGTAGGTGTTATCCCATTTTCTAGTATCATTTTTTTGAGGGGGAGTCTTCTTTGTCATTCTGTAGCGCCAGTCCACAATGTTCTTTGCCAAGACCCTCAAGCTTCACTTGCTTGAGATAATTTTTAACCATTGATCTTAGAAAGTGGTTGTACTGTATATTTATGCATAGAAATGCTCAATATCAGGGATAGAGCTTATAAACATAAAAGTGGACTATGAGGTCAATACCAAGTGGTGATAGCCTGTTTCATGCTGGAATGGAATCTTTATATATATATATATGTGTGTGTGTGTGTGTGTGTGTGTGTATAAGATAATTGTTATATTCCGTGCTAATAGGAATATATACTTGAAAAACATGGTCGATAAAATAAGTAAAGGTTTATTGTAATAACCAGTACAATAAGAATAAAGGTAACAGTTATGCACAAGGTCATCGCAAGTCAATCCAGTAGTGAGTGCTACTATTGGAAAGTCGGTAGTTCTCATGTAAGTATGATTCATACTCAACAGATCCCAGCTAGTATATCTAGCTACCCCCCCCCCACACGAGGGTTGCATGTGGCACAAGGCCGGGTTTAACGTGGGTTTTCCAAGCTCATAGGCTCATCCAAAAATATTCCCTTTTGAACCCATATAAACGGGTTCAGGGTCAGTCTACCTCCCCGAATGAGACTCTGTCCTTTGGCAGAGCCTCGTCCGGGTTCCTCTCTGCTTTCAGGCAGAGAGTTCAACTGTTTATCTGGAACAGGTTGCAACTAGTATATTTAGCTACCCCCCCCCACGAGGGTTACATGTGGCACAAGGCCGGGTTTAACGTGGGTTTTACGAGCCTGTAGGCTCAGCCAAAAATATTCCCTTTTGAACCCATATAAAAAAGTCTACCTCCCCGAACGAAACTATGCCCTTTGGCGGAGCCTTGTCCAGGTTCCTCTCTGCTTTCAGGCATAGAGTTTGACTGAATAGCTGGAACAGATCGCAGCTAGACTCTGTAGTCCGTTGACTTACAGATACTTATAGGTAGTTACTACCTAAAGTGTAGTCACTCATGGGGGTGACAGATTATTCTATTAGATCAATAATAAAATATATTTTTATATATCAAGAACCATATTGGGGAAATATATGATAAATTCAAAAATGTTTTCTCATGACACATTTTGTCCAATGAATTCCTAAAAACCTTTCCCGCTTTGTCATGCATTTTCCCCAATATATATAAATATATGTTCATCAATATATCTTACACGTGCACATATGTATATATGAACAGATTATTTAATCAAACAAATTTCCCCAAAACACATTTGTAGATTATCAGTATTTGATTAACAAACAACTAACCATATTCAGTGTGTAATTGAAACTGTTGAATCAATATTAAGTATGTAAACTTTCTCATTTACAGGAAATACTTTTGTGGCTTCTCTTTGGTATATATGAATTTACAGAATTTCTATTTCAGAGCTTTGGGACTATAATTAAGTAAAACTTTTAAAATTTAATGCCTAGGGTTGATTGCAACTAACTAAAATTGTGGATAAAGTGGTGGGCGCTATATCAATATTTAATTAACAAATGAAATATTTTACCCCATTTCATTGCTAATTCATTGTTTATTCATACTTTTATTGGAACAGTATCAGTAATTTAATATTTCATTCATTATGTAAGGAAAAAAGCAGATTTATTTAGTGAAAAGGGGAAAATTGAAACACTAGAAAAGGAAGAATGATTGGTGATATATAGAGGGAGAGTAGTTGTAAAATAATAAGATGAAGAGATGAAAAAATTAATGATGAAAATAGTTGAAAGTAGAATATGAGAGAGAGAGAGAGAGAGAGAGAGAGAACAAATATGGTGTGACCAGATTAATAAGAAGAAAGAGAAAGAAGTATTGTCAAGAGATATATAAAGAAAGCAAAACTTCAAAGAAGGGAAAAAGAGAATGAAATGATACTGATAAAATGGGAAGAAGGGAAAGAAAGGACATTAAGAAGAAAGAACAGACAGGAAGAAGAGAAAAAAAAGAAATTAAAAAGAAGGATCTGAGAGTGAAAAACAGAATGAAAGGATATTGGGAAGGAGTGAAAGTAAGGATAATGAGAAGAAGGGTCAGAGAGGAAGAAGAGAAAAAAAGAAATTAAAAAGAAGGATCTGAGAGTTAAAAACAGAATGAAAGGATACTGGGAAGGAGTGAAAGTAAGGATAATGAGAAGAAGGGTCAGAGAGGAAGAAGAGAAAAAAAGAAATTAAAAAGAAGGATCTGAGAGTGAAAAACAGAATGAAAGGATATTGGGAAGGAGTGAAAGTAAGGATAATGAGAAGAAGGGTCAGAGAGGAAGAAGAGAAAAAAAGAAATTAAAAAGAAGGATCTGAGAGTTAAAAACAGAATGAAAGGATATTGGGAAGGAGTGAAAGTAAGGATAATGAGAAGAAGGGTCAGAGAGGAAGAAGAGAAAAAAGAAATTAAAAAGAAGGATCTGAGAGTTAAAAACAGAATGAAAGGATATTGGGAAGGAGTGAAAGTAAGGATAATGAGAAGAAGGGTCAGAGAGGAAGAAGAGAAAAAAAAAATTAAAAAGAAGGATCTGAGAGTGAAAAACAGAATGAAAGGATACTGGGAAGGAGTGAAAGTAAGGATAATGAGAAGAAGGGTCAGAGAGGAAGAAGAGAAAAAAAGAAATTAAAAAGAAGGATCTGAGAGTGAAAAACAGAATGAAAGGATATTGGGAAGGAGTGAAAGTAAGGATAATGAGAAGAAGGGTCAGAGAGGAAGAAGAGAAAAAAGAAATTAAAAAGAAGGATCTGAGAGTTAAAAACAGAATGAAAGGATACTGGAAAGGAGTGAAAGTAAGGATAATGAGAAGAAGAGTCAGAGAGGAAGAAGAGAAAAAAAGAAATTAAAAAGAAGGATCTGAGAGTGAAAAACAGAATGAAAGGATATTGGGAAGGAGTGAAAGTAAGGATAATGAGAAGAAGGGTCAGAGAGGAAGAAGAGAAAAAAAGAAATTAAAAAGAAGGATCTGAGAGTTAAAAACAGAATGAAAGGATACTGGGAAGGAGTGAAAGTAAGGATAATGAGAAGAAGGGTCAGAGAGGAAGAAGAGAAAAAAAGAAATTAAAAAGAAGGATCTGAGAGTGAAAAACAGAATGAAAGGATATTGGGAAGGAGTGAAAGTAAGGATAATGAGAAGAAGGGTCAGAGAGGAAGAAGAGAAAAAAAGAAATTAAAAAGAAGGATCTGAGTGTCAAACACAGAATGAAAGGATATTGAGAAAGAGGGAATGCAGAAAGAAAGGATATTGAAAAGAACAAACCGAGAGGAAGAAGAGAAAGTAATAACAAAGGAGGAGCTGAGTGAGAAAAAGAGAATGAAAAGATATTGAGAAAGAGGGAAGATGCGAAAGAAAGGATATTGAGAATAAGGGGAAGAGAGAAAGAAGAAAAATAAATGATATTGGGAAGAAAGAATAGAGAGAAATAAGCGATAGCATATTGAAGAGAAGTGTGACGAAAAACATCACCAAGGAAGGATATCAATAAGGTTGAAAAGAAAATGCAAAGTAGAAGAAGAGAAAGAAAAGGTGGTGTGAAATGATGCAGAGAAAAAGTTTTGATATTTTTTTTTTTTTTAAATAAAGTTTACCTCCAAAAGATGGAAACAGGTGAGTAAGTGTTTATCAATAAAACATGATACTGCCTACTGCATACTTAAGTAAAGAAAAAAAGACCTAGAGGCTTAAAACCTTAAGAATCTAAACGCATAGAAAAATAGGCATTAAAGTTCAGGAAGAATTTAAAAAAGAAAATGGCAATAAAATAGCTAAGTGAATGACAGACACAAGTACACTTTCACTGAGAGAGATAAAAGGGAAAAAGAAGTTAGATAGAATGATAAACCGTGTATCCTTTTCAGAAGTCAAATATTTCCATGCATGTCCTCTCAAGCAGAGCACACAGGAAATGGACCTTAACTGACAAGTATCAATTTCAGCCTCTATGCAAACTTACATATGTATAATCATGTATGAAAGTACAAATGTCTGAATGCAGACAATAAATGTGGGTTAAAACTGATAGCTTTTATCTGTATGTATGTGTTTTGGTGAGTGCATTAATGTACGGAAACATTATACACATCAGCTAGATATCTGAGTTTGTGTTGGGATAAAAATGTTCTTTAAAGGAATTGAACAACTAAACCATTTTACATAAAGCACTAACTATAGTTCTGCAGATGGTGTTTGCAGGCTTTTTGCATTGACATTTTTTTTAACTGAATTCACCCCAAGCAAGGCAGTAAAGCCACTAAGACACAAGTGGTTACAGGGTGTGGAAGAATTAAAAATTAATTCAGAATTAATCAAGAATGAGAACAATGGAAGAGTAATCAGAAAGACAGTAGAAAACAACTGACATTATATTTAATTTTTAAAAATTAAAGTTGGCTGGAAAGTATGGCAGCAGAAGAGAGTTCCACAAGTGAGAAGTGCAAGAAAAGAGACTGTTAGCATAGAACTTATGGTTAGATCTAGATAATTCAATTGTTAATTGATGAGACCTTGTTGCCAGGCCATTACTGCGCTTAAATTCATAACATTTACATACCATAGTGAAGATCTTATCCAAACAACTACTATAAAAGTATTTATAAAAAAGGTACAAGGAAGCAACTTTACAGCAGTGAGAAAGTGACTGAAGCTGAGACACCTATAATATTACTGATTTTTGGGGATTTTATCAAGAATCTCTAAACATATAGCAGGATCACTGGACCATATGTGGCAGCTATATTCTAAGCATGGGTGAATGGAAGACTTATTTATAGATAGATTCTGGAGAGAAAAATGGTCTAGCATAACACAGTGAATCAACTTTCTTAGCAGCTGATCTGGATTCGATATAGTCCTTTCACTTTATGTCAGCAAGGAATGTTAACCTGAGAACAAGTCACTTCCCTGGAGGTTTGCATCAGCCATTCTGATGGAAGGCAGAAAGGGGTCTCTCAGATGTTTAATGGAGAGGATTTTTGGACTACTTCAGCTTACATACGTACATGCATCAGTCAGTCAATTATGTGCCAGGCGTAATACACGCTTAGGCAATCATGTTTCTTTCAATACTTGACTGACGAAGCAAATTTTTTCCCGCTGTAGGTTGCCATTTCTTTCTATGGTAGACCAGTTACCATCCAAGGCTATAGAACCCAGTCTATCCTGCTATTTACTCATAACTGCGGGGAGAAGAAGAAGATTTGTACCTTTCCCAATGGTATTAGCGCATAATGGATCTGACTGGAATTCAAACTCATCTCTCTGATTCCTCAATCCAAGCCACTATCCATTACTCCAACGTCATGCATGCATAAACTTAAGATATGAATATGCAATAAATCCAAATGATATATTATAATTCTGCCTCAGATAAACAATGCCCCATTCCTGTTTGATCCGAGGACAGAATTAAGAAAGGATATATCAAAGGTGCTGTTTGGCTTTAGGGAAAGAAAAGATAGAGGTGGGTGATAATCCTCTCATGTGCATAATGTCTGCTTCATTGAAATAGAAAACCTGTCAATTTCGAATCTTTTCATTTGTACCCTCTTACTTATTTAAATAATGATCTGCATTCATATTTTTGATTGTTACTGTAATATTTTGTTAAAGTTCTTAAGCACAAACATAGAATGATGAAATAGGAAATTTTCCATATACATTTTATAATTGTAGAACTTGCAAGAAGATTATTCAGTCTTTAACTTGAGACATCAGAAAAGTAAAATAGCAAATGTTCATGGGTACTGAATTGAGTGAGTGGGTAGCCATGTTCCAGCAGGACACTGTCATCTGCCACATGACCTGCAGGACCCAGGAGTGTCTGGCTGAGAATTTTTGTGATAATGTCAACACACCAACCTATGACTGTTTCACTCCCTTAATTTGAATAGCTGAGCAGAATACTAAGAAATAGATAAACTTTGCTAGAAACAAGGAAAAGCAAGCTGAACTTTTACATGATATCTGCCTTCCTGTATGGCACTGAGTTCTGGATGATCTCCACAAAGATGAAGCAGAAACTTAAAGCAACAGAAATGTGGCTCTACAGAAGGATGCTGAGGATACCACGGACAGAACATGTGAGCAAGACAAAATTTTGGAGAAAAGGGAAGCAAAAGACAAAAAAGGAAACTAATACTTAACATCGGGAAGAGACAGTTCAGGTTTCTGGGGGCACATAATGAGGAAAAAGGGCTCGGAAAGTCTGATTCTCACAGGACAGATAGAAGGACAGAGGAAAGCAGCACATAACATACTTGTTGAACTTAAGTAATATTATTGGTCCTGATCTGGCATCTTAGCTTCAGTTCCCCACCACCATGAAGTAGCTTCTCTGCGCCTTTTCTATAAATACATTTAAGATAATAGTTCGGATTAGCTCTTTGCCATGGTACCTAAACTTGACAAATTTAAGCACAATACTAGATTGGCAATAAAGTCTTGCCAATTTACAGTTGAAAAGCTTGATTTAAACATAATTTCTATGCTAACAGTTTCTTTTCTCACACTTCCCACTTGTGAAACTCTCTTCTGGCTCTAAGCTTTCCCGTTAACTTTGAACTTCAAAAATTTAAATGCAGTGTCACTCATTATCTGCTGTCTTGCTGATTTCTCTTCCATTGTTCTCACTTACAAGCTTTCTGTTTTCTAATTCTTTTATACTCTACTTTTGTCTTAGGGGCTTTACTGCCTTACTTGGGGTAAATTTGATAAAAAAATATTAATATTCTACAAAACATCCAGTAATTTAAAAAAATGTGTTAATAACAGTTCAGTAATTTGAAATAATTTCTTTTTACCCTTTTGATACAGAATGATAAAATGTTGGATATTAACAGACAATTCTACAATTTTAATGTCACATTTTATTTTTATTTTTGTTTTAATACTTCTGTATTAATGGTAAAAAAAGAATTTTAAGAAACGTAGAAGAATAATCAGGACTTTATCCTGAAATTTGAGAAGCTGTGAAACATTGAAGGCTAGGATTGTATCAAATTAGTCGTGTTGGAATCATGTAAAGAAAAAAAAAATTACTTCAGAGACAAGACTGGATAAATTGGCAATTCAAAAAAGGATCAAGTCTGTCCTGGCAACAGCAGTTGTGGACATTTTCTGAGAAGGCTTGCTGTCAATCAATCTTCAGCTATACCCAGCAGACATCTGGTTTGAAAATGCAAATACATAAAATGCAAGACTCAAGAAAATAGTATAAGTGGCCAAAGCAGTGACAGAGATGAAACTGTCAATCATTTAATAAGTGAATATAGCAAACTATTAAGCTGTATCAAAAGTATTTCCATTTTCTAATCACCTATCTTTTTTTTAAGCTTATGTAATATGCTATTTATGTTATCTTTTGATGATGATCTGAAAGTTTTTCAGTGCTGATAATCGGGATTTCCTCTCTCATACATTTAAAGAATTATTAAGAAGAACTGGTGATTGTCTTATTCCGATTGGTTTGATTGTTTTTGTTTTGTGGCATATCAAACTCGGTGTGTTATTTAATGCCAAAATCTAAATATTTTGTGTTCAATTTTATGATCCTATGTAGAAATTCTGATTCATATGTATCTAATCCTGATATTTTTATGTGTATTTATAGGTATATTCATATATTTAAAATATCACTTGTAAAAAAACATTCTAATAATTATAAGAAATTAATAAACAAAATATTGTCATTTTTTATGGTTTGGCTAAAGTAAATTTTCCAATCAAAATTAATATTATTAACATGCCCAACTTCTCGAGAGCTCCTCTCTGTGGCTGATCGGTATCACGCTGTCCGCTGACCTGAGATGGAACAAATACATCGAGTCAATTGCTTCATCCACCGCAAGGAAAGTTGGCTCCCTGTGCCGGGCCAGGAAGTTTTTCTCCCCGGAATCGATCCTCCAAATCTATAAATCAACCATTCGCCCTTGCATGGAGTATTGCTGCCATATATGGTCTGGAGCTCCTGCTGTTTGCCTCAGGGTTCTTGATAAGATACAGCGATGGATATGCAACGTAATTGACCCTGATCTGTCATCTCGTCTGCAGTTGCTCTCTCACAGACGCACCGTTGCCTCGCTCTGTCTTTTTTACAAATACTTTCACGGTAATTGCTCCGATGAGCTGCTTTTGCTGGTTCCCAGGCCTCATGAATTTAAGCGTCCTACGAGGCTGGCATCCCGTTCCCACCCCTTCACCGTTGAAACTGTTAGATGTAGACGTCTCTTCTACTCCAATAGCTTCATGTCTCTCACCTCTCGCCTGTGGAACTCCCTTCCTTATTCCTGTTTCCCTGACAAATATAATCTCCAACTATTTAAGTGTAACGTCAATCGACATCTCCAGTTGCCTTGATCTATCCACTTCCCTTCTCCACATCCTTTCCCCTTTCATTCCTATCTGGTCTCGCTCCAAATCTTCTGTAACCCCCTAGCCTTGATCGATCCACTATCTTTCTCCACATTCTTTCCTCTACCACTCTTATCTGCTCTTCCTCCAAACCTTCTGTAACACCTTGCATGCTAGTGGCTTCCAGCCTTGCTTCGGGTGAAAAGCTTAAAAAAAAAATTTTAAAATGTAACGACATTTGTAGGATTAATTGTTAATTTTAATATAAGAGTGTAAAATCTGTGAATTATAATAAAGAAAGAAGGTGAGATAAAACAACTCTTATCTCCACTTTATTTGATTAAAAAAGAATATTTTAGAAGAGATAGTTTATAAACTTCAGATTTTAATTGGCCTCTCTACTTCATCATATTTTATCCATCCAGGTTACTATGTTGGTGCTAGTGATCTATACACAGAACTGTTTTACTCTAAAAGACTCTAGAATTCAATTGGGGTTTAAGTGGAGAAATTCCTACAGAAATACTGACTTCAGGTTATGAGAATTAAGTAGAAATGACATATGTAAACACAAATTATCATCATTTATTCATTTTTGTTACACATGACCTATTATGCTAAGGTAATTATTCTTTATGGTATCTCTCAGGGCAATGGAGATTACTTAGTACTACTCATCTCATCCCTAATTAACATACAACAGATTATACTAAGTTACATATTACCACCAGCAATGAATAATAGTTGACCTAACTTACAGTATTTAAGATACATTTACTTACATCTTAATTTTTATATAAAATCTGCTTGCCTTATTTACATTGAAGGGAATAATATATGTATGCATGTAGGCAGTGTAATAGCATCTGAAACAAAAGTGATGATAATGAGACAATGTGTAAAATTTTATTAACAATGCATTTTACTGGGGAGAAGCATATGTTTTCTTTGGCTTCCTCAGGTTAACAGGCCAACAGATACTAAGTCTGGACATTAAGAGATGATTAGCTCAAGTAATTAATTTGATTTATGATTTCCACTTATCCTCAAAGATCCTATGGAACTTGAGGAAGCCCAAGAGAGTATGCGTTTTTCTGTTTGAGGAAATGTGCTGTTAATAAAATGCATATATATATATATATATATATATATGTGTGTAATTTGGCAGCAACTTTTCTTTTAAACATGTAGCATTGAATGTTAAAGACAACATAGTGTTGCATATTTTCTTTTGAATTTTCGCATATTCTCTAATGAGACTTTTTATTTGAAAATGATTTCGAAATAAATATTGTCCGTACGATGACCTAGCGCTTTCGAATATCATTGTTCATCTTCAGGGTTAATATTTTTAGTCAAAATTTAACGTTTATTTAATTTGTAAAAATGTAGCAACATGATTATGCTAAAAGATAATTGGTAAATGTTTGTTAAAAAAAAAAAAAAAATTTTGACTAAAAATATTGACCCTGAAGATGAACAATGATGTTCGAAAGCGCTAGGTCATCGTACGGACAATACTTATTTTGAAATCCTTTTCAAATAAAAAGTCTCATTAGAGAATATGAGAAAATCCAAAAGAAAATATGCAAGACTATGTTGTCTTTAACATTCAATACTACATGTTTAAAAATATATATATATATATATATATATATATATATATATATATATATATATATCAAAGAGCAATGCATTAAAGTAGCAGCGGCTGTTTAAAATTCAATTTTCTCCATAGTGTTCAATCGGCAAATGAGAGCATAAATGTAAGCAGACAATAAGGCTAACACCAAGCGACGGCAATCTGTTTCATGCTTGAATGCAATCTTCAGGCCAAAGTAGAAATGTGAGAGAAGAAAGTGTTGGTATAGATTTTTAACTACCTTGTGTAACCCGCTCCCAAGAGGATGCTTCCATGATTGCTACAATCATAACTTGTTCAAGTCTAGGGTTAACTTATCTTTCACATATATCCCCATAAGCTGTGCTTCTTACTCTGTGGCCATTAGTCCTTATACTGGGTGAACGTCATTGTAAAAAAAAAATTGCTCTATTTCTGAAACTGATTAATAGAATATGTTAGTGTGTCTACTGTAATTTCAATATGTTTAATTTGTTAATTGAACTAAATCTGAAGAGCTTTTTTCTTTGATGACATGAATTTCAGTGCACAGTGGCAGACCTACTATGAAACTAATGAAGCTTAAGCTTCAGTGCCCCTAATCCCAGAGGGGGCCGCTGAAGCAAGTTTTTTTTTAATGAGGGAATTTTTCAACAAAAATCAATGTTTTTTTAAGTGTTTGTTATTAAAATAAGGCCAGTTTAGTGAAAGAATCATAAGTCAATTGGTTGAAGTGCCTAATATTGGCCCGCGAACATGCTTTAATGCCCATTTCATACAGCATCAAAATTCCGCTGTAATGCATCAAATTTCAAAATTTTCTTGGAAGTTTTCAGTGTCCAAACCCCCAGGTGTATGGGCTCACTAAGCTTGCCAGAACCTATTTATAGCCTACATTTTGGCAGTTAGGTCCTCAAATCTATTGTTGTTGGATGCAAAGGAACCCCCATATCTGTTCAAGCTTCTGGGTCCACAAAATATATGTCCGTCACTGTCAGTGCAGTACCAGTTAGCAGCTAAGTCTCAACATTTTACTGTTGGAATTGCTTTCCTGCCAACCAAAATCTTCAAAACTTTATATGCAACAACATCTTCTATCTTTTTGATATCCATTCTTTTATTGTCCTTTTTATTTCTCAGTGAAGCCGTGTGTCTTTGTGGCTCTATTACTTTGCTTGGAGCGATATGAGTAAAAAAATATTAATTCATATATATATATAAAGTTTACTTGACAAACACTATACACTTTATGATAGCTCTGACTTACAGCTGTGCCTTGGGAACATTATTATTAAATGAAACTCATGGATTGTTTATTTTGGGATAACTGAACCACACAAAATGAAACTGCTGATAAAAAGTGAACCACTGTATGCAAAATTAATGATTTACTTAATAAGCACGAAGAGACAGTTTTTTAAAGCACTGTATAAAGTGGTATATGTTTACCTTTTTTTTTTTCAAAGTGAACAAAAATATGAGAATATGAAATACCTTAAGAGATGAGTGTCTTTATCTTCCAGTCAGGGAAGGTGTGAGTAATTAGCCAGAGGTATTATTCATGACTTCACATTCAGTTACAAAAAAGTCATTTAAACTTTCATAAAGCTTCACATTATCGAAGTTATTTTTATCAACTTGCTTATTTCTTTTAAGGTTTCTTAAACTTTTCTTTTATCAAAAACCATGGGGAATGAAAGACTAGCTGAAGGCTTAAATCATTTTCACAACAAGAATTCAGTCTAAGTATAAAATTAACAGAGAAGCTGAAAGCGTTTACATTTTAATCAGAAACACCTTTCCCCTCCTTTACAAAAGAAAAAAAAATTGTTTCTCTCTAATTTTTTTTCATGAAAAAAGTTTCTTCTGAGTTTTAATAATTTTTTTTTCAGAGAACAAGGATTATTCTGAGCTGGAGGCTGGTTGACAAGCTCTCTTACTCTCACACTATTTCTTTCAGTCTTTTACTTCATAAATTCAAATATGAAAGTGAAAAAGATCTCGCTTGCTCACATGGGGAGAACGTAATCTGTACAAAGAATCTTTTGAAAAGACAGCTTTAATAACTGCTGAAGCCATGGGGTGTAATATTTACATTGAACTTATTGGTGGATAAAAGACTGGAAACATACAGCTACGTGACTTCAGAATTTTAATTTTTTCTATAAAGGAAGACTTAATACCACCGAGTTTTAATTTAACATCCAATATTAGTGAATCTTTTTTTTATTTGTACAAAGGTACACAGTAGAATACATATCTGAACATTTATTCAATACTTTCATACTTATTTCTTTTTAAATTACATTATATTTTTTCTTGAAAAGATTCATTTCTTTTTCTATTAAAATTTACCATAAATAAAAAGCAGAAAAACTCTCTCAAAGATTAAAAATGGTATTCTGAATTTCATCTATTTATTCACAGGTTTCTTCATGTTCAGAAATACTTAATGATTTTGGGGTTACAACTTAATGTTTACATTGAAGAAAAGAGAAGTAGGAAGAGTAATTATATAAAATAGGAAAATTATTATTATTATTGCTATTATCATCATCATCATTATCCAAAGACGAAGTTTGTTAAGTCTTCATCTTCAATATGCCATTCAGGATGTGAGTGATGATGAGTCTCGACTTTTGAATAAGTGAGCATTTTTAAGTAGGATTGCAAAAACAACTAATTGCAACAGTAATAAAAATAAGAACAACAGAGCAAAATAATACAAGAAATAAATAATGTAGTACAAGGCAACTATACGAGAATAGCAAAGTAAAGCAATTATATGACAGCAAAAAAGAGACAGTATTCATATTCAAATAGGTAACAAGGTAAGTGACTAGAGAGCTGAGTGTCAGGACCAATAATATTGCAGATGTATTTTCTTAAGGAATCTCTAAATATATAGCAGAAGCATCAGACAAGATGTGGCAACGATATTCAACGCATGGATGAATGGTAAACTTATAAACATTTAAGACAGATTCGAGCAAAAAAAAATAAATTGTCTAGCATGACACAGTGAAACAACTTTCCTAGCAGTTGATTGAATATCTTTCCACTTCATGTCAGCAGAAAAGATTAGTCCAAGAAGTTGAAATGAGTGTCCTGGAGGTTAGTATCAGCCACACCAGTGGAAGACAGAAAGGGTTCTTTCAAATGATTAATAGAGAGCAGTTTCATTTTGGAAGCATTAAAATTAAAAAGCCATTCCTTGCTCTAGTTAACAACAGATTATAGACCATTTGACCTGATCAAACTTACTTCTAAGTCATGAGTAAATAGTTGTATCATCAGTATAGATACTGAGTTAGGGTAAGCAGGCAGGTTTGTATGGCTGTCAGCAAAAGACAGTGAGTTATTGAAAACTTGAGTCATGTTCTTAAAAAACTGAGTCAGATTGAGACTTTCATATGGCTGTCATGCATGTCACCAAAGCTGATCAGAAATATCTAAACTGTCAGCTGTATACTATCACTGTTTTCAGATTAAATGACTTTGAGCAAGCAAAGCCTGTGGGTCATCCTTTTTCAAACCTTGTGAATTGGTGCTATAGAATCACAAACAATAAACTGTACCAGAAACACATCACTTGAGGACTTCCAACAGCAGCGACAACTAAAATGGATAGCACATATAACTTGAAGAGAAAATAATGATATAAGAAAAATTTTGACATTCCACAATAATTTAAAGAAAAGGTTAGAGATGGAAGTTTAACGACTGCTACAAATTTTTGTATGCAGCAGTTAGCCAAATAATTTTATCAACCAGGTGACTTAAAGGCTGGCAAATATGTTAATTCTTGCATTAATTCATGACCCCTAACTAAGCATAGGAAATAGAATAGAAAAATTGTGCTTTGCCATTCTTCCAAAGATAGAAGTTCTGTCTGCGTACCTAGAAAATCAGTATTTGAAATAGCTGTTTTTTTTTTAATCTGGGCACAAAGAAATATTTTAAAAAGTGTAGTTAGGAATTTTACCATTGTGATTTTTGCTATTGATTATATTTTAGAGGGTTTTTTTTGTGTATGGGAGTATGGAATCAATCTTCACAACACCTTAATTTTTTTTTAATGATATTGTTTTTTTTTAAGAGCTTCTATAAACGATACAAATAATTAAAAAAATAAACTGTTATCAGATTTTAACTTTTTTCTGATAGAAGTAATATTAGTTATATTTTTACACCTATGAAAAAATTTTGGGCAAGGAATTAATTAGTGGATAGATTAAGATCAATAGAAACATCTTTCCTTAACCGGAGTGATTACTGTGTAAGTGTTACTCTAACTTGAAATATTCACATGCATAAAAGTTACATTATCATCAGACCCTTGACTGCTTCAGGACCTGATGGGAGAAGAAACAAAAAAGCGCCACTAATCTGATCCATTGGTTGTGGCTCTCAGTAGTTCTGGCATTGTTATGTCCACTCTTTTATGTTCCCTGACCAGCTCTTGTGTTGACATCCTCTCCTGCATACACTTTTAACAGTGTCTT
>OZ038475.1:128253056-128275556 GCA_964036315.1 Acanthosepion esculentum
CAAGGAGAAGTGATTCAGACATGTTCTGAAGTGACATGCAAGGAATTCTCTCCACCACCATATTATGAGTTACCAAGGGTTTAAAGATACAAGTTATCTGGACCTATTTCACTCCACCAGATGGCTAAGTCCATCTGACATATTCTGATACATAGAAAAGGACATTGTGTTTATGTTAATCATGGTATTTATGTTTTTAAACATAAATACCTTAAATGTTGATGAAGTTTTCATTCTTATTCATGTAAGCCCCAAAGTAACATGGGACTAGCACAACAGATCCTTTTATTAATAAATTTGTAAAAAATGTCTGCAAATAAGAAAAATTTAAATAAACAAATAAATAAAAGTAATTTAGATTATAAATAAATGCATTTTCTGGAAATTTTCATTTGCTGTTGCTACATAAATCACTAGAATATTTTGCAAATATCTGGATTTATACATTTTGTTTTGTTCTAGAGAATTGATAAAAATTGACATTTTAATTACAAGAATTTAATACTTTTATTGTTAATTCTCAAGCAGAAAGAGAATGCATAAAATTTAGGTTTCATATGTTTGGGTTTTACTGAAATTATAAATATAGCTTTTGGAAATAAAAATTGCAAAGAAAGTAAACAATGATAAGCCTCCTCTTCATCTGTGAGGTAATTGTCCAGCACTCATTGATATACATAGTGTGTAAAAACTGTCCAAATGTTGTGCATTTCCCCTTAAGGAACTGTGTTCCTGAATAAACTTAACTCGCAAATAATTACATTGGTCACACTATTACATGCCTATTCAGATGACTTACGTTACACCTATTCGACCACATCTCTGTTAGAGCTTATTTAAACACACACACTTACCAGACTCCATTTGAAACATACTAGTAGAAAATACAAGCATAATAACCTCATCCACATATGAAAGAAAGATAAAAAATAATGGAAGCCTTAATAATATAAAAGAAAAAACCAACACTCAATAGCATTAACTACGAACACAATATGCTCACCATGTTTGGAAAATAAAACTTCCCTATAACTCTAGATAAATACACACAACCCATACATTCAGTTGTAAAAATAAAATCATCCTTGATAATGGCTAAAAAAGTATAGCCAAAAGTGCTTGGAAATGCAGAAGATTTGGACAGTTCTTACACCTTTTGTGTCCAGAAAAGAAAACACCTGTACAAACACAAGAAAAATTAAATAAAAAAGCTTAATTGCAGTACCTTGTCAGTCATCTTTAATGAAACATGTATAAAGGAGGGATTGCTTCATAAATACACTATATATATATATATATATATATATATATATATATATATATATATATATATATATCTCAAAGTTCTTGGAACCTATTTGAGTTTTCATGAACAATATAAGCTGTGCTTTGTGACAGTTAATAGTCAGTTACTCAAGCAGTTAGCAAAAAGAACACCTACTACCTCTCTTCTTTGAATAAATGATAATTCAACCTCAACATCAAAGATAGTGCCAGATTCAACACTACTTCAATCTTCAACCAAAAGTGAAAATTCTTGGCTTAAATATTTCACACACAAGCACAAATTATTGCTTATAAAGAAACTGTATCAAAATTCATTTTTCTTCTTTTTTCACTTTTTACAAAAAACTTTATTTCCAAATTTCTGCCTAGAAACCTTATCATGTAATTTAGTAAAAAAAACTTTTCCCCTCAAAAAGAAAGAAATTACTGAAATAATTTTTCTTTTAGAGCCAAGGAAATATTAGAAAATCGGAAAATGTTCTCTTAAACAAAGCAAAGAATGCTGAAATGCTATGTAATATCAATCCTCCTATATGTCAGTAAATGCTGAATAATTTAAAATATATCTGAAGCAGCAGCAGCAGCAGATATGTGGTTCTACAGAAGGATGTTTAGAATACCACAGACAGAACATAGGAGTAACAAAGAAGTTTGAAAGAAAATGAAACAAAAACGATGCTTATACTTAGAATCAAAAGGAGACACTTGAAATTTCTAGGACACAAAATTAGGAATGAGGGCTTGGAGAATCTGACACCCACAGGACATACAGAAGTGTATAACTTATCTAAGAAGCTGGTAGAAATGAATGGCAGAGGAGAGAGTACAAAGATAGGCATTGCTAAGAGATACAAAGGATAGGTAGTTGCGAAGTTATGCTCACTCATGTCCTGAAGGGATATATTGCATAAAAGAAGGTTTCAACACATATTTTCACCTTCTTGATCTTTGTGCTTTTCTCTCACAATAATAGGAATGCTTATTTCTTGTATGTTAAGCAAAACTTCTTGTTCTGTTTGATGTTAAATACCCTTAAGTTAAATACAAGCAATGTCAACTTGAGCTATAACATAAACCACTACAGCCTCAGATCAGATGGTAACAAGCACAGATGCAAAATATACAGAGCATATGTATATTTTTTACACTGATGAGGCAAGAATGTGTAAATCTTTTGTGTAGAAGCAATGTAATCTTCAAAAGATATCCAGTTCCTCACCACCAACCCCTGTTCCCAGTGACAGGTAAAACTAAGTGGGCAGATTGCATTAGCTATGTTATGCCTACAAAATGTATTTTCCCCATGTGCATGACAGGTTTAGATCTACTGACAATGCCTGAGAAGTGACCTTGATGATGAAGATGCAGTCAAACTTCATCTAGGCATGTGTTGTTTGTAGCAAGTGCTCACATGGTCATATTTCACTAATAAAGGTTTGGCAGTTTAAAATCTACTTCCTGAGGAACTGAACTCTGTGGATGACAGATCTGACAAATTTCAGCAATGTGAATGTACAAGGCCAATATTGAGAGAAACTTTATCAAACATTTCAAGTCTAATGCAATAAGTAATTCTCACAAGTCACTTGAATGAACATTCTTACACATACAACACAAGCTATACAGATTATTTTTTGAAGACATGACTTAATTATTACTCTTGTTATTGTTAAACCTGTTAATTTCTGCAAAATGAAGCTATATACATTTAACCTTTTCATTCTCACTTTCTCAGCTGACACCCTAATTTTAGAAAATACTGAGTTGTGACCCTTCCATGAACAAAGCTAATTCAACCTAGATTAAAAGCTACTATAGACCAGTCATAAGCCATAACATCTCTAACAAACCTGTCACATCACTGTATTTTAGAGGTACCAAAATATAATGTATAAGTGGTCCTAGCCTTTCCATTTTCTCTTGTGAACAGAATTGTTTTGAAACCAAATTCTATCTGGTGATGAGAAAATATTCTCGAGCTTGAAATTCCCTGTTTAAAACTATCTTTCAAATGGTGTTTTCTGTTTGCAAATGTCACTACTCCTTTACTAGGCTTTGTTTTTGAACAACCTCAGTTTAAACAGAGACTGTAAAAATAGAGTTAATCAAGACAATATTATAGAAGGGAAAAATTCAATCAAATATAACCAGAAAGTGATAAATCTAATTGATAATGAGGTTAGACTTCTTCAATTTGTGAGCAAATGAATAAAAACTATCCAGGTATTACATCACTTCATGGAAACACTAATGTAATATGCTGTAGATTTTATCCCACAATAGATACAGGAAGCCATACATTAGCTTTTTTAAAAACTCAATAAAAGATCTGCAAAAAAAATTTCAAGCAGCATAAACAGAATCTGTAAGCTAATGAATTTGAGAATGATATCTCCTCAAAGTTAATGGATAAATTCCTCCAATCTTTTTTAAAATTTGAGTCACTGATACTGCACTGCAAAACCAAATGATATTTTATACTTCATATCAAGACATTTACCCATAAAATAGCCAACAAAACTATTTTTCAAAAATAGATTAAACTTCAACTTATCACCAAATAAAAGTACAGCTTTATGTTGGGCTTAAGACAGCAAGAGTTTTCAAACTGTTTGAATGTAAAAAACATTCTGATACTTGGTGGACAAAGTATTTGATAATGAATATTGTATCTCCTAACTCCTCTTCCTCACTAAAAGACTATGTTCATTTCCTTACAGTCAAAGAGGAGAACATTCTAACTTTCATTTCATGATAAGTAATTACATTTCAAATTTGTGTATCTTATGTTTGAATAAATATCATCATTTTATTTGAACACACGACAATCTTGTCTCACATTTTTTTTTTCAACAAATGGTCACCCATGGAATCTTCCCCCAGCCTGTAAGAAGACTAAAGATATATTGGTTGCTTCTGTTTTTCAGAACACTTCTTTCTAGTGATAATTTTAAGAAAGAGTAACTAACAATATTCTTTATGATTTAACAGAGCATTTAGAAAACAACATTTAACAGAGCAATTAGAAACATTATCTTGCTGCGATGACTTAAAAGAGCAATTAACAACATTCTTTATCTTGCAGTGATGATTTAACAAAGCAATAAACAAAATTCTTTATCTTGTGAGGATTTAAAAGCACAATTAACAACATTCCTTATCATGTTGTGATGCCTTAAAAATCCTATTTCGATTATTTCCAAGTTAGGATATAAGTTAGAATTGTGTGAAAATCATTTTAAAGAATGAAACACAAAAAATGAAAACGGAAAATAATATGGTGATCCAATTTTGACATAATGGTTTATGTTCTTAAAATGATCAGACTAACATAGAACCAAGAATGTGTGAGAATACTGATGTAGCCATTTCTGTGATTGGTAAATGATTATTATTGGCATCTTTCAGTTGCAAAATCTATTAAGATAAACAAAACTTAAGGCAGATGTGACCAACTTTAAATAACTTGCATAATTCTTCAGTTAAATCAATTCAGTCTTATTTTTTCTAATTATATACTTGAATTTTTTTCTATTGATGAAACTAACAACATTGGTGCTGCCCAAGTTAACTGTGGTGCAAACATTCACATATTTTTTTGTTGGGATTAGTTATTTTTAAATCAACTATGAAATAACAATTGCAACCCCAGGTACAGGTGTAAAGAAGTGCATAATTTCCTCTGGCCTATAATGCCTGTAATGCTCTCTCTTAGGATATAACACAGCTTCTTTTTATGAAGTAATGATACAGGGTTATTTGCGTGAGCACAGGTGGCTATAATTTTGGCATGTAGTTTTTAAATGTCTCAAAGTACTTTTAAAATTTTGTTCTTGAATACTGCTGAATGTGTACATGTAGAGAAGATACTGATACTTTCTTTTACTGCCATAATCATCTTATAATCTATTGAGTACTGAGCTGCTATGTGATGTCTGTCCTTCTATACGGCAGTGGATGTTGGATGGTCTCCGCAAAGATGAAGAGGAGGCTTGAGGCAGTGGAGATATGGTTCTACAGAAGGATGCTAAAGATATCATGAGGTTTTAGAAAGAATGCAAACAAGGAGGAAGCTTATACTTAACATCAGGAAGAGACAGACTAAAATTTCTGGGATGCATAAGAAGAAAAGAGGGCCTGGAGAATCTGATGCTCATAGGTCAAATAGAGGGAAAGAAAGACAAGGGAAAGCAACACATGACATACCTGGCAGGCTTAAGCAAGTGGATGATAGAACGTGGCATGGGGGAGGTGGCAGAAGGACAAAACATATTGAGAGCTACAAGGGATAGGGAAAGTGGAGATTGCCTACGTCCTGAAAGGACATGGCACATAAAAAGAAAAGGAAGTACGGTCAAGCCCAGGATAATCTACAATTTTCTAAAAGGAATTTTGAAATAATATTTCTTTTGGAACACTTTGTAAATGTCAACAATTGCTGGGTGCTGGATGTAGCCATTATACATTTTATCATGAAATAAAAAAGTTTTAGGTTTTAGTTTAATGACAGTTTACAGGTTGATTGTTATATTTATTTACAATATTGTACATATATTTAATATTCAAAACAGCTATTCTTTGTTTTCATCATAGCCCTTAATCTCTTTTAAACTAAAGTGCATGATTTCTTCACCTCCTCTTCACTCAAATTGTATCACAGCACCATAAGAGCTTGTTTCAGGTCTGATTCACTTGAGAATATGATACATGAAACATCTCTCTCCAGTTTAGGCCATTATATATATCCATAGGATTAATGTCAGGGATTCATTGAAGCAAAAAGTTCATTGAAAATGTGTCTTGTGCCAGTTCTGTGTCAAACTGGCTGCGTGTGTGGGAGCTCTGTCTTGAGTGAAGACACAGCAATTTCCAAATTTGGCTGACAACAACCTCCTTCTCCAACATTTGCTGGTAAACTCTGCTATTCATTTTCTGTCATTCAATGAACACCAAGGGTGACTTTGAACCATCCAAAGCAACAGCAGCCCAAACCATGGCACCAGTTGGTTTCTGTTACTCGAAATGTGTTCTGACACCTTCAGGAATATTTTCTGGTGAAGGGGCATAAACCCTATCATTTTGGTAGTAGACCACAGCCACTGCAGTAAAAAGACACTCTTCTAATCAAGCAAAAACTTTGTCTAGAGGAACAATGCATCTCCACCAACATTTTCTTCTTTCTACCAAGCCATTTCTGCTTGGGCACAGCTGTAATCACTGAATCTTGTGTAGTTTTAGTCCTAAATCTTTTTTCATGATCCTCCTTAGTGATCCATCTGAAATATCCACAGCTCTTTTGACTTCTTTCTCATGCTTTTTCATGAATTTCTCTTCTATCTCTTCTTGATAGTTTCAGTGAACTTTCTAACACAAACTGAATAGTTTCTACCTGGAAGTGGATTTCAAGAAGTTGTTTACTCTTGAACTTTAAAAAAAAAAAAACTTTTTTCACACATAAAAAACAGTTTTTTTTATGACAGCATTCATTGTTTTAACACTTCATACCAGCTATTTTTAATGCAACATTTTGATTAAATTTAGTTTGAGCTGACATATTTAGTTAAACTATAAATAATAAAACAAAAGAATGTTAGGAAACCTTATGTAAAATCTGAAACTATTTTCCTGAAGAAGCATGCTTCAATTTATATTTAAAGAATGACTGAATATTTATGTTTAAATAATAGGAAAACATTAATGGTGTACTTGGTTCAGACATTTACAGCTAAGACTTGACATGCTATGTTCAATGAATCAACCTTATTCCTGCCATAACCCATTTAAAAGGATAAAATTCTATTCAAACTACTTTTTTTTTGACAAGCCATTGCTTTGCGGAAGAGACTCTGGCATGAATATTGCTTCAAATGATATCATCTTAATATTTACAAATCAAAAGCCGGTTGTTCCATATCCTGATAATCTTCACTTTTTATTTATACATTCATGTCACATATCTCACTCATTAACAGTTGACCTTGAACTGCTCTTGAGTCTTGCATTAGGTGAAGTTTAAATAAAACTGTCAATTTCAGCAGGAATATTTAGAAAAATGTTTGACTACTGTAACTTCAACACAACAACTTTTTTTATTGAACTTTTATTACAAATTTATGAAATGACCATATAAACAATTGATATATTTATATTGATGGATAGAGGGCTTACTCAACTGAAATCAAAGGCTTAGGGGATTCCCTCGATGGGTTCAATGGCAAGTTTTCAAGTCAGAAGACATAAGATATGGTCTGACCTAGAGAGAGATAGGCTTGACCTGTTTTGTATTGCCCAAGGCACCTTACAGCAATCCTATCAACACACCCAGTCATTAGAGTCATGATATTGATAGTCATGGTAATGGTGATGATGAATATTAAGGTAAACAAATGGGTTTTATATGCCATCAAAAATATACTAAACTGTATTTCTTTGCAATAACAACAATTTTGCAAAATTTATAACTGTGACAAAATATTCCAAAGTATTTAAAAACCTAATTAAATGATTGATGAAAGCATTTAATGATTCCATCATAAAAAAAAACAACAATTTTGCATAACTTGAAGAGTTATCAACATATTAACCATTGTTCACAGACACAAATCTGTTCTTTGTATATTTGCTATTGTTTAAACAATATTTTGGAGAATACATTCTACAACATGAGACAGGTGCAGTCTGAAAGAAGAAAGGAAATCTTTCCCTCAAGGGCACTTTTTATGGGTTGTTCTTGAAGATTTCACCTCTTAAGGACTGAATAATAGACAAGCTAAGATGTTGTATATTAACAACATTAACTATACAAACATGAGATTTGAGCATCCAAATAATGTTTGATATGATATTTTCAATATCACCAACTGAATATTCATATATAAAAATAAAAAGAATCTTATCCATGCTTCATGTCCATAAAGTTTCAAGTGTAAGAAAATCAATGCACAATTTTAAGTTTTATTTTAAATTTTGTAAAAAATGACTTTCTCCTACAGAATAATTAATTTGTTTTTATGAATTGTTACAATTCCTTCACAGATGAAGAAGAGAACTGAGGCAAGAGAAATGTGGTTCTACAGAAGGATGCTGAGAATAGCATGGAATGAAAATGTGAGTAACAACAAAGTTTTAGAGGAAATGGAAAAAGAACTTTGAAACAGAATGAGATAGTTGAAATTTCTAAGGTACATAATGTGGAAAGAAGTCTTGGAGAATTTGAGACTCACATGACATATCGATGGCAAGAGGGCCAGGAAAAGCAATAAATAATCAACTTGTGAAAATGGCTGGGAGAATAGGAATGAGGAAAGCTAACAAAAAGATGGACCTTACTAATAGCTACAAAGTCTAGGAAGTTGCAGAGAGCCATGATCATCCACATAAAAAACAACATATGAATGCCAAGATCAGTAAATTGACAAGTCTTCAATGTTAATATAAACTTATAGAAAAGAGAAAAAAATTAATTTCAAATGACAGAAAACTGTTCTCTTTGAAAGTAAGTTGATTTAAACGCTACTGTGTTTAAAAAGTTTGAATATTTCTTTAAAAATTATGTCCATTCAAGACATAAGTGATCATGCTCTCCACAGTTTCCTTTTCTTGGAAAATATAAAAGTGTCATTTCAAGCTACCCTCTTCAAGTTTTGTTATTTCAAGTTCTTGTTCACTTAGTGTGGTTGGTCAATCAAGGCTAGAGGCCCTGTCTGCCCTTCTATTTTGCTCATAGATAAGAAAAGAATTTTACTTTGAGATACCTTTTGTCTCCCCACACACAAAAACAAAACTTAAAAAATTAACCTGCATCTTATACTCAGGTGATAGGGTTACTCTTTTGGAAGCACTAATCCGCTCATGAATATAGAATTAAATAGATATGATTCTAAAAGATTAAATATATATGATTCCAAAAGATTAAATATATATGATTCTAAAAGATTAAACTATGATTGCAAATCAAAATTATGATAAAAAGTAAGAAAAAGAGAAATAAATATTGATGAATCATAAGTTGAATATTATTAGATTTTTTCCTAAATATTTCTTGTCAAATTGAAGGTCAAAGGTAATACTGAATGGATTAGGCCAATAAATACAGTTGTTAAATAGGGGACAACAGAAGGTTAAAATATAAAATTTTATTTCAGCTACAAAGAGAGAAGGGCTCTCAACCACAACTCAAAAAAGAAAGAAATTGTGTTTGAAAATATAAAAATATAAATTATTTTTCAAATCAGTCTTTTACTTCACTATTTGTGATTCAGTCAATTGTTAAAATTAAATGCGTTTTCTTTATCCTAAGCATTCAGCATTATTTTGGTCTGTTGCCATCTGACACTTGGAGAAAACAATTTCGAGATTCTATTAAAGACATATAAGAATCTGAATTTAAGCTATTCTCCTCCTTCTTTGAATCCTAAGATGAAGCGATCAAAATCATCACAGTAATTGACTTGGAAATATTCTCCCATAAATAACTGGGACAATAAATATCTTGATAATTTTAATCCTACAAAAAGAAACTTTTCTTTTAATCGTATTAGAGAAGCTTTTTTTGCTGATGCTAACCTCCAGGAGAGGGACTCATTGTATTTTCTCAGGCTAATATTTTCAGCTGACATGATGTATAAAGGTTATAATGAATTAATTGCTAGGCCTGCTACTAGAGAAGTTGGTTTATGGAATTCTGCTAGAGAATTTTTCTTGCCATATCTTATACATTTATAAATCTACCATTTATCCATGCATTGAATATTGTTGTCATATCTGGTCTGGTCCTTTTGCTATGTATTTAGATGATCTTCATAAAATTCAAAGAAAAATCTGCAATGTTATCTGTGCCTTTTCTATAAATATTATGAGTTTCATGCTAACAGTTATTTCTCTTTTGGAAATCTCTTCCATCTTCTTGCTGTCCAGTCGACTGTGATCTTCAAGAATTTAAATGCAATGTCAACTTACATTAGTTAGACTGTTGTTCTCATCTTTATTGCCATATTAATGATGTTTCAACGGTAGTACGCTCTGGCCTTCTTCAGGTGATTTAAAAACCCTTTATTTCGTCCACCGGGGTAGACAGTTCTAGTTCCACGTGCCACGCCTCTTCAGGATGTCACAGTTATCTCCCTTTAACTCAATTCTTCAAGTTTATGTTCAAGCCAGGTACTGAACTCACACCTATTTGGATCAAGTCTCTGGATTCAACCAACACTTTTATCCACTGGGCCATATTTCTTTGAGGTCATCAAGTGTATGAATTTTTGGAATTTATAAACTTAATGTATCAGTATAATTTTTTTTACTAGAGCTCATACTGCAATTTTGTTGTTATTGCTTTTCTCTAGCACTCCTTATTACTGGTTCTCATGGTGTATTCATTTCTATGCATGGCCAGTTTAGGAGATTTTTGTGGCTTAGCATATGTGCTGATATCTAGGCCACAAAAATCTCCTTGGAGCCTTAAGTCGAAGGGAGATAAATGAGACATCTGGAAGAGGCATGGTATGTGGGACTAGAACAATCTACCCCAGATAATGAAATAAAGACTTCATTTTGAAATTCCAATCACCTGAAGAAGGCTGGAGTGTACAGTGGCTGAAACATTGTGAATATGGCAATAAAGATGAGGACAACAGTCAGAACAATGTAAATAATTACAATACCTCATCTCAGAAATATAGATAGGCAATGTCAGTCATTATCTTCTGTCTTCTTAATTTCTTTGTTCTTTCTCTTTAATTTTTTCTCTCATCTTAGTTTTATTGCTTTGCTTGAGAAGATATGATTTTAAAAAATATTAGAAATTTGTTGTGAGAACAAGATTATTATTTTGCAATTTTAAAGCATAAAACATATTATTAAATTCATCAGTAGTTTTTATTAATGGTTGTAAAAGATAATGCTTCAAGAAAATAGATGATGATAAATAAACAAGTGAGAGAGAAAGTTATGGAATTTCAGTTCAAGAAATGATAAAATAAATCATGGAAGTTATATTTTCCTTCTAATTGAGAGGCAAAAATATATCTTCTGCAAATAAATGTAATAAATTAAAATAAAAAATATTATTCTCACCTGAACAAAATGTAAACACCTCATTTCCTCAATGAAAATGTCAATCAACAAAGGAAACAAACTTACCTGCAAATAGAAGATAAAAAGATTTGTTAGTAATGATATACAAAATTTTTCACATTTTTATAAAATTTATAGACTGCAATTAAATTTTTCTTAATCGTCTGCTTATGCATTCTTTACAGGGTCAGCATGTCTTACCTCTGAAACAAGGGGTTACAAGGTGCGGAATAATTAGAAAACAGAAACATTACTAAGAAGTGGGAATAAAAGATGATCAATCAGGAGGAGAGTAAATAGCAACTGACAATTGCATTTAAAATTTTGCAGATTGAAGTTGGTGGAAAGCATGGTAGCAAAAGGGAGTTCCACAAGTGAGTAAGGTAAGAAAAGAAACTGTTAGTATAGAAATTGCAGTTGCATCTAGCCAGCTCAACAGTCAACTGATGAGATCTTGATGCCAGTCTAGTACTGCGCTTAAAGTCAAAAAATCTAGGTACCATAGTAAAAAACTCATCCAACGAATTACTATGAAAGTATTTATAGAAAATACACAGGGATGCAATGTTATGGTGGTGGGAAAGTGACCGAAAATGAACTACCAGATCAGGACCAATAATATTGCTGATTCTTATCAAGGAGCTCAAGGTAAATAGCAGGGGTACCAGACCATATGTTGAGGTTCAATTAGCAATAGCATTTTGGCATTTAACTTCAATAAGAAATATATCTTCATACTTTCCCAGCTTTTGCTGATGATCATTATTCTAATAATGAATATATACAAATTTTAAAATAATTAAACACTATCACTTGAACTGATAGATATTTTCAATTACCCAGATCAATTTCCAGGATTTATTGATTGATTTGGTTTTCTATAGTTTATCAACATTATGCAGATTATTTAAAGCCAAGAAATATTTTTTTAGATTGTATTTTTTTTAAATAGTGATTTCTGATACAAGTCCTACTAATTAACGAATAGTTGGGGGGAGAGAAGTGTTCGATTCATACCATTTCCAAAGGTATTTGAGCATATGTGAACATAATGACCACAACTGGAATTGGAACTCAGCTATCTGATTTTAAATTTCGAGCCATTAATTGTTATGCTAACTGTACATCCAAGCTTACAGCAGCTGGTATTCCCAAGAGGTTACCCATCCAGGCTTGATATTGCTTAACTTTGGTGGTAATATGAGAACCAGTATTTCAATGTGATATACCTGATACAAGTTTTAATAATTAACTACTAGTTGTGGAAGAGAAAAGGTGGTTTCATACCTTTCCCAATGGTATTTGCATGTATCTGAATATAATGAACACAACTGGAAGTGGAACTCAGCTCTCAGATTTCCAATTTTGAACCATTATCCATTACACTAACTGTACAACCAAGCTTCCAGTACCTTGTATTCCTAAGTGGTCACCCATCTAGATACTGACCAGGCTTGATATTGCTTAACTTTGGTGATCATATGAGTAGCACTGTTTCAACATGATATGCCTGTAAGCCTGGATTTTCCAGTAGGTATGTTTGCACATAATGAATCATAGTTAATGACCATATTGAACTGAGAACAAATAACATTCAAACAATAATATTTTGTACATCTAATACAGTCACAGTGTTTTATTACTTACTTCTGTAAACAAATTAATTACAATGTATCTTTCAGCTGATTTGGTCAACAAGAACTCACTTACCTGATCATCTATGAAAAAGAATTTAAAAATCCTAAACCCATTTTGTCAAAGGGTTAAATACAAATGGAAATTAGTGAAGCTCTAAAAAAATAACTCAAGATCTTGAGATGACGTTTAATTATACAATCAAAGAACCTTTCTAACATTTTGTCTAATAATTTAAAGAAGCCTTTGTAGTTCCTGTTTCTTTTTGGTTTTTCTTATCTGTTTTACTGGAAGTCATAATTTTTTTCATACTGAAATTTGATCAAAGACAAGATAGCCAGAAGCAGAATAAAAAGTATTATTTTAGAGTAGGGATGAATGTACATGAATTTGATACATCAAAGAGTGTTTGAATCTTGCTTTAAATAATGTAATTTGTAAATTTGTCAGATTACAGTGTTTTTATTCTCAATTATATTTCCCTTTTTCTTTGTTCTAAAAGAGGATTTGTTAGGTTCTTTGCTTTGGGCTGACAATATCCTTTCTTCAAGTTTTTTATAATATATTCTGTTATGAGAAAAAAAACTCTCAGTATCATATCAGAATTATCATTCCTGATTCAGTTGAACTTTGGGAGATCTTCATCATTCATATGAATACTATTAAAATCATTTCATTATTAGCTTTATTATAAGAAATAAGTTTGAATGACATCATTTTCATTAAGATAAATTGTTATTCTGCAACGCTTACATTATCATCATTATTCTTTTTAAAATTACATCTATTTGTGTTGAAAACAAAACAGACAATTATACTTAATCTCAAGAAGAGACAGTTGAAATTTCTTGGGCGCATCATAAGGAAAGAATGCTTAGAAAATTTGATATGGTTATTTATACACAGCATTATTAGAAAATAAGAGTGATAGTTATAGTAAATTTAAACCCAAAGTATCAAAAATTCAATAAAATATTATATTATGGAGAATATTTTCCTAAATTTTTAAGATTGCTGAGTATTTAAAAATTATATATAAATAGTGCTCATGTTATGTTCTTCAATTACTTTTTACAGATAAAGCCACACCTCTAGAGAACAATATGAAATAAAAATCCATCTGCCATCAGCTGTCAACATATCAGCAGCTTAAATAAACAGCTACTGCCATATTAAAAAATGTATTTCTGCAATATTTTAAATTTAAGTAAATAATATTTATTTCAAATTAGGTTAATAATACTTTAAATAAACTAATATTTTTCAAATAAATTTTCAGTAATGTATATTTTAATTTTGGAAGAGTTTTTAATAAAGAGAATTACATTGCAATAAACACAGGCTAAAAATGGCATGGAAATCAGATTTTTATTTAAAAAACTCCTTTCAGTCAATCTTAATTAGTTTTGAAATAGAGCAAAGTATTTTGATTATTGGAAATAATAAATTTAATCTATTAACTTGAAATTAATATTAAAATAAAAGCTTCAAGAAAGATTTTTCATTTTTTTAAATTTATTTTAAACCTTAGATATTGTGAATCTGTGGAGGTACCTTTTTCCATTTATCTACACAATTATGATTTTGGAAAGTAAAATTTTTGCTGAAATATGTTGGAAAACTTCCAAGTTTTCATATCAATTTAAGAAAATTCAAACTTGAATCAAAATATATGAAAAAATTAAGAATCAATTTAAATCTGCACAAGGCAGGTAAGGGTTAAGGTTAGAATAGGATTATTATTATTATTACAATGATTAAAATAGTAACTATGAAAAGTGATAGTGATATTTATATATTAATTGGTACTTCTGTTGAGGATCATTGTAATGGTACATTCTGACTTGCATTAAAATGAAAGTGTCTCTTCCAGGTCCTTTATCACTAATCAGTAACATGCCTGTGTCAAACTTGTTAATTTTATTTTACTGTTCAAGCAGCAGAATATTTAGATAACAGATATGTCACTTGTCTGATTACTTCCAAATCAGAGTTTTATATATGTTGTGGAGTTATTTCCTTAGTGGAAACTGTACTCGGACTAAATGCGTCCTAAATAGGTTAAACGTACAGAAACGTTAGGAACTTGTTATATTAAAGTATTACGCAGAGTAATCGAGTTGTGGTCGCTGACTACTTTTTTCCATTTGACTACTACTGACTCCTACTTATAATAGATGGGAGAGTCTATTACCTATAGACAAGGTGTCTTTCACTATAACAATATATATGTTTCTTTAGCATGATAAGTACAAACAGAGAAACAATAAAACAGAGAGAAAACATCACAGTATTAATTATTAAATAGATGATTATTTTGCTAATTACTTTAAGCTGAAAGTTTTTTTCTTTTATTTTTCATCATATTATTTCTGTTATCATTTCTAAATATGGTAAGCAATTCAGGTTTGCCATCATTACAATGATTATCTATGTACTTATAATCAACAGAAAATTATTATCTTCGAAATATCAATGAAGATGGTTACATGAAACAGGCAGTTATATTATAAGAAACAGATCTGAAGGCTTTTTTTTTCTGGAAATGATACATCTTTGATGTATTACAACTAAAATGATTCCTGTTTTGAGAGGGAAAAAAGGATAATATAAATTGGATGGTGTTATAAAGCTCAATAAAAGATAATTAAATTCAAAATTAAATTAGTTTAATGAATATTTAGACTTGGAATATAATAAGTTAATTGTTAAATTAAAAAATGTTTTGTCAGGTAAAACTCAACATTACTTTATCAAGTAGATTAGTTAATTATCTGATGCCAATATTGAGAGGAACTGTTTAAATTATCTCATAAATTGGGTTTAATCTTTGAAGACACAAATTACATTGAACTCACTCTTCACTATAACCCAAAGCTGGCTCAATTGTGAGAAAATCAGCCTGATATCTACAAGGTCTCTCCAGAATGCATCTGGCTATTTGGAATATCTTGAGAACAGATTGCAAAGACTTTATACTACTTGGCAACCAATTACAGGGCAGTGAAATCTTACTGCACATATGAATGGAAGCTCTTCTGAGAGGTAACTTCGTGAGCAGTGAAATGTCATTGAATGATCAGAGCCTTACAGCTGATCTCTCCTCTGATTTTACTCTAACAGATCAATAGGGAAATAATTGGCTTTTCATTTGCAATAGCTTAAAACAAAGCTGGTGTCATTTCATAATCACAGATCAGATTCTGAGTTTTTTTATCATGAAATCTGGTTCCACTTCAAATGAGGCTCCATGTTTGAACATCTCTTGGACATCAAGTTCAATCCAGATCCCAAGTTGAACTCTTTTTTCCAATCTATTGCAAAAGATGTTGGAAAAATGTTTGGTTTGTTTAGTGACTGCAGGAAGAATCTCACTACTTCTGCCATGCTTTCAGACAATTAGGAACATACACCCTGATTAACCAGCCAATCAGGAACATATACCCTGATTATGAAGCCAATCGGGAGTATACACTCTGCTTAACCAGACAATCAGATATTACTAAACAATCAGATTCATACTAAACTTTTAAAATGGCATATATAGATACATCAGTAGGATTAAGAAGTTCATGACTAGGGAAAAGCATTGTACATCAATTTCCCCAGAATAAATAGTTCTGAATAAATAAAACTTAATTTCCTGGTTTGGTAATTCGATACCACCTGCTGATAGAATGCATAACATTACAAAGAGAATTCATTCAGTATATCCCAACTTACATTCATTCAAAGTTCCTATTGTTTCTGATTGGAAGTAATAAAAAATAGTTGTATATTCATGACTGATTTTGAATCCATTAGATATAGACAGAATTTCAGCTTTTTGCATCGCTGCCCACTGACTTTGCTGCCGCTCTTGCACTTTCGCATTAGATTCAGTCATTTTCTCTTGACATAACGAAAGAATCAGAGGAAGTGATGTAAATCTTGACATACTGTTAAATGAAAGTGAATTAATATTTTTGTTATGATTACTATATATATTCCTGATTATTCTTGATTACTATATATAAATTTTTATTTATCAAGAACTATTTTGGCAGAAAGATGTATGACAAGTGGAAAAATGTTTTCAGGTGATAAGTTTCGTCCCTGAGGACTTCATAAAACAATCTTTGTTTATGTTGATCTTGGGAATTTTAAGCTTAGAAAATAATTTAAAAATTGTTTTTTTTTTAATGATGTACTTTGGATTTAGTTTTTTTTTTAAAATGTGTTTTGGGTATATAACTTAACAAATTTTGGGTATATAATCTAACCAATTTCAGTCAGATTCTTTTTGTTTCCCATCATCTTTGTTATTAAATATCCCACATTGTGATTAGAGAAGATCTGCCAAGAATGGTGAAATGTTGTAGGAAACTGGATGCAAATTTACTGTAGATGAACTAGCAATTAAAGCATTTTTTCAAAATTTAAAATTCTCATTATGTCTCATTGATGCACATGTGTAATCAAATCAATATTAATAAACCTAATCTGATGAAGTCCTATGGGATGAAACACATCACATGAAAATCTTTTCCACTTTGTCATATATGTAAATGATCTTAAAAATGTATAAATACTTCATTGTATTTATAGAGTAAAATTGCTGGAGATTCTTAAAATGACCTGAATTTTATACTTATGAACTGGGCATGTAAATGAAGCATTAAATTGTACAAATTATTAACCAATGCAACAAAATTCTGAAGCTTCATCTGATGCAGTCATTCTTAAACCAATGCTTTTGTCTCCAAGGAAAGAAATTTTAAATCCAAGTGGAGGAATTTCAAGCCTATGTATAATTCATGAGTATAATAATGAAAAAAAAATTGAAATAGCATTTCAAAAACCAAGGATCACAAGGGGAGGAGTAGGATCTGGGACTCTGAGAAAAAACAAAGTGATTCTGAAAGCTGAAAATATCTATTTGCTCATCTGAAATATGTGATAAGATAGCTTTCTATATCAGCCAATATTCAGTGAAATAGACAAAGGAGTTCAATAATACATCTCTAAAGAACAGAATTAATTATATAAGGTAATAACTCAGCATGTGACCATGTTGATGATGAGCTGTTCTGCATTTTTTAAATAGAAATATAATTAATAATGTGTTTACCAGTGTAACTGGAATAAAGACAAAAGTTTAGAGATCTAGAAAGGATTGGCATTAACAAAATTTTTTTTTAGCCTTTTTAATATGATACCACAGCAGGGGTAGAAAATAACAAAAACATTTCAGATTAAAAAGCAAGGTTGATTTTTAATGATTTTAAATTCATTTCCATTTGCCTTCTGGCCAATTTATTTTATTTGGATCATTTTGTTTTTTCTTACTCTTTTTACAGTATCCTCAACTTGTATGACTCTCTGAGTAGCTCCACTCAACTTCCTTCATATCTGTTGTGAATGAGTGTAAAAAGCTGAAAAGTTGCACATGAAACAATAAATAATTAATTGTAAAATTAATTGCAAACAAAAACTTAGCCAATTAGAAAAGAATGATGAATTTAAACAAGCAGTTTGGTCATTATAAAAAAAAAAAAAAAATCAGAAATCTTTTAAAAAAATGTTTTTAAATTATCATTTGGATAGAATGCTTAGGAAATACATGAAACAGTGTTTTTCTTTAAAAGTATTTTTTTTAGTTTATCATGAAATTCACTGACCTGCTTTCAAATTCAAACTTCGAAAAATATTTGTTTTTTCAGAAGTTGCACTAATTTTAACTGACAAGTGCTTGAAAGAAACTTTTATCATCAATTATTAGCATCATTGTTTATCAGCCATATGTGGTTTTTCAAAAACGTGATTTGGAAAGTGTGACACTAAAATCCAAAAGCACATTGGGACAGCTAAAGATGCATTCGAAAAGCTAAGCAGAGTATAAGGAATAGAAAAATTTCCTTAGACACAAAGAACTCAACGGTCATGCAATATCAGTACTCCAATATGGCAGTGAATGCTGGACAATCTTCAAACAGATGAAGAAGAGACTTGAAGGAAAAGAAATGTAGTTCTACAGAAGGATGCTGAGAATACCATGGACTGAACATGTGAGCAATGACAAAGTTTTAGAGAAAATGGGAAGAAAATGTTTTAATCAACATCAGGAAGAGATGTTTGAAATTTCTAGGGCACATAATGAGGAAAGAGAGCTTGGAAAATCTGATATTCATAGGATAGATTGAAGGCAAGAGGGACAGAGGAAAGCAATGCATAATCTCCAGAGTCAGCTTGAATAAATAAATGGTGAGACAAGGTATAAAAGAGATAAGAAGAAGAGAAAATTTATTAAGAGCTACAAGGGACAAAAAATTGTGGAGAGCCATGATTGCTTAAAGGGTCATGGCACATAGAAAAAGAAAATTATCTGTAAAAAATACTACAATTTACAATATGTATTATTCAATGAAATTTTCAATCATTTATATTAGACACTAATCTGTAAGCTGGAAAACTATGGTGATTTCCAAAATGAGTAATAATACCTCCTTGGGGGAACTACAAACATTGAAAAGTATTCAGGAGAGTTACGAGTGCTATAATTTTAATGTGTTATAATTGTATTTAAATTTAAATGTACCACTAGATTGGCAGCAAGGTCTCATCATTCAGCAGTTGAAACTTCTGGATGTAAATGTAAGTTCTATGCTAACACTTCTGCCTTGTGGAAATCTCTTCCAGCTTCTTGCTTTCTAGGAAGGTATATATGACACAGCAGTTCAGTAACCTTTGTTGTTTCATGACATTTTCTTATTTCTTAATACTTAGTTTCTCGAAGGCTTCTTATACAAATCTGATGAGCATTCAGTTTCTGTGTAACGTTTTCCATTACCTTTTAGTATGCTATCCAAATAGTTTAATTTCTGTATAGAATTTTTAGCTTACAATCATTTTCTACCAAGTGGAAGATCTTAGCATAAGCCACAGGAGTAAGTTATCTGTTCCTGATTACCTGACACTGATTAAATTAGAGTGTTTTCTATTTATGATAGACTGTAGTAGTTTGTGTCAATGCATCCACCCATGCATGTGCAGATATATAAGAATTAGCATGTCTGATGGCATATAAATCATGCAGTCAAGAAGTAAGTTATTCTATCTCAGATGGGAATATTAAAAAAACATTTTAAGATTGATAGTCAAGCCTAAATATTAGTTTACAAAAGAGTTCCATATTCACAGCTAAGATGAAGGGGAATTTTTTAAATGTAATTCTTTTGTGGAAAATATAATGTCCCCAATAAGTTTTCAAGCATGATAAATATTTAAAAACTATAAAACCAGCAATATTGGCTCTTTTCATTATTTCACTTTTGGTCGTATATGTAAATTATGCTTATGACTATATAACAGAGTTATTTCTTATATTTAGAAGACATTTTAATTGCACCAGTACACAAGTGGGAAAGAGAAAAATGAAAAAGCAAAAAACAAGATGCATTAGTTTTATACGTATGTATGTATCTATGCGAATAAAGACAAACAAGAGGAAAACTGATTGTAGAAAACATATTGTATCATCTGATGGACTTTAGCAAGGCAAATGTAAACATTTTTACAAGTATTTATAAACAAAAGTAAAATGTTGTTAGGTTTTTAAATTTTTAAATTTAAGAAATGCTCATAAATATTCATCAGGGAAACTATGTTTTCCATTTGTCTTAATATTGTTCTTTTACAGATATATTTTTAGTCATATTTGAAGTTATAAATAAAATTATATATATATATATATATATATATATATGAGATAAAAGAGAGTTTTAAGTTATGGTACATTTATAAGCTAAAAGTGCTCAATATCTGTGATAAGGCATGTGTAAATATAAGACAGGTGAACACTGAGTGGTGTGAAAGTCTACTATTTCCTTCTTGAACGCAATCTTCAGATATATATATATATATATATATATATATATATATATAGATAGATAGATAGATAGATAGATAGATAGATAGATAGATAGATAGATATGGATATATATATATATATATATATATTTGTACATAAACAGTTTTAGACAGATACAATATTTTATTAGCTTAATAAAAACAGACATATTAAAAGAATATTCATAAGAAAAAGAGGGTTAAAAATATATATTTCTGTAGATTGGTAATACTGAAATATAACAATTAAAAACCAGCTGATCAGTCCTCTCTTCTCAGAGCCAAAATTGAGAACAAAACATAAATATGCACAATGACTAAAAAGAATATATAACCCCAGACTAATGTTATATACAAACAAAAAATATCACATGAAGGTCCACCAACCACTCCTTCTGCTTACAGAGACATGATTTGTAAGACTTAGTTGGTACTGATTCCAAAACATTCAAGTGATAATCAGTATTAGGCTTATTTAGCACTAAGAACTTATTTGGGCCATAAGACCAAGTACACTGCTGATTTTTAACTGCACCTGATACATTATGTAAATTTTCCACTTTTCCCTTGTGAATAATGATTGGACTGCATTGGTTGATTCCTAACCTTTGACCTGTTCTGCCTAAATGGCCAGTATTGCAATGACATATGAATTTGTAAACTATAGAACTAATATGATAGGTAAGCAAAACATCTTTCTGGATCTGTCTCAACAGAAGGTTGTTCTTCAACCAGTTGGTACTTTTGATTTGAAATATCTCTTTCTTTAAATGTTTGACCTCCCCATCGCTAGATAGTTGGTGAAATGGCATATTATCACTTCTGCTGTCACCAATATTGCACCAAAAATCTGTCTGCAACAAAACTGGAAAGACTAGCTCCAAATCTGGCTGGCTAAATATAAGCCATGTGATTCTTCATCCAACTAATCACTGTTTGCCTATTGAAAAAAAAGATCCTTATATGATAAGGTCAGTTTTAATATCTGCTTGATTTTCTTGTAATAGGAAATATTTGAATTTATACTGAATTAAAACTTAATAATTAATATCATATTTTCAGTTTCCTAATTAACCCTAACACAAGTATTTGAAACTCGTCCTACACTTAACCCTACCACTCTTACTCCTGATCTTTATTTTCCTTTCCTGGTTAAGGGATTGGCAAAAATATAAATTGAAATGTGTGCAATTGTTTTGGTATGAGCAAATAAATTTAAAGTTCAATATTAAATACTAATTCATAAGGAATTTGGCATACGTACACAGTAATTACACTTAAAATAAAATTGTAGTAAATTATAAATCTTTTGTCCTGAAGTTAGAAGGAGAAAAAGAACCCGCTAAACCCAGGTCCCTTAAAAGGAAGGACAGTGTAAAGAGAATAGTCTTTTATGATTGCCAGAGCATAAGACTTGAAAATAATTCAGTTGTAGCAATTGAACTGACTAATCTTGTCGATCATTTGACTTAGGAGGTATGTAGTTTTAAATTGAAAAATTTAAGAAGTTTTTGGTTGTTAATTATTTAATTGATTCCTTTTTTCGATAAATGCCAGGTAAAAGAAAAAAAAATAAATTTGCATATTCGTTTTCTCCATTAGCACCTTTAATCATACATA
>OZ038475.1:128280556-128388056 GCA_964036315.1 Acanthosepion esculentum
TTTTTTATTTATTTGATATAGTCATTTCCTGGTTGACATTTTGAGGGTTCACTGTTTCCCAAAAAGACATTAGCTTGTCAAGTACTAAATTTCTCTATTCTTTGGTTGCGTTATAGATGAAGAAGAGATGTGAAGTGACAAAAATATAGTTCTCAAGACAGAGACTAAATATGACAGCAAAAAATAAGTTTTAAAGAAAAAGGCAACAATAAGATGCACATTTATGATCAGAAACAAACAGCTGAACATTTCTTGGAGAAATTATAAAGAAAATAAGTTTGGAGAATTTAACACTCAACATACTGAAAGCAAGAGAGGCTGAGGGAAACAGTGAGTAACCTACTGAATAAGTTCATATGAATGGATGGTCAAACAGTGACAAATGGTAATGTTAATATTGTGAGTTGAAATTTGTGAAATCTTTCTTTTAAACACATTTTTCTGGAAAATAGGTTCCTCGAGCCAAGTAAATATTATTGCTCTTTCCAGTATTGATGAGGGCTTCCATCCTAACCTTCTGTTTGAAGTTGTGTGCAATGTAAACATCTTGATTATACCATTACCCTCCCTTAGAGTTACTTGTGATATCTATTTTAGTTGTTGCTGTTTTTGAAAGTCCTCAAGTGATGTTATTTCTGTTATTTGGTACACTTCTTTGTTCATGATTCTGCAGAGTCAGTCCATGAGGTTCAATGAAGGATGATCCTCACTAAGATGTACAGGCTTCACTTCCTTGAAACCATCTGTAACCAATGATTTGAGAATTCAGTTGTATACAACTGACAGTTTAGATATATCCGAATGGGTTTGGCACCATGCATGACATTTGTATGAAACTCTCGATCTGATGAGGCTACAGAAGAATGTGTTTTGGTTTTTGTAGCAGTTGGCATTGTTAGGCAAAACTACCTCCAATGCAACCTATTCTATGTTCAGTTTCTTCATCTCCTATACTAAATTTGATTTAATTGATCAAAATGGTCAAATAATGCTTAGAACCACATGGAACAGAATGTTAAAGAGACAGAGCTCGTAAAAGAACACTGAAATTTGTGTTTAAATGTTTTTTAACCAGTTGCTGAATTTTTGTATTTTCCTTTCAATTTTTTACAATTCAACTGACACTGTTTACAGATTTTAATCTTATTGTACCAAGAATTTTTATGATTATAATCTTGCTGTGTGTATTTATTATTCTAATGAGAGCATTTTTTCTAATTTCCACTTTCTACTTGTGGCCATACAGATTGATCATCTGCAGATGTCATATGTCACATTTTATTCACTTCTTTATGCTTATATCTTTTATTAGCAAGTTTTTAAATCAATGATTTCTAATTTATATACAGGCTTTCAGGCTCAATTTTCATTTTCATTTTTCCTTGTACTAAATCAAAAATTTAAATATGGTGGCACAAAGCCAAGCAAATTTTCCCAATCAATATACTTCTTAAATGAACTAATTACATTGAGCTAAAATGCTGATAGAGAAAATGATGGACATTTTAAGCATGAACGAGATATTCTGAAATGAATGGTAAAATATATGATACCCATCCAGTCACAAATCTTCTGAACAGCTTTCTCCTGATAATATATGGATTAATTTGTTATTACAAAAGCAATGTTTTCCATTCTGTTGGATCATACTGTTATCACATGAATTATGTGTTTTAGTATTCCTGTCTTTGTTGTTTTCACTACACTGTTTTAGCCAATATGTTCTCCACACTTCCTCAGGTTTATACCATTCTTTTTCTTCTATGGGTTATGTTCCATGAGGATGTTGGTGATCATGTGTCACCATAATTTCTCGTCCTTTGTAGCTCTTAGTATATTTTGTCTTTTTACTTTCTCACTTGGAAGTTGTTCTGCTATCCATTTTCACAAACTCATTCAGTATGATATGTGCTGTTTTAATCTGCCTCACTTACAAAATGTTCTAAAGAAATACCAAGGTTAATTCTAAATAAAATAATATATATATATATATATATATAATGGAAATAACAGGACAAAATGGAAACACTTTTTACACTTTATCCTATTAACTACACTTTTGTTGCAGGTAGTATTCTACATCCTACTAACATACACACAAACACTATATATATATATATATATATATATATATATATATATATATATATATATATATATATATATATATATATATATTCAAGCTTTATTAATTTGATAGACAAGGTGCTTTGATTAAGTTTTTTATATAATTTCTCATATGATCTTATAATTTTTTTTTCTGTAGATAAATTATAAAAAACCTGTTTAAATGTTTTATTTTTCCAAGTGCATTTGGATATACCTTTAGCCATTATCAAGGATGAATTACATTTACTCTTGCCTTGTCTGTCATATTTAATGAAGCTTGCATGAAAGAAGAGTCGATAAACAATATATATATATATATATATATATATATATATATATATATATATATATATATGTGTGTATGTGTGAATAGTGTAATGGTTAGCAGCTCAGAAAGCTGAGTTGTGTTTGAATATTACATTTACTTTTGCAAAAATACATTGTCAGCATCTTATATCATTATTCTCTCTCAGAGTTACATATGCAATCCATTTCAATTGTTGATCCTATTAGAAGTTCTCAACTGATGTGATTTCTGTCATCTGGTACAATTCTACAAAATGTTTGTGATGTTGTAAAAAGGAAGGTTCTTGCTGAGATGTATAGTCTTGATTTCCTTGAAGTAATCTTTAACAATCAATCTAAGAAAGTAGTTCATACAGTTGACAGCAGGGACCTACACCCTTTACTCACCATATATATATATATATATATATATATATATATATATATATATATATATATATATATATATATATATATATATATATATTGTAATTTTTAAAAGTATTTTTTTATTGGACTTTTTTATTTAGGTTATTTTTAGTGAGTATACATAAGGTTAATCAATAAAATCTATCGAATCATTTACATACCTAGGAAGTGAGATAAATTCTACTGAAATAGAGGTGAAAATTCATATAACTAAAGCCTGGGTTGCCTTGAATAAAATGGATGTAATCTGGAAATCTGATCTACCAGGCAACCTCAAGCGGAGATTCTGTCAAGCCACTGCAGAGCCAGTGTTTATGCATAGTGCCATTACTTGGATATTAACTAAAACCCTAGAGTCTTAGATTGATGAAACCTACACATGGATGCTGAGACTATACTTAACATCTCTTGGTGACAACATCCTATTAAATCACAGCTCTATGGACTCATCTCTGATATTTCTACAATCTTACACAAACATAGGAAACTGCTGTAAGAAAAACAAGAACTCCTGAGTGACAACTAGCCATGGAGAAAGATGACTTAATTGCCCAGCAATCATCTACATTGAGCTATGTTATGTCACAGAATGCCTCCCTTTTGAACATTTGACCTTGTTGCAGGACCATGATGTTTGGTGTGATAAACTTGTGAATGTTCAAGCTAACTCAACCAAAAAAAATAAATAAATAAATAAATATTTGAGTTGCTATCCTTGTTTATATTTTCTTAAACTGTGAAATTTATATCAACTAGCCTAGGCGGAGAAGTCCTGTCAGAGACACAATTTATATTTACTAGGACAAATGTGAACAGACATTTATGTTTTTTATATGGTATAATTGATGCCTACCAATCTGGATTTTAGTCTTTAATTAAGAGAATATGCCCAAGTAAATATAATGTTTATAGTAATAAGAAATAATGCCAGATTAAAATAAAAATAATTCCTTACAAAATATATAAGTTGAATTCTTTAGAAATCCATTGGTAATAATTTATTTCATGGGATCACAGGATTTTTCTTGCTTGTATCTGGATAAATTTAAATCCATTTATTGTTGTGAAATTTTTTGGTCTGAAGAGATGAAATGAATTATTACCAATGGATTTCTAATAACTCTGTTTTCATTATTATATTTGCTACTAATTATCAAATAATATTATATATATATATATATATATATATATATATATATATATATATATATATATATATATGTAAACACATGACCAAATGTGGTATAAGCAGACATGTGGCAAGAATGATAGTTAATAACTATGGATGTTGGATGTAAGTTAGCCTTGAGTTTTTTTTTTTCATTTTGATATTTAGCAAGAGCAAATACTGATTGTGATGATCTGCAGAGTAACATGGCTTGTGGGAAAATATTCACATTCAGTTCCTACTGGCAAGTTCATTGAGTTGAGAAGCAAATCAAGACTTTTTGCCAAATATGATCAGAAAATATCAGGACAGTTGCTATGGTAACATTTAAAGTATGCAGAATGAAGCCGCTTGTACTGACTGATCTTGAACTATGTTGCATATGCACACTAAGTTATAATGTTCTTGCTCAATATTTATAGCAGTGTGATCATTTCACTGTGCCACTGAGGTTTCATCAGTAACCATGGCATAAAAAAATGAGCAGAGAATATGCATCATATTATGCACAAAGCTTGTTGACATCTATATAAAGTTGCAGAAAGTGTATGGAGATGAGTGTATAAACTGGATACAAATGTATAAGTGGTTCAAATGCTTTCAAGTTTGCTGATAAAATGTCAACAGTGTTGCAGCATCACAGATGCACATGCAGTTGTTCAGAAAAACTGTCTTTCAGAGGATTTGAACATTTCACTTCAGCTGTGCAGGATCTCCTTGTGTTTATGGGGTCGAAAATGGTCATAACAAGTGATGAATCATGGGCCTATGGCTATGATCCCAAAACCAAGACTCAATCTTTGCAGTGGAATACCCCAATGTCTTAAAGACTGAAGAAAGCACAAATGAGTCAAAGAAATGTGAAGACACAGTTGAAAGTTTTCTCCAACTACAAGGGCAATATTCCACCTGGTCAAACAGGAAACAAGATGTACTACCATGACATGTTGTAGCTTTTGTGAGATGCTGTTTGTTGGAAAATAACAGAATTGCATGCATCTGGTGAGTGGCAACTTCACAATGACAATGCAACTGCCTTTTAGCACAGCTTGTGCAGCAGTCTTTGGTTAAGGACAACTTTCCCCGCATTCAGTAACCATAATATTCCCCTGATATCGCTCCTTGGGACTTTTTCTTCTTTCCAAAATCAAATCCAACTTGAAAGGAACAAATTTCAAGATGTTGAGGAAATCCAAGAGAATACAATGAGGTAGATGCTTGCTATCACAAAGAAGGAGTGTCAGAAATGCTTCCATTAATGGAAAGTGTGTGGCTTCAAAAATTAACTACTTTGAAGGAGATTAAATACTGAACTGATATGTGTTGTAGTTTTTTTTCATAACACAAGTCCCAATATTTTTTCATTAGATTTTGTATATATTTGATATATTATAAATCTCTAAAACTGTACAAATTCATTAGTTTGCTAAAGAAAGCAGATATGGAATTTCTACTGAATGTTCACCATTATCCTAGTCATATGAGACAGAAATTAACAAGCCAGGAGGTATTTTTGTGTTTAATTATCATAACAACATCACGGTGTATGATAATATTGTTAAAAATAGTGAAATGGGACGGGCATGAATCAGTGGCGGTTCTAAACAGAGTCAAATATTCAGAGAAAGAAACTGAGATGAAGACAGTGCTTGGAAGGGAAAGGTGTTGAGTGTGATCATCTCACCATAACAAAGAGGTTTCAAGAGTGACCATGGCTTCTGCAGCAGTTTTTGGTGAAGCACAATATTCTCCAAGTTTTCACAACTACCATAAGATTTTTGTGACTTTTTCCTCTTGAAAAATCAAATCCCACTTGAAAGGGACAACATTTCAAAATGTTGAGGCAATCCTAGAGAATGCAATGAGGAAGATGCTTGCTATCCCAAAAAAGGAGTTCCAGGAATGCTTGCATCAATGGAAAACAATACTGGATAAGGTGGGTGGCTTCAGAAGCGGGGGACTACTTCGAAGGAGATTAAATGCGGAATTGATATGTGTTGTAGTTTTCTTTTTATAACACCAGTCCCGGTACTTTTTGATCAGACCTCATAGAAGTCAAAAGAATTAATTAAGGTGGAGGATGGAATGCATATCTACATTGGTTTTTTATTGTGTATGAAGTTACAGAACAGACAGTGTCCTTGTTAACCAGTTTTTAAATGAGCAAGACAATGTTGGGTCTCTATCATAAGTAAATTTTAAAAGTTTGCCTGCTCCAAAGAGTCTCAAACGCTTCCAAACAAGGTGAATAGTAGAGTAGATGAGTCATTATTCTTAGGAAAGGATGATGACCGGATGCAATATATGAAAATAAACCTATAAAGCTATCATGATGATTTCACCAACATTCAGCAGTAAAAGATTGGAATCTATCATTCATGTGGAAGCTACCTTTGTCAAAAAATACTTCTCTGCTGAAGATCACGTACACTTGCTCATGGTAACAGTCATCTATGTTGGCAATGACTTCTTTCCATAGAACAAGGTGCCCTATGCTATTGTTCGAGTTGTACCTGTGGTTTCACAAAAATGAAGAAAAGTTGATTTTTCTGCACTATTTACTCACATCCTCATATTTCAATAGCATAAAACAGTTAGGACATATGTGTTGGATCAAGAAATTAACCCTGGAGAACATTTAACCTGTAATTTGCACCTGTTACAAAACCTACTATTAACATACTGACATCAGATCCCAGATGAAATCTTTAAAGGTCTTGTTGAACAGATGCTTGATCAAGTAAGTGCTGTTTAGGCAGGGGATCACAATTTAGGTTAATATATATAAGAGGCACACACACACACACACACACACAAATTGGGTGATATTTAAAAACTACTGAATGTATTAACAAAGCTATAGAATGCATCAATCAAAATACTGTTGTCAAAAATTAGAGATAAAGCTATTTCTCTGAATAGTATACAGAATAATGAAAATTCTTCATTTTGAATTTCTTAAAATACTTGGCATAAAATCACTGGCTGGAATTTATAAGCAAGAATGAGGCATAACTATTAAGAACTTGATATCTTCCCTGTTTGCAACTCCTTTATTCTTCTTCTTTATGTGACCTGTCATGCAGAATGGAGGCAATTATGGCTCTCCACACTTTCTTGTCCTTTGTAGCTCTTTATCAATTTTGTCTTTCATAATGTTATTTTCCATGCTAATAGGAATATATACTTGAAAAAACAAGGTGGATAAAATAAGTAAAGGTTTATTGTAAAAAAAACAGTACAATAAGAATAAAGGTAACAGTTATGCACAAGGTCATCACAAGTCAATCCAGTAGTGAGTGCTACTAATGGAAGGTCGGTAGTTCTCTCCTAAGTCCAAGGCATACTTAATAGATCTCAGCTAGTCAATATTTACCAGCCTCCCAATGAGGTAGGATGTAGCACAAGGCCAAATTTAATGTAGAGTAATCCGAGCCCGTAGGCTTGGCCAAAAATTCCCTGTAGACCCCGTATAATGAGACTCTGCTCTTCAACATACCCTTTTCTGGGGATCCTTTCTGCCTGGAGGCAAAGAGTTTTAGCACAGCTGGAACAGATTCCAACTGGTCTTAGTCCATTGACTTACAGGTAATTATAGGTAGTGACTACCTATAGTGTAGTCACTCATGGGGGTGACAGGTTATTCCATTACATCAACTATTTCTCCGAAACTCTGTCCTGCCATGCATTTACTTAAGCTCATCAAGTATGTTATGCTCTGTTTTTCTTTGTCCCTCTTAACCCCAATCTGTCCTGTCAGTATCAACTTTTCCAAGCACACTTTCCTCATTATGGGCACAAGAAATTTCAACTCTCTCTTCCTGATGTTAAGTACAATTTCTTTTTGTTTCGATTTTCTCTGCCATTGTTCACATGTTCAGTCCATGGTATCTTCAGCATCCTTCTGTGGAACCACATTTCTGTTGCTTGAAGGCTCTTCATCTGTGAGGAAATCATCCAATATTTACTGCCATATAGGAAGACATAGGCGGAAAGAAAAATGAAGAGGAGTAGGATTGATACTAGATGAAGTCATGAAGAAATGCATTCTGGGACACTGTCAGTTACTTGAAAGACTCTTTTATTGCTGATAATTATTACAAGCCTGTTCTCTCTGCAAAAAATTGCAAATCCAGTTCCTTCTAATGTCTTCTCATTTTCTTCCACTCCCAGTAGCCACTTCCATGTTAGTGGCATTATTGCCTTGCTTGAAGTTAATTGATTAAAAAAAACTTATATTCAAATGAAACATGCTCACCTTAGCAATCGAACATCATGTTACTAGAAATATAAAAAAAAAATTATAAAATTCTGTAAAATGAGGTATGCTTGGTGTCACTTAAAGTGGAGAAGTGCCATGTTCAAGATGAATAAGATGCATTACAAAAAATTCTTATTTCCAAGAAACTTATTATTCTTGAAAACAGTAATAAAAGTAACAGGAGTAAAAGTTATTACTTTTTCTTTCAATAAAGACTTGAATAAATTCTGTAGTAAATGATGATAAACAAGAAAAATAATAATTTTATCAAATGATAAAACATGTTTATTAATAAAACACTTTTTATTTAGAATTAAGTTTGACAAAACTATTTAGCTGAGATAATATCTAAAAATGATTTTCTTAAATAAATGCATAAATTAATACATTTTTTTATTGAAAATATTTAAGCTTACCTTTTTCCATAATTGCTGTTAAATTTATTGTTTGGAATTTATTTATTATTTTACCCAAATTAGTATGTTATTTAAAGGGAATAACTGATTTTTAAGGTATATACACTCAAAATATGTTTATACGTTTGTTTTTAATTCATAATCTAAGTATGAAATATTATAAGAGAACTGAGATTCTTAGGTTTACATCAACATTGAAAGATCATGGCAAAAAGGATTAAGCTAAGTATGTACTATGAAACAATAAACAGAGACATAGCAGAAAATGATTTTTAAGTAAAAGATAAAGAGGTACTTAAAAATGGTTGGTCAGATCCAATTTACAAATTCTTGGTTACGTCTCATTTATACAAATTTTTGGTCTTATCAACTTTGTACAAATTCTTGGTCACATCTGCTTCATACAAATTCTTGGTCTTATCCACTTTGTACAAATTCTTGGTCACATCTGCTTCATACAAATTCTTGGTCTTATCCACTTTGTACAAATTCTTGGTCACATCTGCTTCATACAAATTCTTGATCTTATCCACTTTGTACAAATTCTTGGTCACATCTGCTTCATACAAATTCTTGGTCTTATCCACTTTGTACAAATTCTTGGTCACATCTGCTTCATACAAATTTTTGGTCTTATCCACTCTGTACACATTTTTTGAGTAATCCACTTTAAAAAAAAACTGACAAAATGATCAAACATCAGAATATCTTTTGGATATCCAAGAACTATTGAGCCTATTTTCATTTATGATATTTTGATTGATATAAAATAGATAAATGGCAGGTGTGTAAATTACTGGTAGTAACTTTGACATTTGCTTTAATGTTAACATTAAGTACCATAATATATTAACTCTGTCATAATATTTAAAATCTTCTTCCTCTTTATAAATATTACTTCTCATTAATGCCAATGGCATCCATTTCACATTCATGACAATGGCTGAGAAACTTGTCAGAATCAATAACTCTTATGTGTTAAATCTGGAAAGTCTGGTTTTACTTGTCAATATTGGCAATAACCTTTCACCTGACAGGATAATCATGTGGATTAGCATATCATTAAAAGAAAGAATTTCCACCTGGTATAAATAACGGAAAAAGGATATACTCATTTCTTTTCAAACTCTTTCTTTTTTGGATTCTTGCTGATATCAGAATATTTTGTCAGGTCTCTTTCTCCAGTCACTGTCAGGTGTACAACCCTGAAGAAAAGTGGGGAAAAATCTTATCTCTTCACAAGTATCAGATCTACAAAATGGTATTGAAAATTTCTCAGCTCAAACCACTTCCAGAAATCCAGGCATTATTTTGTAGCAGCAACTGAAAGAATATTATTTTATATTACATATCCCAACACTTAGGGTATATCTTCATTTTTTCAGATATAAATATTTTCATGGTAGTTGCTCTGATGTGCTTACATCTTTGGTAGCTAGACTTTATGAATTTAAGTGCAGTACAAGAACTGTGGCAAGATCTGATGATTTTACAGTTGAAATGGCTAGATATAACTGTAAGTTCTATGGTGACAGTCTTTTCTCTTGCAATTTTCACTTGTTGAACTCTCTTCAGGCTTCTTGATTCCCAGTCAAGTTTGATGTTCAAAAATTTAAATGCAATGTCAATCATCATCTTCTGCTTTCTTAATTCTTGTTCTTTTATTGTTCTCTCTTCTTACTAATGTTTTCTCTTTCTCATATTTGCTCACACTCAGTAACCTCTTCAGTCTTAGTGGCTTTATTGCCTTGCTTGTGGTGAAATGATTAAAAAAGAAACAGGAAAGTTCCTCCTGGGTCAAATGGCAATTCTGGCGGAAGTAATGTCCTGCTGTCATAGCCAAGCTTCACACTTTAACTCTACCAGTTCAGAACTTTATAACCAAAAATATACATTCTACAGTAAGTTCTTATGTCTTAGTGGCTTTATTGCCTTGCTTGGGGTGAAATGATTAATAGAAAACAGATGGGGCATTTAAAATATCCAGGGAATATGTTAGATTTATAATTACCAAGCAGTTGGGTATGCAGTAGCCAACGAGAAGTGTTATTGAGTGGATACCTTGAGGTTGATGTTGCAGCATTTTCAACAATCTAGTGATAATTTTTTTCTTTAAATCACTTATCACTGTTGATGCAACATGTTTTTCCTCTATGATTTGGAAACCAAACAACAGTCTTTGCAATGGCAGTACTCAAACTAATGGTGAAAACAAAGGAATTATATTTCACAATAAATAGTTTTCTGTATAATCTCCTTCCACATTAATACACTTAATTCAGTGTCTAATATTAATCACATTCACCAAAACAAATTCTTTTTTTTAAGCTTTTCACTCCAAGCAAGGTGAGAATGACAATAGCATGCAAGGGGTTACAGAGAATGGGAGCAAGCGTAAAGAGGTGTGAAAGAGGAAAGGATGAAAAGAACGATGGGGAATTAGATCAAGGCATCTGGAGATGTCGATTGACATTTGAATAATTGGAGATTATAGATATCAGGGAAGCAAGTAAGAGGAAGGGAGTTCCACAGAGAGGAAGTGCAAGACATGAAGCTATTGGAATAGAAGAGATGGCTACATTTAACCGTTTTGACAGTGAAAGAGTGGAACTGAGATGCCAACCTAGTAGCATGTTTAAATTCATGCAGTTTGGGAACTAGCAAAAGTAACTCGTATATTTATTACATTGGGCTTATTTATTACATTTATTTATATATTATTCATTATAAATATTTTATATATTGAAAAACCATTAATTGTTTTGGAGCTTCTAAAACACATAGTGTATATAGTATTGAAATATGTCCATTATATATGTAACCATAGTCAAGAGTGATAGTGGAGACAAGCTCCCACTGTCTATAAAATGTTTCAATGGCATGCATCTCAAAAAGCCTCTGGCAACTAAATCCAGCTCCAAGTCGAAGAATAGGTGGCTAGATAGAGCTTGATAGACAGAAAGACAGTCCATCTAGGGGAAGAAAAACCATATACCATCACCCAAGCCTACACAATTGAGAGGTTTCTCCAGTTTCACTACCAATTTTGACCAAACAGGGTACTATTTTTATCTTGAAAGATAAACAGATATCAACAATTTATTATATGTGGGTTTTCTTTTGTCAAATATTATATATTCAGATAAAGATTTATCTAATAACTACGTATCGGGATACAAATTTATTGATGCATTCTCATATATGATATAGAATCATGGGAATAGAATACATTTCAAAATATAGTAGCTGTTAGTAGCTGTTCAATTTTTCAGGGACTTTCCAAAGGAACATTAGGTTCATCTATTCAGGCTGATATTATCAAGAAATCAGCTCCTTAACTAATTAACCTTGGTGAGATTCAGATCATACTCTCATGCAGCTGACCTAATCATTTGACTATACACTGGACTTGCAGCAGGTCAAATAAGTCCAAACTAAAATTTAACTCGAGAATTCTATTGTTTATAGATGGAAAGATCAAAGCTGTACCTTTTGATCTGCAACTCAAAATGTGTTATTTACTTTTATATCAGATATTCATTAGTGTCCATTAAAAATGTTATTTGCTTTAAGTAAAACCTTAAGAACCAATTTTACATTCAAATAAGGTACAAGGAAATTGGTGCAGTAGCCCCCAACAGCTACTTCAGCCATGCAAACAATCACATCGTCTTAAAGAAAGCTTTGTATATAAATCACAGTAAAACTTTCAAAGCTTTATTAACTTGAACAAAGAACTCATCTCTTGGCTTGAGGTTTGAAATGTCTTGATGTGACATGTGTAAATCAATTACATCATACAGAGGAGGAGATTATCTTGGCATGCTTTCTCATCCCCGACAGATGATTCAACTTGAAATTGTCGACTACCAGCAGTCGCACCATATTCTGGTTTGTTTCTGAGGGTTTATTCTTGAAAAGGATCTGTAATTGGTAATTGAGGCCTTATATCTCTCTTAAGCACTGACATTAACCTCTGGCAAAAATCAGCTTTGTTCTTATATAAGCCTCAACTTTCTTGAAACTCCCTATTTGTACATGGAGCCTTGTGGATCTAGATTAACATGCTGATCATTTTCTACTTGAAATTGCTGAAAACTTTAGGAATCTTTCTTTTCGCTCAGGCAAATGTTGTCTAAGTCTTGATGTTGGATAACTGAAGAAAGGAAGACAAAAATTTAAAGCAATGGAGAACACATGAGTAATGTGCCAAAAGTAATGCTTCTTACCTATTTCTATACAAAAGGTACAGAATGCATAATAATAACATTGCTGAGAGATTATTTTCAGCATTTCTTTAATATTTTTTTCGCTTTTTCTTAACTCTTCTCATTTGTACCTTTTGATTCTCCTATGACATTTATTCATCTTTTATAAGTGCAACGTCTTCATCCTAAAACATTGTCACTTCAATATATTAAGTTTATTCAGAGTCTGTCTATATTTCTGAGATGAAGTATTATGTACAGTATTTACATTATTCGGACTATTGTCCTCATCTTTGTCGCCATATTTGTCACAACGTACAACGGCCGAAACGTTGTGACAAATATGGCGACAAAGATGAGGACAATAGTCCGAATAATGTAAATACTATTAAGTTTATTCTTCTCTGAAAAATAAAAAAACTACACCAATCATTATTCCTCATGACTTAATTCATGACAACCTTCAAGCCAACTATCCTAACTTCTTATAACAACTCACAGGCCATCTATGATCACATCTTATGACAACTCCCAGACCACCTATAATCCCAGTTCATCTATGATGATTTCTTACATCAACTCCAAGACCATTATTCTATGTCACAAGCAACAAAGATCAGAAATAAACCATAAGCCTCTGTATTTGTTTCTAAGTTATTTTATGCTAAAAGCCATTTCACCTTTTAAATAAACAACTTTGATTTAATTGCCATGTATATATCTGTGGGATTTTTTATAGGGAAGATAATTTTATCAGTTGATTGAAAATAAAGCTTTAGAAAATTATTTTAAATATTCCACAGTTTTTAAATAGATTAATCAAAGAGGAATGCATAGAAGGGTATAATGAATAACAAATTAAAAAGGGGAAATGAAGTGAATTCAAGTTCTGCTTTATTCTGATGCATTCATTTTTGTGTTAAATTCATTTCTTCTCCCTGCAAATATAGGTTAAACAGCAGAGTAGACATAACTCTTTAGCCTTGAGTGGCTGCCAGTCTAGGACAATTCTGAATTCCAAACTGTGAGAAAGGAAATAGGGAACCAGTCCACTATCTTTCCCAGGAAGTTATTGCAATTCACAGATAATAAAGGAATCTTTAAAAAGCCATGATCACCTATGTTATGAAGGTATACAGTTTTTTTAAAAAAAGGAGAATCTGAGAAAATAAAAAATAATTGATTAGGTTGGTATATGCAAATTGCTAGTCTTAATAATAAAGCAATCAGATATTAATATGCTAAAATGTTTTCTTCATTAAAAAAATAATTTAACAATCTTTCAATTGTTTTTACTTTATACTTTCTAGAATGAAAGATAATATATGATGGACTGGTATGTTTCATTTATAAACATTTGGGAAATATTTACTTTATCTGAACACAAACAGGTATTTTCTTAAACAAAAAGAAAAGTTAAAAAATGGTTACAAAAAACTTATTGTTAAACAAATGAAAGTATAAACCATTTCTAGTTACAGACAAAACAATACCAAGTATGTCTTGATGGAAGGTTAAACTCTATAAATGTATATGCAAGTACAAATAAGGTAAACAGAGGCTTCAAAGTGAATACATCAAGCTTGTCCATTTATACATTACTACAAATAGATGTGGCTCAAAATTTATTTAATTTGTATCAAAAGCAAAAATTTCAAGAAATGATAACAGTTCATCTAGAATACCAATCATGTTGTAGATAATGAAATCCTATCAATTGACACATTCCTTTACTATGGTTTTTGTGATTTTTACTGTTTAGTAGTTTTTGATTATGCCCTTTAATAATACACTCTGTATTGGGCAAAGTATTTTAAGTAAATTTTACTGTGATCCTTGTAGTGACATGGGCAAAATGGACTTCTCCTATTTTGCACAGAATCGAGTGACAACTGATAAGTCAGTCATAACTCCGTACAGAGGTAGAACTTCTATGTTACAGACTAGAAGACATTACAAAAATATGGCATAACTGATAGGACCTCTAACATCGTTGGATGAGCTAGACTTTGTGGAAACACAGATTTGTTGTTTTGCTGCTCCTGTGTTGGCCAAGAAGTAAAAAGACCACACAGTTCCAGGAAGGGAGAACAAGATTACTGATCACTTTTTGGTTTTGGCAGGATGTAAGGCTATCAGAAAGATCATTGTAATGGCAAATCCCAGAGAATTGGAGGCTTTGACCTTTACACAAAAAAGTGTTTGGTTATGGCTGAGAAGACAAAGTTTCTCACAAGCAAACAACTAAATGAAACAATAATACAGTATGTACATACACAAGCTATGAGAGGTTTCCAGGTTCTGTGAATTCAAAAAATGTAACACTGGAAAAATGACCATCAAAGCTGAGTTGATACAGTTGAGTCATGTGTGTAATGCTTTGTACAAACTCAAAATTTTAGAATGGTTAGTGTTAACAATTAGAGTTGATTGAAAAAATTCAATACAACCAAGAGTAATGCTGAAGCATACAGCATATTGAATTAGCTTGTGCAATGCAAATACTGCAATAAAAAGCATGAACCAGAAAAGAAAAATATGCTGAAATTGTGAAAAGAAATACTATTTTGAGTCTGTGTGCAAGCATTAAAAGAAAATAGAAAGGGTCGAAAGTTTACCCCCCCCACACACACACAATCAATGAAATACAGCTGTATTTGCAATACAAAGACATAAAGAGAAAAGTGTCAGAGAAAAAATTAAATTGAATGGTATGACTTTTCCTATGCAAGCAGATACTGGGAGTGATGTCAACCTAATCCAGGTAAATATCTGGGAACAAATGAGCAAACCAAAATTAAAGAAAAGTTGGCTTAAGCTAAGAAAGTTAAATAGCTCTTTCATCAAAATGTTAGGATGTTTTGAAGGAGCTTTTGAGACTGACACATGCTTTGAAATTATTCGCATCATGGTAGTGAAATGTGAAAAAAGTCATGGATTTGTGGGAATAGATGTCTTGAAAGTGGGTAAAACCAAATTAACAGTGTGAAGTTGGAAAGTAATGGCATAGGGGATGTTAAAAGGATGCAATGTGAGCATACAAATAAAAGAAAATAGTCACCCCTCTTACTTTGAGTCTCACAGACTGCCCATTCACATACTAACTTTAGTAGTTGCTAAAATAAAAACAATGCTGGAGCTAGGAATTTTAGAACATGTTCAACCTGGTGGTAGTAATTGGGCCACACCCATTATTGTTTTATGAAAACTGGATGGAGATTTAATAATATGTGGGGATTACAAAATAGAGTAAACCACAAAATATGTTCTGATTCATTCCCTATTCCTAACATTAAAACTGCTAATTACGTGTTGTTGGGAATTAAATATTTTGGTAAAATTTACCTCAAGTCCAGCTAGAACCAGATACAAATTGATGAAAAATTTAAAGAGGTCACTACTCTCCAATAGGCTTAATCAGATGGAAGCTGATGGTGTAAAAAATATTTTGTTATTTTTGTTCAAGCACTTTCGACTTTCACAGTCATGGGTGATTATAACATGAAGGACTACAGGCAACAGGATTCTGCACCATGCCACACAAACAGGAGAACCAAGTCATTGCTGTCAGACAATTTCTGCAACCCCATCACCCCTCACATCTTGCCACCTAACTCCCTAGACAACAACTGCCTTATTATGTGTCGGGCACAGTTGAGATAAAAATCCAACAAAACTCCTTGTAACACCAAAGATGAACTGAAGGCAACTGAAACAAGGAGATTGTCCAGAAGAGTTGCAGGAAATTCAGAAATCATTTGGAGACCATGGTTGAAGTCAATGACAATTTTATTGAATAAATTTACTCTTTAGTATTTAAGATATTTTTGTGTAATTTTGGTAAATATATCTGTTAAAATGAGATGTCAGAATTTTTGTATTATTTAGACAAGAATTTATCCATCACCCACCTGTATTCTGAATTCTCTCATATTTAGAGATAATTTATGTGAATTAATATCTCGTAATATTACAAAACAAAAAGATAAGGATAATATAGAATACTTTAGAATTGTCATGTGAGACTTCAATCAAACACCAAAAAAATTCTTTAAATGAAAATTCATTTTCCTTCAAAGACAGCCTTTTGATATATTTTTGCCAGCTAATAATTAGAACTGAATGACTGTCTTGTAAGAATAAGCACAATGAATTAACAAAAGAAACAGACATTTTTCTTTTTCATTTTATTATTACATTTATGTCTTTGTATTTATAAGCCCATCCATTATTTGTTCAAAATTGTAATGATATTTTTATGGATCAGAACAGATGACAGAATATATGACACTAAAATCTGAAGGCACGATGGAATATCAAAAGATACCAAAAAAAGAAAAAAAATGGTAAGAAAGCAGAAAAAGTCATTGGAAATAAAGAAAAGAGTACTGAACTGATATCAATCCTCCTATATGTCAGTGAGTACTCACAGATGAAGAAAATATTTGAGGTAACAGAAATTTTATTCTGCCAAAGGATGCTGAGAATACCATGGATTGAATATGTTAGGAAGTTTAAGGAAAATGGCAACACAAAGGACATTTGTAATTAGAATCAGAAAGATAGATGAAATTATTAAGGCACATAATGAGAAAAGAGAGCTTGGAGAAACAGATACACACAGGATACACTGAAGAGGCAGAGGGAAACAGCATTGAACCTACCAAATGAGCTAATGTAAATAGATGGCAGAACAGGGAGTGGCAGGGATAGTAAAGAAACCAACATTGCTAAGTGCTACAGAGAATAGGAAGTGGTAGAGAGCCATGATTACCTGTGTTCTGAAGAGATATGACAAGAGAATAGGTATGAGAAATCTTATAAATATGAATGATGCAGAACAGACCAAAATGAAGATGTATTTGTATGTACTGTTTGAAATTATTAAACTGTGAACAATATAAACTTAAAAGACACAAAAATATGAAAACTGTTCCAGACTGCTTTTGTATATACTGCATACACTTGAGCATCAAGAGACATAATTTTGAAGCTAATTTGACTGAAATAAATGTATATATAGTTTGGTCAACGGCATAGTCATGGTCAGCGGTACAATACGCTAATTTTATATCTATATATTATATATCATATATGTATGATGTGACCCTCTTAAAATTAGCTTCAAAATTAGGTCTTCAAAAGTTGCATGATACATGAGTATATACGGTATATGATTGTGGCTGTAAAATGTGTCAACTGGAGTTGAATGATGGACCTTTAAGTGAGAAAAGAATTAAAAAGGCCTCTTAATTGAAATTATTCTTTGATCATCTGATGACTTTAATTTTTGAGGGAGCAATTTTTAAAAAAATGCTAATGAAAATTATTTGATACTCCTCAATTATATATCAGTTATATGCCATACATGATACACGTTTTGTCGATCATGAATCTTTCAATACATGACTGATGAGGCAGATTCTTTCCTGTAGTAGGTTGCCATTTCTTTCTGCGATAGACCAGTTGCCATCCAAAGCAATAGAATACGGTCTGTCCTGCTATTTACTCATAGCTGGGGAGAGGAGAAGATGATTCATACCTTTCCCAAAGGTATTTTAGCATATAAGTGAATGTAATGGATTCGACTGAAATTCGAACTTGGCTCTCTGATTCCTCAATCCGAGCCGCTATCCATTACTCCACTGTACCTCCTAAATAAATAAATAAATAAATAAATAAATAAATATATATATATATATATATATATATATATATATATATATATAGGGCTCTTAAAAGTAATGAAGGAGTTTAAAATTTTAGATTTTCATAGATAATGAATTTTTTATCTTCATTTTTTATATCATTTTTGAAAAAATAATGAAAATAATTTCTAAGAAGTGATATTATATAATTTTTAAAATCACAACATGATTTGATTAGCAAATAGAAGGTTGCTGTCAACACTAATAATAATAATAATATAATAAGAATAATAATAATAGCTGGCACCAAATGTATTCTTCTGGATCTTGCCATTATGGCGAAGATGGGAGCTGTGTAGTCTAGGAAAGCCCACTGTCTGCATATACGATCACTCAGGTTTGTACCTTGGAAAGGTTACTTCAGTCTCATGACCCAGTGAAATTACAATTTGAGAGAGCAGTTAAAGATGATAAGTCCATAACTGGTGACCTGAAACTCACAAACAACAGCCCAAGTAGATAGCAACAGCTAAGAGACAACCTAAGTTGCTGGAACAATGTTGTTCAAGACGGTATCATGAAGAGCAAGAAAAAGTAAAACTAACAGTTGGAAGTCAGAAGAACAATCTCAAATCTTTGTTCTACATTCCAGATTTGTCTGCAATACAATGATCAGATTGCTAAGCAACTTCAGATGTTGTACACAAAAGGGCTGAATTTGGACCAAAATGGGTACCAGCATTATCTCACAAGATAAACAAATGTCTAACTATCTAGTAATAATCATGGTGTTTTTTGTCTATGATAATAAAAATAAACACTTGAACCTCAATTATATATTATTTCCTGATTTTCTGTTTGATACAATCTTTTAGCAAGTCTTTTAGTTAAAGGAAAGTGTTTCTTAGATAGTCATAGAGCACACATTATATAGAGAGAGCTTTTCTGAACATGTGAGTGGTGTTTATGAAAACAATATTTTGTCTATCTAATAGTGAGCAGTTTCTGTGGATTCTCTTAATTTCTATATCAGTATTCTTTTTAATCATCCTTTAGTAATTAGCTACTTCAATAATTGAATGTGTAAATGTTTATCATGGGAAGATTTTATAGCACATGAAATAAAGGTGGTGAAAAGAGTGCATGCACAAAATAACTGACTAAATGATTTGCAATGCAACAATAACATTTATTAAAACAAAATTAACTAAAGTAAAGTTTAGAACAAGAGTTTCTTTTGATAGACATAAATTGTATATCCAACAAAATGTTCATTAACATGTTATTTTGGGAACTTACTTTGTTGGTGTGTTTTATGAGTGAAGCATTTTGCAGAACTTTTAGCTTTGGAGTGGAAAGTTCATATCAGCAGTTTGAAAGATGGAAAACCCAGAAAGGAAATTACTTTAGGGTTCACATGATTTTTATATTCAAGTTGCTACTGATAAATTTTATTTTAGAGTGACTACTGCTACTATCTTTAAGGTCACTACAATCCCAAATGCTCTGATTATTATTGAAATAGTGATCCTGTTTAAATGCCACATTCTTGTAATTTCTATGTCCATGCTCTTATATTTCACATGTTTGTAAAATTCATTTACTGAAATATTATTATTATAATACTGAGAGAGCAGTATGCCAATGAATTGATGCTGGGGTCCAAATATACAAAAAACTTATATATTCATCATAATATGCAGATTGATAAGAGTATACCAAGCACGAACATCACAGATAAATTTGTGCAATATGGTAATAGATTTTCATAAAAGCAGTGCATAATCTTGCAGTTGGAAATACTTTAATTTGGGTAACCCAATCCACTGAAATGCTCTCTGATTAAGAGTTTTTTTTCCAAGTATCTCAACGTGACTCCGAAATCATTATGACTGCTATAACTTTGTACTTTAAAAAGCAACCCAATTGACACTGAGGCATAATGTTCCTCAACTCCTCCTGCTAATGGAAAAGAGATGCTCTGCACATCAGCCCTTAGGTAACATGACCAACTGGTTATGATCAGGTAAATAACAGGTAAATCTCTGATACTCAAAAGGGTATTTAGCATAGCCAATCTTAATCCACTTATGCAAAACATGTCCTGTTCTGACATCACAGATTCAGTCACTTTCTCACAGCTGTTATGTAACTTCCCTGTGCCTTTTCTATAAATATTTTCATTATTGTTGTACTTATGACTTTTCCTCTATGGTACCAAGAGTTAATAAATTTAAGCATAGTGATAGATTGGCAGCTTAGCCTCATCATTTTACATTTGAAATTGCTAGATGCAACTGTAAATTTTATGCTAACAGTTTCTTCTCTCACACTTCTCTCTTGTGGAAATCATGATCTTTTGTCTTCTTAATTCTTGTTCTTTTATTGTTTACTCTCATCAATAATGTTTTTTTTCTCCTATACTCTGACAAGGATTTTATTGAGATATTTGTCAGTACCTTTCTTAATCAAACCCACTAACCAAATAACCATGGGAATATTCTTTGAGTAAGTGCCACATCTTCTGGATATTTTAATTTGAAGGTCTTTCTCATTACAATAATTCTTAAAACTTTTTACATACATAGTTCAATCAGATGGAAATCTCATATCACTTAAATGGTAGATCTTTGATCCTTGATAATTATATATGGTATGTTTGTCATAATGTTTTTTACAGTATGTGGGTGAAAATAGCAATAGGGTGGTTCAGATCGAAAATAATAAAAAAATCTGGGGTTGTAATTCCAAGAGTCATAAATCAGACTTGAAAGTCCAAAGTAAAAATTGCTGGCTTGTTAAGTCAAATGGGATAAAAAATCTGTATCCAAATTTTACAAAGATAATTTCTTTCTTTACTCACAATGAAAAAAGACAGCCAGTTGTCTAAAGTAGTGTTCTTTTATTGGGGTAAGAAATATTGTGATGGGTTGACACAGGTGGGGAAACACAAACAATTACCATATTTCAAGGTCAACTAAAGTCAACCTGATATTTTTACTGATTTTCTTTTTGAAAGCCAGCAGAGAGATCACATATTCGTTTTTGAGATAAGACTTTGTTTTCTCCTTCATCACCACACAATATTTATAGTAAAGTAATTGTAATGATATGATTTTAATTGCCTACCTTGATTGTTAGCTTCTATTTAAATAAATTTATTTTTGTTTATAAAAAACAGAATACAGAAAACATGGCTCCAACTAATTGTGTGTTGTCTGTCATTACCCAATATGTTTACAATAATGACCTATTCAAACATGTCTTGGGTGAAAGTTAAAACTTAGGAGCTAGAAAAAAAGATGTTTTATTGTTTCAATATGTATCTCACAAAAGTGCCATTTTGTATTAGCATCATTTTTCAAAACATTTCTCTGATAATTATGGATGAATAAGCTTTGATCATGTATTGCCAATATAAACCTGTTTCTGCTTGGAGACACAGTTTTAAAGCTATTGATCTATATGAGTATCTTTCTTTTGAAAAGAGTATTGCACATGCAGATGTTTCTGTTCTGAATTTTCTTCAAGTTGTTTTTGGTCGTTGTTTTATGGACAACTTTACAAGCTACTGAACATTTTTTACATCTTTCCTATCAGATCAGGAAGTTCATGTTCAGTTTTTTTGTTTTTTTATTTATTTCTGAGCTTACTACTTTCATGTTTTTGTGTTTTTAATCTAATTTTAACATCTGGTCTTCAGTGGTCTTAAGATCATGGCCTACTCTAATTGTTTTTTTATGTTAGTTCAAGTTTCATCATTCACCTGTCACCAGAGTTTCTGGATAAATACGGATGTTAACATTCAATTTGAGGTGGTGCAATATTGTTAAATTAATCATTTCTAATTCCCATCAAACTTCAATTACTTATTGTGACGAATAATAAGAATGAAAAGAATACCTTTAGGCGATTTAGGTTTTATTCAACTTAAAGAACGCACGTAGATACAAGATGGCGATCTGAGAGCATGTAAACAAAGGGGGACAATCCCCTAGAAAAGGGTAGACAACTCTGAAATAAGTATCATTTTACGACACTTATATTAAAGTTAAAACAGTTATGGCATGTATATTTATGTCCTTTACTTTATTGTATTAATTAAGTTTTGTTTCCAGTTCCATACTGCACACTCTTTTAAAATACTTGTAAAATAATTTTCCTTCATACTTACATTTCCATCATTATTATTAGTTATTGCTTTTTCCTATTATCACAGGATTTTTAAAAACATTATATAACTTTAGAGACATTATGATTTTCTAATTTAAAATGAAAATGTAAAAGCAGCATTTTGTGATAAACTACAGTTGTAACCCTAAACCTCAAACCAGATAATATAGAAATATCAAATCATATAATCATAGCTTCTTTACCTGAAACATGTGAAACCATTCTGAAAGTATCTAGACTGAAAAAGATCCTCTTGTGAGTTGAAAAGACTGATAGAAGAAGCAAACAAACAGAAGAAAAAAAATGAAAGGAAGAACACATAGGAACTAACAAAGAAAATACAAAAGAAATAGTTAATGCTCCAAGAAACTAGTTTCTTTGGGAAATTGGAAAACAAATTAAGACCAAACAGCAGAAATTATGTGTTAAAAAATGGAGAAAAGCAAAAAATCAAGATAATCTCATACAATCAAAACCAAAACAGAAGAAATATCCTGGCCTCAAAAACACTTTCAGCAACATTTCAGCCCTGACAACACTAATCTAAAGGATGTCCAAGGAAATAGAATATACACCAGTATATATCTGAGCTTTACAAAGTCTGTCTCCAGAAGTTTATATATATATATATATATATATGTGTATGTGCGTGTGTAATTTCTAAAGTAGTAATAACATTTAAAGTGATACAATCTCTCAGATTAATAAATAAAAAATCCATTATTTTTAGAAATTTCTTTCTTTGTGTTTGGATACGAAACTGAGCAGCTATGACATTTTGAGAATCTATGATGAGAAGGATTTTGCTTAAAGGCATTATTCAGCCTTGATTGATTGGCAAATATTCTTCATGGCTGAGTTGGTATAAGCAGATTGGATCTATGAAGTTTTTTACTGCTAAGAGGGATGCAGGTTCAAATCCTGCCAGAGGGTACATATTTTTCTTTAATAAGATTTCTCAAATATTCAGGCGAGTAGACAAAATAAATAAATGGAGAGTCTATTCAAATATGAGTATTCACTAAAATAACATTTAAAGTGAAAATATATATATGTGTGTGTGTGTGTATGTATGTATATATGTATGTATTCAAATCTAGTAATTGTTTTGTTTAAAATGTGGGTGAAAGAAGTATGCATGTTTTATTGGAAACACAGAATGTATGGATATCTGTTACCAGGTGGTGGTAGTATGAGATTGGTAGTATATGAGTCTATGTGAGACTGTGTGGGTCATGAATGTGTCGTATTTTGGCTCTTGGAGAATTGGTAAAATTAAGTCATTGATTTTGATTTAGTTTGACTTTAAGTCTCATTACATACATATCTAGAGATCCACTTCAAAATTTCCACTTGGCTTCAGATTAGCTCCTGCTCAGTAACCTTATATCCTGGTTGGCAATTGATCTTGTTTCTGATTCACTGGTTAAACTATGATGCTTATATCCTGGTCAGAAGAGTTTCTGATTGCTTGGTTGAAATATGATTCCCCAAGCGATTCTGAATAATTTACTTTTAGAGATGGTGAAATTTTGATCTCCTTGTTATTTGTTTATTTTTCTCTCACTACAATAGAACATGTTATTATACTATTAATATTTAATAACTCTTTACATTATATATTTTTTACCAGTCAATAAAAAAGTTAAAGATACATTGATTATAAGGTGGGATACTGTAAAATTCTTTGACAGACCTACTTTTCAAAATCAAAGCAGTTAATCAAACAACAAGCATTTTTTTAATTCCACCTTTGTTAGTCTGAGAACTTTTCAGCACCCCTTATATGTATGTATGTATAGCTGGCCACTTGTATTTGAGGATAAATGTCTACTAGAACAGCTAGCCAATCCCTATTACAGATGCTTGCTCAGATGCATTTGTGTTTATTCAACACCCACAAAGCCCACCTGTGGTTTATTGCAGAGCAGACCTTAGTTACAGTTTTTGGGAAAGAGCGTGTTATCTAGCATGATCAACAATTTGAACAAGGCTAGCATGCTCAAGCCCTCCCTCAGGCATAATGACTTTTGACTTTGTGCTTGCACAGCTATCGACAGCCCCCAAGGGTTCTGTCTACCCAATTTCACTCACAAGGCTTGGGTCAACCCAAGGTGCGGTTTTCAGGCACTTTCTAAAAGGTGCTGCACTCTGGGATCGACCCCTCCAGTCTGATAACATCAGGAAGTCTCTTTCCTGATAAACTGACCATGGTGAGATTCGAAACCCAAGTCTCATGGTCAGAATATGAACGTTCTAACTACTCGGCCACGTGCCCATATATTATAATAATAATAATATAATACTATTTCTTGCCTGTCTATATTACTTCAATATTCTTAATAATCACTATATATTAATTTTTATTTGAATTTTTAACTAAGTATTTATTATTATATATTAATTTTTATTTGAATTTTTAACTAAGTATTTATTATTATATATCAATTTTTATTTGAATTTTTAACTAAGTATTTATTATTATATATTAATTTTTATTTGAATTTTTAACTAAGTATTTATTATTATATATTAATTTTTATTTGAATTTTTAACTAAGTATTTATTATTATATATTAATTTTTATTTGAATTTTTAACTAAGTATTTATTATTATATATTAATTTTTTCACATTCATATCTTCATCTAGAATGCTTTTATTAAAATATTTCAGCTGTCATATCCACTAGCATTCTTTATAATTGAAAACTTTTTATTATATTCCTGGCAGCAAACTTTTCTTAATGCTAGAGGATACCTCATCTCAGTTAATTCTATTTAGTTATTTCTTACCTGTGATGTTGTTTGCCTCATCCAGTACTTGATTCAGTTACTGGATAAATTATTGCCAGGTAATGCATTCTATTCTATGCTGTTATCAACTGTGCCTCATGTCCTGCAGGACAAATTTGTGGTGGAAAGTTTAAGTCTTAAATCTAATGTCCCTTGGTTGCCTATTCAATTGAACTTGAGTGTAAGATTTTTACTTGTACTTGAATTAAGCAATAGAATTTTCTAGTAATTGGCCTCATGGATTTTTTCCTTCTTAATTAATGTATGATTGTTAGCAAAAAGATGAGCCCAAAGTGCAAATTGCAAATCAGAAGCACCAAAATCAAACAAGTACAAAAATATCTAGAAAGTATTTTAACAGAGGATGGAAAGTGTGACACTGAATATTTAGATAGCCAAAGATTGATTCTGAAAGCTAAGCAGAATACTAAAGAATAGAAAAACTTTGTGAGAAACAAGGAAAAGAGTAGTAAACTGTTATATGATGTCAGTCGTCATGCATGACAGTGAGTGCTTGACAATCTCCGCACTGATGAAGAAGAGACTTGAAGCAACAGAAATATGGTTCTACAAAAGAATACTGAGGGTACAATGGATCAAACTTGTAAGCAATTGCAAAGTTTTAATGAAAATGGAAACGAAAAGGAAACTTATACTTAACATCAAGAGAGACAGTTGAAATTTCTAGGACACATAATGAGGAAAGAGGGATTGGAAAACGTGATATTCACAGGATAAATTGAATGCGAGAAGGACAGAAGAAAACAACGCATAACATACTTAGTGAATTTGAGTGAATGGATGGTGGAACAGGGTTTGGGAGAAATGACGGAAAGATCCAATTTATTAAGAGCTACAAAGTTGTGGAGAAACATGATCAACTATTGTCCTAAGGAGACATGGCACATGAAGAAGAATAGTTAAAGCTTCCCATATGTGTTTATTTTATACTTGATTATTAGAGCCTAGCATTTGTGCTGATTCTTTCAACCATTTTAATTTCTAGCGGTGTCCTTTATAAATTATTCTGACTTCATTCTGCACTTGTTTGTGGTTCCTTTATCCACTATACCTGATCAGTCACATCCTATTTCGTCATTTCAAGCTTTACTTTTAAGTCAGCTTGTCTCACCTTTATATACTCTACCCTAAATATAAGGAAGAATTTAAGTAATTCTTGATTATATTCATTTCTGAGTGAGACTTAATTTAAGAGAGAAGTCTCCAAATGGTAGAACAGTTTTTGAATACTGTACTCATTAGCTTCTGTAAAAATTCCCAAGATGCATCTGATATAAGGTAGATGGGCTACATGAATTTAAATGGATACTGAGGAAAACAAATTGGTGTATACTAATCACTTGATTATTATTATTGTTATTATACTTTCTTCTTTTGCACAGTTTTATTGTTTTCAACCAGAGATCTTTCATGATGGTCGTTCTCATGAAGTTGTATAAATTCAAACAAATAGCACTTTTTGCAGAATATTTACAGTTCAATCAAGGACATTAAGTTCACTGGTATACACCCCAACACCCGATTGTAAGTCTCACATTCTGGCAGCTTCAATCTGGAGGTCAGTGTATTTCTTAAGCTTGGCAATTTCTTGGGTCTTGATATTATGGTCACCAGGAGCAGCCAATAAGAAGGCATTTTCTTATTTGTTTTTGCCAATGATGGTGATTTCTGGTTTGGTGGCCTCAAGGATGTAGTCTATTTGAATGTTGAAGTGTCACAAGATCTTGACTTCATTGTTTTTGATCAGCTTCTCTGTCTTGTGGCAGTACCATTTCTTACTGACTAGATACTTCCTACATTGGTGCCAATGCAGATCAGAAGCCACTTTATCATGGCAGTGCTTCTCTCAGCATTGTTATTATTATTAATAATAATAATAATAATATTTATTACCTCTTTGTATGAAATAATCATAGCTCAAAGAGTACAAAGAAAATGTTTCCAAAGTTCATTGCAAAAAAGAAAAAACAAATTTTTCAATACAAAGTTTAAAAAAAAAAATGTACATTTCATTTAAGAGAACAGTACAGCTAAAATGCAAATGAATGTACATCCACTTTACCAAGAGAAACACACACTGGTTTTTTGATCAATGATTGTTGCAAGTTAAAAAAAATATTAACAGAGAATCTTCAATATAAAATATCCAAGCTATCGAATCTCTCTTCTCTATTTGTAATCGTTCATTAGTTCATGATTTGATGAAATAAAAAATATATTATAAAGATGCACCGAGTTGAGTCATCAGTGATGTGCTCAGGTTTCACTGCAAGTCACCCAACCTACTTCTGAAGATAGCTGGCTTTTGCCCCGATTGTGAGCGTATGAAAAGAAGATCAGTTTGAGTATTAATTTGAACAGTTAGGCAATGCTGCACCAGTGAATCTAGACACTCCACATTCTATGGCTTTGTGTCAAAATTGGTTGAAGGCAACAAATGTCTGTCGCATATTGTTAATATTATTAGCAAAAACATGTTTGACTAAAATCATTATCATTATTTACCTTATTTACATTCAGACTATTGTCCTCATCTTTGTTGTTGTTATCACAATGTTTTCAGCATTGTTCCCTTCGGCTTTCATCATACCGATCTGCATAATCTACAGGGAATTCTCAACTGAACCTGTTATTTAATATATGGGGGCAGACTGTTGTCATTCAATTGCCCATGTCTAGGGATATCTTATCTAGTTCTTATAGTACTTGTTAGTTACTGCTTACTCTGTTTTCTCTGAGTTCAAATTCACACGGCTTCACAATTACTATGTCACCAAATACATGAACCAATGCTTTAATCTACTAGACTATTGTTATGTAGGTTACCTGGATTGATATTCACCTGATGATCACTGGAGAGCACAATGCCTAAAGATGAGAACAATAATCTGAGTCTAAATATTTTAAATAAACTTAATTTATTCAAATACATGAAAAGTTAATTAGGCAAAAGTTAAATATTAAATATTAAATTTGAAAATCTGTTGTCATATAATAATGAAACATTTTCTCTGAAAAGTTTTAATCCCCATTCATGACTCTGGTAAATTTTTATTCAATTAATTGTACAGTTACTTCAACTTGGCAAAGATAAATCCATTTTTAAGACATACAGAATTACAATAAAGAATCCAAGCATTAGCAATGAGATGCTATAAAACCATTCTAGATTTCTCCTACATAGCTGAGACACTATCAAAAAAAGAAAGAGGCCCATTAAAGGCCTCATAAACACCATCAAGAAGTCTGTCTAAATGGCATGAACACATCAAAAGAGCCAGCAATCTTTCCACTACAACCCTACATGAAATCACCTTAGGCAAAAGAAGAAGAGACACAAAAAGAGGAGGAAGAGAGAGGAAGAAAAGGGAGTGACAATATCCCTGCAGGGCTAGAAGTGGTTCAGATGCTCAGCCTTCTTACAGCCTTATGATCACATTCAAAAGACTGATGACGATGTTTGGACCAAGTTCAATTCTCACTTGGTTTTCAGCTATTGTAAACTTTTTCAGGTAAAGTGAAGCATTGGAAATATCAGTAAACTAAGATCTATCTAGTTTACTTTTACATAGTATAAACAGTCAAACTACAGTGAAAGTATAAAGTATTGGATGATGAAAATATATGTTAAACAGACAAAATATTTTTAAATTGATTTTGTACAATAGAAACATGGCTGAACAATGCATTGATAATATTTGAGACAAAGAACAATGCACAATAGATACTTTTTGCCTTCAACTAACTTTGCCACAAGGCCATAGAATGCAGAGTGAGAAAGAAATTCAAAATCAAAGGCATGTTAACCATTTTATGATGCAATTGCTCAAGAACAATGTGATATGAAGAAACTGAAGTTCAAGAACACCAATAAACTGATAATGGCTGAAACAAATGATATCAAGATATAACTAAAGAAATCTATATCTGTATCTTCTGAAAAGATAATGTTACTTTTACAGGGAGAAAAGAAAATGAATAGCATGTAGCAGCAATGACAACCATAGGAACAGTGAACATTGTAACCAGCAATAAAAAAGAAACATTGTATCTAGATATTTACAGGGTGCGATGGGTAAATTGTCGCCATTTATATTTTTAATTTCATGCATGTGCATTGTTTGTTATTCATTGAAGTGATTAGAGTGATCACTAGAGATGGGAATATTATGCCTCCATTCATCTGCCCACGAGGTCTCAGACTCAACATGGAGGTCTACTTCAAGTGCCTTGGGGAGGTAGTGCTGCCTGGGTTAAAAGGGTGACTGTTGGAAGACCCAATGTCTGGCAACAAGACTCTGTACCATGCCACACAAACAGGAGAACCCAGTCATGCCTGTCAAACAATTTCTGTGACCATATCAACCATTATATTTGCCCACTCAACTCCCCAGACTCCAACCCCCTTGATTATTATGTGTGGGGCACAGTTGAGTGAGTGATCAACAAAACTCCTTGTAACATGAAAGATGAACTGAAGGAAAGGATTATTGCAGCATTCACCAACTGAAACAAGGAAAATGTCCAAAAGAATTGCAGGAGATTCAGAAGTCATCTAGGTCATGGTTGAAGTCAATGGCAATTTTATTGAATAAATTTACTCTTTAGTATTTCCAGATATTTTTGCATAATATAATATGGTAAATATATCTGTTAAAATGGGATGTCAGTATTATTTTCATTTTTTTTTTTTTTTTTTTTTTTTTTTGCATTATTTTGACGACAATTTATCCATCGCATCCTGTATATTTAATCATTTAACCTCCAACAAGACAATAAAGCCACTAAGTCACAAGCAGTTACAGAGTCTGGGATAATATGAGAACAAAAACATTATTAAGGAGAGAGAACAATAAAAGAACAGAAGATAACAATTGACACTCCATATAAAATTTTGAAGATCAAAATTGAATGGAACAGAAGAAGCTGGAATATATGTAAGATACCGCACATTGAATGCTGATGTTAATAGAATAGTGGTCAATGTAATATAACAGAGCTATAAATTACATATTAATAAATATAAATTTTTCTTCACTAGTAGCATAACGTGGACTTTCATAGTAAAAAAAATGTATATTTGAAGTGAACATTAAAGTCAACACCCAAAGGCAACAATCTGTTTCATGCTAAATGCAAATGTCATGATATATATATATATATATATATATATATATATATATATATATATACACACACACACACACACACACACACACACACACACACACACACACACACACAGATGGTACAGGTAGTTTTGTCTAGCACAACAAATTTCTAAAAAAGCAAAACATTGACCAGAAAGTCATACTCATAAATAGCCTTGTCAGATCGAGACTTGCATTTAGATACCATGCATAGTACCAGATTCATTCAGAAATACCTAAACTGTTAGCTATATACAACTGATTTCTCAGACTGATGGTTAAAAATGGCTTCAAGTGAGTAAATCATATGGGTCACAGTGAGAGTCATCCTTCTTTGAACCTTGTGGACTGGTGCTATAGAAACAGCAATAACTAAAATGGATATCACATGTAAAAGAGAAAATAATAACATAATCTTGATGTTGATATACCACACTGTTTCAAATAAAAGGGAAGGAAGGAAAATCCAGTCAATACTGGAAAGGGTGATAACAGCTACTGGATTTGAGAAAACTATTTTCCTGAAAAATTCTTTTAAGAAAATGATTTTAGAAATTTCAATTAAAAATAGGACTTGCTATTCAGGCAATGAATGCCGCATGTGTCCATATAAGGAAACTGCCAATATTACCATTAACATTCTTTCTTGAAGCAAGTGTTACGTAAAAAAGTTTCAGTGACTTTCGATTTGAAATTATTTGGGCCCATGACTTAACAACTATATAATCAACCAAGTATAATTTTGGGGTTTTATGGACATACTGTTAGGTTGGCTGGCAATCATAACATTATTGAACAAAAGTATAATTTACATGTGTTGACAAGACATTTGACATGAGTAGCCATTGTGTAATGGAATTACATAAAATACATATCTTAAAAAACAATGGATTAGTAGAAATGTACTTTACAGGTCTCAAAATAAATCCAACTCCACAGAATATATATATATATATATATATATATATATATATATATATATATATAACGATGATTGAAAATACTCAGAACACTGCACACAATTTAGGAAAGTACCTTTACAAGTCTCCATTCGACATCAAACAACTTATTTGACAAAAAAACTTACCAAATACACAACAGACATTCAACAAATTATGCTGTTACAAGATTTGGACAATTTTGCTGTTACACATGGTATATATATATATATATATATATATATATATATATATACCATGTAGATGTGTTGGCAGTATAATAGTTACTGTCACAGAACGTGTAAGCTAAGCCAAGTTCAATTTCCCATTGATTCTGTTTCCTTCACTTTGAACTATTGCCATTGGAAAAGGCACATATTGATCCTCCTCTAGCTATGGATGAAATAGCAGGGCAGACTTGACTTTTTAGCCTTGGGTGGCAGCCAATCTAGTGGAAGAAAATTTTGAATTCAAACCTGTGTTTAAACCTTATATACAATTTAAGAAAACTCTGTTATAAGTTTCCACTGGATATCAACAACTTATTGAACATGAGGAGAAACTCATCATATGGTTTAACAGAACAAAAGGCCTTGACTGTTCGATCCAATGGAACATGTTCTCACAAAGGATTGCTCCCTAAAAATGTTATGCTTAAACATATGAAAATGTATATAATTGTGTGTGTATCATTTTTTATACATTATGAGATGATTGAATTGTACATTTCTGTGTAATGGACTCATGAGTTTTTTTTAGTAGAAATGCTGTATGTTTATACTTTAAATACTATGGAATTAACAGAATTTGTTTCTAATCTGAAATTATTTCTTATTACTCTAAACATTTTATTGGATACTCAACCATATCTATCTATTAAAATAATGTTAAAAATAACAGAAATACAAATTTAAAGGAAGTCAAGTTGTGATAAAATAGAAAAATATGCTTAAATGTTTGTATCTTTAAAAAAGTAACTAGTTTCAATGACAGCTGTTTTCATTTATAGCATGTGAAGGTTAAAGGGAATCAACTGTTAACATTACTGAATTTCCTTTTCAATTGACTTTAAACTTTAGCACTCTGCATTATTAATATAACTTTCCTTTCCACTGCATTCTTTTTCAAGGCCTCAAAATTGCAATATACGTATTGTTAATTTCCCTTTTTGTTGTTTTCTGTTGTCATAGTAGGATATGATAACACAGCTATGAAATTCAAATACAGTATTGTTTAGGGATCAGAGTCAATTTCAGTGGCAGGATAAACTTTTTGTACAGCAAATGAAGTCACATACAGAGTGATAAAGGTTAATTTTCAAAAAGTATAATACAGAAGCAATAAAATCCTGAGTAACATAAATGTTTTGATATCATTTAAGTATAATTATTCAGTTATGTGCCATTTTCGATACATGACTGATGAGGCAGATTTTTTCCCACAGTAGGTTGCCATTTCTTTCTGCAGTAGACCAGTTGCCATCCAAGGCTATAGAACATGGTCTGTCCTGCTATTTACCCATAGATGGGGGGGAGAAGAAAAGGATTCATACTTTTCCCAAGGGTATTAGCACATAAGTGAATGTAATGGATTTGACAGGAATTTGAACTCAGCTCTCTGATTCCTTAATCCGAGCTGTTACCCATTACTTCATCATGCCTAAAATACTAACTCTTTATCAATATAGTGACATTTGCTAAGTATAATATTATAGATATTTTTAATGCTTATCTGGTTTTTATAAGATGAAGTTTTCTCAACCATGATAATTATTAATAATATTAACTTGCATTTACTTTCATCTTAATTTTTTTATATTAGCTTTTTATTATAATTTTACTCAACAGTTTCTCCCTAAGGGCCACTACTTTATGCAAGAGTCTCCAGAGAGGATGCTTCTCTGGGAACTAGAACCTTAATCGTTTCATGTTTAGGGTCAACCATTATCTATCATTCATTTCCTTATAATTTGCAGTCACCTTCTCCTCCTATGTCCATACAACAATGTAATTTAGTAACAATCTATATTGAGTGGCTTTTGGATTTTGTATTCAGTAAAAATACAAGTGATGTTACAATTTCCTTCATTCTATCCCTGGTGTTTATTTGGTACAATTTGCTTATTGATTTTTAAATAATTTTGTCTCTGGTATAATTATTTTGTTTCTGATTTTTACAATTATACTACTATTTTACAAACTGAAGAATTCCCAGATATGACTAGTCCAGATGGCACTTGTATTTGGTGCAAAGGAATAATGGAGTAACAGTTCAAATGAAAAATGGTGGACATGCTGTCAATGAGATTTGAACTCACATTCCATTTGCCTCAAGGAAAGTGGATTGAACAGATAAACTGCTTTAATTGATAATACTATGAGAACTCAACAGCTATCGTAAGATCAAATCTAATCTAAAAACTTTCAATCATTCTGTGATCTTCCTCATTAACATATTTGTCTTTATACAAACAGTATTGATAGCAGCAGTATTTTATTTTTATTTTAGATAGCTGAAGCATCTAATCTGTGCTGTCTTCTCCCTGCTGGAGAGCGATAGTCTGAGTAAAGTTGTTTTGTAAATTCTTAGAGCCGGAATTAGAAGTCCTACCAGGAGTCATTACTGGTGGTCTCAATCTTAACAATATTAGATATGCAAATGAAATGGTGATAATAGCAGACAAAGAAAGGAAACTACAAGAACTCCTTCAGAATGCAGTAAAGGAAAGCAAGTAGAAAGATCAATTATAAGAAGACAATATATGATTTTCAGCAAAAGGAAGAGCCCATCATGAGAATTACAAATTGGAAATACCAAAATTAAACAAGTGCAAAAAATTTAAATATGTAGAACATGTTTTAAAGGAGGATAGAAAATGCAACACTGTAATCTGAAGGCACATTGAGATAGAAAAAGATGCTTCCCAAAAGTTAAGCAAAGTACTAAGAAACATGAAAATCTCATTGGAAATAAAGAAAAGAGTACTGAACTATCGTGTAATATTGGTATTCAGATATGGCAGTGAATGCAGGACAATCTCCTCACAGATGAAGAATAGACTTGAAACAAATGTTTCTATAGAAGGATGCTCAGAATACCATAGACTGAACATGTGAGAAATGGTGAAGCTTTAAGTAAAATGGAAACAAAAAAGACACTTATACTTAACATCAGAAAGAGCCAGTTGCAATTTCTCAAGGGCATAATGAGGAAACAGGGCTTGGAAAATCTAATACTCACAGGATATATTGAAGGCAAGAGGAACGAAAGAAAGCAGCACATAACCAATCTAATGAATGTCTGTATATGGTAGGCAGAACAGGGATTAGAAGATATAGCTAAAGGAAAACTTTACTAAGGGCTAGAAAGGATAGAAACTTAAGGAGAAACATGATCACTCACAGCCTGAAGGGACACGGCAAATAGGAGTTCCAGTATATTGCTTTTAAGATAAATACAAAATATCTTATGAGAAGTACATACATTTGATGGTAGTATTTTTGTATTTTAATATTGGTATACAAAAACAGGTTCACCAGAATCTTTCAACTAAATAAGTTTTTAAATCTGTTGAAATTAAAAAAAAATTTTTTTATTAATGTAAAATATCAAATCTAACAAGATAAATTATTATTTCCTCAACTATTATTCTAATTAGTTTTAAAACAGGTATTTAACTACCTGAATTTTGTGATGAGGTGTTTACATTATTTATATTTTTACTAATAAACTTATCTTTGTTATTACAATCACAGTGATCTAATCTGATATAACTTCATCAGGCAAATAAATTTAATATAAAATATAGGGACATAGCTATTAAAAAATATGGGCTAAAATAATTTTATTACCCCAATCAAAAAGGAAATTATTGTGTCTCAGCATTCACCCATTATGGATTAAACTGGCTTTGGGCAAAGAGTGATAGAAGTTCTAGTCAAGGTCAATCAAAGAAAAGATAGCAGATTGTTTCCTATTTTTGTTTTCATGGTTTGAATTCAGAGTTGTCTTTCTCCTAGACTGGTTGTGCTATGTTATGGTAATTTACCCACACATGCATGGACTCTTCCATCTATAAATAGGAGCAGGTACTGCTTTTATAGAGGGAAGTTTCCAGCAGTCAGCTTGGATAGTCGGACTGAACATACTTGCTGTAACACTCTCATTTGTATATGTTTGTATTAAAGTTTCTGTTAATATATTTAACTCAGTTCCTTTATTTGTGTCTTTATTTCTGGCCCCAACAAGGCCACAACACCCTCCTAAGGATAAAGAGCCCTACTGTTTTCTCCATAGTTGGGAAGAAAAGTAATAGATTTATAATTTCCCCAGTGGCATTTGTGAGGAGGGGATTACAACAGCCTTGGTTGGAAGTTAACTTGGCCTGCTGATTCAATTTTCCACACCAATATCTATTATACTCTCTTCATATAATAAAGACAAAGGAGCTGTCCAGTAAAGTCTATCAAGTGACCAAACAAACCAGTGCCTAATATCTGACACAATCTATATAAAATTGATTTAAAACAGAAAACAACACCAAAAATAAAATTAAAATAGGCAGAGATATGCACATACATAACATATTTTGTTATCTACAATTTTAGTCTTTTCCTCCGATTTGTTAAATAAACATTAAAATATTATGAAACACCATGCTTACTTTAATCAAATTTTAATATCAAGGTAACTATATCATTTTTACAGATCTTTTCCAATGTGCCTCTTCAGGACATGGGTGATTATAGATTTCCACAGCTTTCTATCCTTTGAAGCTCTTAGCAGCATTTCTCTCTTTTCCAAGAATCCTGCCAAACCATTGCACCACCTTCTATTGCTCTCTATAGGCTCTGTGAGTGACAAGTTCTCCAAGCCCTTCATTCTCATTATATGTCCAAGAAATTTCAACTGTTTATCTCTGATTCTGAATATAAGTGTTCTTTTCTTACGAATTCCTTGCTCACTCATTCTGTCCATGCAATTCTCAACATCCATCTGTAGGACCATGTATCTGTAGCCTACTGTTTCCTTTACATCTGAGTGGAGATTGATCAGCATTTGCTCTCATACAAAAGGATTTATATTACAAGGCATTTCAACATTTTTTCTTTGTTTCTAAAGAAATTCTGTTTCTTAATACAGATATAAGAGAGTTGTCGGGACCAGAGAAGATGTCTCTTATATCCGGGTTTGGTTTATTTTATATACATTAACACAGGCTCTAATTTGGGACCAGCGAAAATCTCTCTTATATCCGGGTTTCTCTTATATCAGGGTCTCTTATATCTGGGTTACACTGTAGTTAAACTTTTGTACATATTTGGTATGATATTTCTCATAATCTTTAAAGATTAACCAAAATTTAATGACAATATTATTTCACAGAATTTTTTAAGATACTTTAATAAAAAATGGTGATGATATTATGTCAAATAATTTTTAGAGATATTTTAATAAAAATTTAATGGCTATGAATTTATCGCCTATCAGATTTACAGAGGAACTTAGATCTGTAATTGATATTTCTGATTTTTGTTTGATATTCATATCATTTATTTCCATTAAATCTATTATGTTTACATTGATTTAATAATAATACTACATGCAGACACACTCGTATATATTCACATATAATTTCTCATTTCATTTTATCTGTCAGTGTAATCAATATTTTATTATGTTTACCTCCAAGCTTGAATTTCATCTCAGCCTGGACAAATGGTGGAGTAATAGATAGCAGCTCGGATTGAGGAATCAGGGAGCAAAGTTCGAATTCCAGTCTAATCCATTACATTCATTTATGTGCTAATACCCTTCGGAAAAGTATGAATCCTCTTCTTCTCCCCCCAGCTATGGGTAAATAGCAGGACAGGCCTGCTCTATAGCCTTGGATGGCAACTGGTCTACCGCAGAAAGAAATGGCAACCTACTGCGGGAAAAAATCTGCCTTGTCAGTCATGTATCGAAAGATACACAATCGCCTAAGCGTATATCTCACATGGCACATAACTGACTGACTGACTGACTGGACAAATTACTTGGCCATTTTATCACCAAAGAACTACAAAGAAAACTTTAATCCAAAGAACTTGTAATTTTACGTATCTGTTGATTCTATAACTAATTAGTAGAGAACAAAATTTCATGCGGCAGTAATGTAGACCAAAATAAATGCTGATTATCTGTTTTCTTAAAGAAAAGTTAAGAAAGAGAAAAAAAATTGAACTATAATTCAAGCATATATAATGCTCCCCATTTGCTTGACCTAGCTGTATTTATGAATGTTGGGTAGAGAAAAATAAAATTTATCATTTCTATTCATCTGAGCCACATGGGAAATTTAGATTTATTTTACTTATACCAGATGTAGTGCCAAGAAATTGTAAGAAAAAACAATATTGCAGCAAACATCATGGAAGTCAAATTATGCCTAGAAGATTCAGATTATGAGAATTGTATTGTTGTCAAAAAATCATGAAATATAAAGCATAAATACAATGTTTGAAAATTGACTTTCAGGCCTGTTTCTGCATTTGATGATCAAAGAAAAAAACAAAAAATCCTACAGAAAAAAAAACAATCATTCATACTTAGCTATACAGCATCTTCAAGCAAAACCTGTTTTCCCTCTTCATTAGCATATTGGTAGGAGTCAGCTATGAAGGTAACATGATTGCAGATATTTAAGGAAAGACAGTAAGGTGATTGGTGTAGAGGTAAACAACTGTACTATAGGTATCATTTGAATAAAATACAAGCTCTAATAAAGCGTACAGGATGGTCCCAAAAAGATCAGTGTTTAACATTTTCAAATCTTAAATACATATGATTCAGGTCAATCAATGGCATACCACTATTTTATACATATATATTGATAAACATTATATTTTAGGTCTGACATTTAGCCTTGAATTTATCAGGATTTTAATATAAAAGTTAACACAACTAAATTGGTTTAGGTTTAAAGCAGTCATAAAATGAAATTTAAATCCTTTTGGCTTCTAGTTGTAAATGGTAATGGAAATAGTTAAATATTTAAAGAATCAATGCTACAAACTCATTAAAATGACAGTAAAGTAGCTATCTTTTAGCAAATAAGAGTTATTTCCCTTAATTTGAAATAAATAAACCCAGCATCCCCCTTACCTATATGTCAAGATACCTGAAAATGCAAGGACTATCTTACCATTCATCCATGTTTAGAATATGTGATCTGGTGCACTTGCTACTTATCTAGAGCTCCAGAGAGAAACCAGTGATATTAATGGCCCTGATCTGACATCTCTGTTTCAGTCACTTTCCCACCACCATATGGTTGCCTCATTTTGCCTTTTCTATAAATACTTCAGATGACCTCTTAGCAAGGGTGCCGAGACTCTTTGAACTTAAGCACAGTACTAGACTGGTAACAAGGTCTCACCAATTTACAGTTGAGTTGGCTAGATGTAACCATAAATTCTATGATAACAGTTTCTTTTCTTGCAATTCTTGCTTGTGGAACTCTCTTTTTGGATCCATGCTTTCCAGCCAAATTTTATCTGCAAAAGTTTAAATTCAATGTCAATCACTATCTACTGTTCTTCTGATTCCTCTTCTTTTGTTCTTGCTCTTTACCATTGTTTCTGTTTCTAACTTTTCCACACCCAGTAAACCCTTGTTTCTCAGTGGCTTTACTGACTTGCTTGGAGTGAACTCAGTTAAAAAAAAAAAAATGAATGCTAACCTTCAGGAGAGTGAAATATTATTCCTTCACCAGCTAATGTTTTCTGCTGATATGATGGGGAAAGAGTATATTGATATACAACAATGGGATTACTGTTAGCAAGAATAAAAAGTGGCAGTGATAAAACAATAAATGGTGATAAGATGCTGTTGAGATAAGTAAAAGGGTTTTTACTTTCCATGATCTGCAAGATTTGATCATTCTGGGGCATTGTATATCAGTCACGGGAGACTGTGAGTTCATTTGACGTAGTTATCAAGATAGATATATAGAGAAAATCAACATACATTATCGCATTGTAGTAGTCAATAGTTAGTCTCTGTTGCTGTCTCTGGTTGCATTGCTGGATGAGAGTATCACTGTTGATGGAAGTACCTTGGTGTTGTTACTGATGGACTGGTTAAGCTTGCCTTTGTGGGTGGCAAAAGCATTGATTTTATAGTTGGTAGCTCAGAATTAGCAGCTGAGAAAACAGTGTGTGCCTTGTTCTGATTGGTCAGAAAAGATGTTTTATGACCCTGGCACTTTTGAATGGTATTCCAGAAGTGGGAGCATGGCGTTGGACAAAATTAAAGCATTTTTTGCTATATGAAATGTGGATGTTGAAGTGAGTACTTCTGTTAGAGTTAAAGAATTGAAGTTCCAACAGGGTACAACAAATTAATTGCTAGATTTGCTGATAGGAAAGTTGTGTCATTGTGCCGTGCTAGACAGTTTTTCTCACCAGAATCTTACACAGTTATTTGGCTATCATTCCTCAATGTGCTGAATATTGCTATCACATATGGTATGGTGCTTCTGCTATACATTTAGACATTTTTGATAAAATTCAAAGAAGAATCTGCAATATTTGCTGTCTAGACAATACATTTAACTTCAATCATTTTCCCACTGCAGTAACATAGCTTCCCTGTGCCTTTTCTATAAATATTTTCATGGAAATTGTTCTGATGAGATTTCCTCTTTGGTATCTTTGACCATACGATTTTGAATGCAATACTAGACTGGCAGCTAGGTCTCATCATTTTATAATTGAAATTACTAGATGTAATCATTCTAGATGTAAGTTCTATGTGAACAGTTTATTCACTTGCACTTGGGGTACTCTTTTCAGGTCACCTGCTTCCTAGTCAACTTTGATCTTCAAAAATGTAAATGCAGTGTTAATCATTATCTTGTCTTCTTAATTCCTGTTGTTTTAGTGTTTTTATTTTTCTCAGATTCATTCTCAATCAGTAGCTGCTTGCATCTTAATGGTTTTATTGCTTTGCTTGGGCGGGGATAATTGAAAATATATACAGTATATACTTAAATACTTCCGATGAATTTAGGTGCAATAAAAGTAACTAATACAAATGTAACAAAATATTGACTGCAAGTATATTTGTTCTTACAATTAATCATATGCAGGATATGAATGTGTTTTCTTTCTTCATAAAATTAACAACTTCCACATTTTCACTTAAAAGGAAGAACTCTACAGATTTTCTTTGGCATAACTGATTTGCAGGCATGAATACTCTTGCATGCACTTTGAAACCATTATTAAGTAAAATGGATGAATTGTTTATTTCTATATTTAAATGTAGGTAACTGAAATAGTGGAAAGCAAAAATATAGGTTAGGTATGTCATATAGCAGTTATTAGGTAAAGTTAAGCACTTCATACTTCAAATTTTTTCTCCTTTATTAAATACTATGCTCCTTCAGGAGATAAGTAAACATGGCTCTCCACAGATTTCTTTTCTTTATCTTCTGTGAAATAGTCATGCATATCTTGGTTGCCACTCAAGGGTAGAGAACCCAGACTACCTTAATATATCATAATGATTCATTAATTTCATTAAAATCTCTGAAGATTGTAATAAGGTCAGATCTAAAATAAAAGGTTTGATATTTTCTGTCTGTTCCTGTATTTCCAGTTGAGCACTTTTGCACATTTTTGTTTTATTTTGATCACTTAAGTGTCAAATTTTATATTTGTATTAATCATATGTATATATATATATATATATATATATATATATATATATATATATATATGCCCTCTCAATGAACAAGAGGAAGCACTCAACAGGTTGCAGTGGATGAAGTAGCAGCACCAAAGTATGAGACTTGATGTTTCCTGCATGTTTGTTTATAGATATTCATAGCTTGTGCTATGTTGCCTCTAAGCATCAGACAGTTTTGATCCAATGACAAAAAAAAAACAGTCAAGATAACTGGAAAGAGTCTGTGCCACATATGATTCAACTAGGATGATAGGATGATTATTACCTGAACGATATCATATTATGACCACTGGTTACAGTACAGGATGTTCTCAAGTGTGTGTGTGTGTGTGTGTGTGTGTGTTTATATATATATATATATATATATATATATATATATATATATATATATAAGATTTTACTTTATCTAGGTAATCTAGGCATTGAGCATCTTACTGAATAGTTAGGTGTTTGTCTTGAGGTCTTTTCTTTTTTTCTTTTTTTCGTATTGCTGTCTTTGTTCAAGATTTTCTCTTGATTAATGTTTTAGGTCTTTTGGCAAGTCATCAGTCTGTTCAAGCAACGTTTTTGTTTATACATATATATATATATATGTGTGTGTGTGTGCGTGTGTATATACAGATACACTACAGGCAAAAAGTTTGGGGGTATGCTGTGGATTTTGAAAAATTGTCTAAAAACTGAAGATTGCATGTCTTTCTTAAAACTAAGTTACTAGTTCATTTTAGAGCCAGAGAGATTTTATCTTTCTGAGAGGTTTCATCACATATTCAATAATAATAATAACAAAATTAACCCATTACTGCATAAAGTTTCCTTAAAATCCGAGCTCTTTTTGCCTAATCTACCTTGCTGGCTCATGATAATCTTATGGATGATGGATTTTAAATTTTAGATAAGCCCCTCTCTAAAAAAACTGAATGTCATGCACTAACAGCTTAAACATTTTCAGCACCCTAGCTTACTAGGAGTTACTTAAACCAAAAAATGTAGGAAACTTAATAATTATGAAATACAGTGGCTGATACCAAACTTTTCGCCTATAGTATACACACACATGTATATATACATAACAGAATATTCTTTATATCTTTTTTCTAGAGATAGCACAGTTGACTTTGTTTTTATGTGTGGTACATTTTGAAGTCAATGCTTTTCTTTCTCCTGCCAAATATTAGAGACGAACAAGAACATGAATCAAATAAATAATTCCAAAAAATAAACAAAGTTAGGAAGGAGAAGAATCTGATGCATTTTTAGCTGGGCCGTTTTATTTTTCACCATGTGAAAGTCATCCTTGGATCAAGAAGGAAATGATTTTCCCATCCACTATCCTGAAGATTTAGATTTATTGTACTTTGGAAAGGGGAAAAAAATATCAAGTAACCTCGCTCTGAGTACTACCATCGAAAACAATTTAGAAATAGATGATTTTTTTATTTTTTTATTCTACCCCTAAATAGGTTCACTGATTTGATTGTGATCATTCTCCACACCACTCTATCATAAATGCTGAGTGCCGCATGGGCATAGATGTGGATTACCATAAGAAAAAGACCCCTCAACCTCCTTGACTTTATAAAGGCCAAAATAACGAAAAAGGAAAAAAAAATAGAAAAGTATCAATTGTTATTTATGGACCTACTGGTGATTGTTGTAATGTTTCTTTTTCTCCTGGTTGCACAATAGACCATGCAGAAGAGGTTAAATTATAGAGCAGCCTGCAGTTCTGTTTAAGTGACAGAGTTTGATGCTTGTTGGCTGATTTACTGAGCCGTTTTAAGCTGATGGTTTAGGCTCTGTAGATGTCAAAGCAATTTCCACCCTGTCACTCCACCATTTATTCTACTGCTTCAATAATAATAATAATATAATCTCACTAAAATCACCAGTACTGTTTAATGACGATTGAATAACACAAGATAGATGAAAGAATCAACTGATGCAAGGCAACCCACTGACACAGGGTAATTTGCTTTACATAATAAATAATAATGAACTCAATAAAAGATATATCATTTTAGATATCTGTTCACGAAATGGTGATTTTCTAAGTATAACTTAGATGTGGCACAAGGCCAAAGTTATGGGGAATCTTGTGACTCACCTTTCATTCCTAATTGTTCTAGCAAGATAAGTTTGCTAGCCATTACATCCTGTCAAGGTGATTTATCTGTTCCTTAAATGACAGCCAAAAGAAAAACGCATATCACATTGAAGTGTGTATATTAAAAAGTATTAGAAAATAAATGATGAAACATAAACTTAAGTTACAAAAATTTAGACAGCAATAAACTGAATTCTTTTGCTCTCTTTCCCCTTGTAGTAATGAATTATGTGTGACATAATAGGTAAGAAGGTAGTGTAGCTGTGGCAGCCATTGCAGAAGATCAGTATTTAAAACCCTTTTGCTGCAGAAAGATTCTTAAAGCTACAAAGAAAGGGCAAGCTGTTTGAGGGTATATGAGGAATGTACAAGTACTAGACAGACATTAGTAACATGCTAAATCTGCATATGCCTGCAGCTGATGCATGAACATAACTGCTAGTGACTCAGAAGGATAGTAACAACTTAATGATTGCATCAAATCACATACTAATACAGCATACACTGTATTTCATAGAGTTTCTTGGTTCACATATTTTAATAATTTAGTAAATGTTTATGAACTTCTAAAAAAGATTATTTTCATATTTATTTTATATGAATTGATAAATGATAAATGTTGAACTGCATCAGTTTTAATATTACAATTAGTTTTTAGATTGCTGTAAATATAAAATTATTCTTGTAAATAAACAATCTAATAAATAGTGTTTAATATTTTTATTGTAAATTCCCAAGAACAACAAAAATGTATAAATTCACTTTCATTATATGTTTAGGCTTTATTACAACTGTACTCATCACTTTTTAAAATTATAAACATTGCTAAGAAGTGAGGTAGTTAAAATAATACTCCTGTTAAGGGAAAAACCATCCTTTTGACACACTGTTTTTTTTGCCGGTATCAAGGTTCAAGTTTGCTTCAAGTTGTATTGATATACTGTCCTCATCTATCAATCAGTTTGTTACAGATTTCTCTTATTTTCAGGTTAACACCACAAGGTACATGGATAAACTGATGAAAGCAAAATCTCAGAAAGAAAACTGAAGGGAATATGAGATAAGGCTGTAAAGGAAAGATAAAAGAATGGATAACACTTGAGAGCAAATGAGATAACCCAATCTTTGAGCTATGTACTGGGTAAATCAATGTCATGCAAGCATGAAAATTTAACTACTTGGATAGTATTGTAACAGAAACACAGAAATCTGAATGCATATCTGAGTAGCAAAAGATGTTTTCAATGAACGAAAAATATTGTTAGTGTTATATTGCAGGAAAATAAAAGACAAGTGTATTTTAACACATAATAAGATAACTTTTATTCATTTACTAACCTGAGAACAGCAAGGGTTGTTTAGATTTAAACCATGAGTTCTACATGTGTATCAGCTTATCACCATGTTGAATTCAGAAATGCTGTGGTCCATCTAGTGGACAAGGGATATAACTCAATTGTATTTTGAGTTATTATCTTTTTTTAAGAGGAAATAAGTAAGCACCCACTAACAGTTAGAAATAAGGAAAAGAGTGCCCAACTGCTATGTAATATTTAATCTCCAATATGGTAGTGAATGTTGGACAATTTCCTCACAGATGAAGACAAGACATGAAGCGACAGAGATATGGTTCTACAGATGAATGCTAAGAATGCCACATATAGAATATGTGAGTAACAAGGAAGTCTGAAAGACAAATCATAACTACAAGAAACTAATATTTAAAATAAGAAAGGAAGAGTTAAGATTTCTGGGAATATAACAAGGAAAAAATGCATACAGAATTTAACACTCACAAGAGATAATAAAAGCAGGAGAATAAAAGTGAATAACTTAATGTTGTTTGTTTTTGTTTGACGGTATGTCAACCATTTGCGCATTATTTAATGCTGAAATCTAAATATGTTGTACACAATTTTATTTTATTTTTGGAAATAATAATGGTTTAGTGACACAAGTACTACTAATTAACCCATAGCTGTAGGGAGAAAATGTGGATTCATACCTTTCCCAAGGGTATTTGCATGTAAATGAATATAACAAACCCAACAGGAATTGGAACTTGGCTCTCTGATTAAAAATTCTGAGACATTAGGTATTACACCAATCACACACCCACATTTACAGCACCTGGTATTTGCAAGCAGTCACCCATCTAAGTACTGACCAAGCTCAATGTTACTTAACTTTGGTGATTGTATGGGGAATTGGTGTCTCAATGTGATGTGGCCATAAGACTGAGGGTAGAACAAGGACAAACGGAGATGGTAAAGAGTCACCTACTGAGACAGGCAAAAGACAGAATGTTGTGGAGAGCCATGATTGCTGACATCCTGAATATACTTGGTATATAAATGATGATGAAGCAGAAGTGTACAGATATGTCACTTTACATTTTTAATTAGTATTTTGTTCAACTTAATCACAAAGAAAATACAAAATAGTCTCCTCTGCTCCAGACAGAATATTATATATGAGCAATAGATTAATATAAACTTTTAATAATTATTGTATTTGACAGCATATAAGGTGTACTTTTTTCCTAAAAATATCTTTTAAAAATTACCCTGCAGCTTATATGCCATATGTAGTTTTAAAATTTGCAATAGTCGGCCAAAATTAGCTACATGGCAACTCCTATTAGCTTAGACTTTAGAATAACTATCATATACCTATTGTCATTATTTAAAAGGTTGTTATGCAAATGAAAAGTGTTATCTTTGATAATATTCATTATATTAATTTCATCACGCTTAATATTAGTACTTTGTTTCACTAAAATTATATGCAATAAATTCAAATTATATATTTGTAAAATATATTTGTTTCATTAATATTTTTCTTGTGATAACTTCCGGTTGCATTGGTATAAATACAATCAGAATTTTTATATCCTAATTAGTCCACTAAGATGTTTACAAGACGCAGGTTGTACAGATCATATAAAGGATATAATAAAGTTTTTATAGATTCATGTTCTTTTTTCCTATTATTTTTCATTTAATTGTAATCATGGCTTGTTTAACCAAAATAATACCTTATAGCCTAGTCTGTACCATTTACTAATAATTTTACTAATTACTAATTTTTTCTTGATTTGCCATACTGAAATTGGGGTGTGTCTTATACACCTGTGTGTCTTATATACCATCAAATACAGTAGCTTTAGTATGTCATAATGACTTTCTGCAGCATCACTGAGTAGACATGTAATTTTCATCTATCCCAATGGATGAGTGTTCTCTCAAGGAAGCCCCATACCCTGAATGCCTATTGGGACTCAAGTCCACCTCAGACCTCAAGCAGAACTCCTACATTTGATCCATCACGGAAGATGCTGGAAAAATGGTCAGTTCCCTGTACCATTCCAGTAAGTATTTGACTCCTTCTGCCATACACTACACTAGTGGTTGCCAAACTTGCTTAATGTAAGAACCACATATGATACAGTTCGAATGTTTGAGAGCTGCTGGACATCAACAAAAATTATGGATACGTTTTTGTTACATACACAATAAAATTAAACTTAATTTTAAACCAATGGGATTTCAATTCGTACTCAGTAAATAATTATAAAGCATGAAATTTTTTTATTTACCTTTTTCATATTAAATGTGATAAGGAGCTCAGCCAATATATTTGCATGAACTGCATATTAAATGTCAAAGAGCCACAGTTTGGCCACCCCTGTTCTACACTTTATAGAATATGGATTATTGCTACTATATCTGAGCAGGAGCTGACCAATCTTCACATTTTAGTCTTGAGTCCAAAAGTGTCTACAAGTCTTTGTGGGTGATGTATTATTTTCCACAGATGAAATATTGCAAACCTCTTGCTCCATTAGAAAATGGTCAAACAAGCTACATTCCTTAGTTCATTCAAATGTAACCCTTACAGCTAAGACCTACCACACCATGAACACTGAGGCAACCCACTCTCATTCCCTTCATATTCCATTAGTGACAAATTCTACTTGAACAGCTTCTTCCTACAAACTGCTATTTTGTGGAACCAACTCCCAAGATGTTGCTTTCCCAACCACTACTATCTTAACCTGTTCAAATCTAAGGTTGACCATTATCTTTCTCACATAAACTACACCTCTTACCTTATACTCTTATCTCATACACAACATAATCCTTCAATAACCCATCCTGGGTATGACAGTAAACTACATCCACGTCCTGGGTAAGATGATAAACTACGTCCGACAACAAGGCCTCTGATCAGGAGGTTTTGAAGGGCATGGAACCACCTCTTAATTGCTGGTGATCCCAGGTCCACCCTGATCTGGGGTGGTAGCACCTCTCAGGGTCCCAGCTATGGCCAAATAGTTAACCAGAAACTGGAGTCAAAACACTATGAAATTGTAAAAATAAGTTTTAATAAGAGAAATAAATAACAGAAAGTTTTTGTAAAAAAAAATATTACCAGCAATAAATTTTTGAAAAAAAAGTTATTACTAGCTATACTTTTTTTGAAAGAATATTACCAGAAATACATACCAGCCTTGTATAGGGTGAATATTAGCAAAAAAACTATGTTTAATTTGGTCCCTGATATTCCTAAGTGAAAAACAAAAATAGATGAAATCTAATGCAATCCTCACTTTACTATGGATAGCAGGTGTAGAATGATCAGTTTTCAGTTTGTGCAATGCAACATCTTATCATTAAGATAATTTTAAAAGCCAGTGTCAACCCTGGATTCAGATATCTTTGGTTACTTAAGAACAGGTAAAAATGAGACTTCATGCTATGTAAAAATATCTACAAGCAATATTTATAGGGTGGCTATTCATGAGGAGTAAATTAACATTCCATGTTGTTCTAACCAAAACAAATATTGTTATATATTCAAGTTGCTCATTTCTAAGAGCAGCCATTTTAATTTAATTGTGATTTTGTTGATAGAAGTTAATTAATTTCAAAAATATTACTCCTACATGATGCAAACCTCAATGTTGGCTTTCGATCCTGTTTCAAAATGTTGCATATGATACATGAATAAATATGACAAATATATAGATAATATTTTTAGAAAAATAAGGCAGTCATGTTCTTATCTACTTATTAAATAGATGAAAAAAAAAGCTACCTTATTTTCATAAAAATATTATCCATATTTTATCAGTTATAATAGATAATATAAAATATGAAAGTCGAAATTGGAGAGAATAAAACCAGTTGTTTCTTGCTGCCTTTGGGAAAATTGTTTTCTGAAGAGGCATTAGAAACTTAACCTCTTCAAGCTTGGTTTGGTTTGTTTAATGGAATATCAACTCTTTATGGGTTCCACACTCCTCACCCACCCCACACACACAGAGACTAGAGACCTCGCTAACAGATGTAGTTCATTGCCGTACCCAGGACAATCATCTTCAGGTCAAAGTTCAATCATTATTTATCCTCCTTATCCTCATAATATACACTCATTTTTCAACACCTCTTACATACAATGTGTGGTGAATTTTAATAAAAAGAAAACAGTTTTCATACTGTCATGTTTTATAACTGAAATTATTTTTAGAAGATTAACTCTGGATTTAATCATTTTTGGTGGATTAATTATTTGTCTAAGTTAAACTGAGGAGCTAGGAAGAGAGGGAAGTCTAAGGGCAAAAAATAGGTTAAAATAAGTATTTTGGATATTTCAGTATTTTGAATATTGAAGTAAGATTTTATATCTGAAATATGATAAATACTATTTTCATTTCTAAATTATATTAAAAAAAAAAGCTGCTTAAAACAAAACATAGCAAACTAGTTGAATAAATTTTGCTGAATTACTGATTCCTTGCCAGCAAAACTTTCCATTTCACTTAATTTCTGTTAGGAGTAAACAATTTGTGAAATTTTTACACCTGAGTTTGTTTTTTAAACAGAAAACAAAGTCATAGCAGCAAAGAAGAGAAGCAGCAATGACAAACATATACTAAATATCATATATTTGACATTTGTTATACAACTCATAAATAATACACAGTGGCATGATAATTACTCAATCACATGTGTTTCCTGAAATGGCATCTAGCATCAAGATGGTAATAACAAGCACTCTAAGTTGAAGTCGATGCTGCTGACTGTAACAAACACCCAATGGGCGTTTTTTGTTGTTTTTTTTTTCCATGAGGTAAACGTGGGTACCTATAGGAGTAAACATCTAAATGCACAATATAAATTACCATCTGGAAGGTGGGCTGCAACAAACAGCTTCTTTGGAGACGCTACAAGAATCTCTTTTAATAACACCTCTTAGAATTCAGATGGTAAACTTATAATGTGTAGGGGATTGCTGATAGACAAATAAGTATACTTCCCCAACATTATAACAAAGGAGTTGACAAATAAAAACTTGCTTTTCTGTCTTATGAAGGAAAGTGAGAAGAACGAATTAAACATCAACTGCAAGATTACAGAATGCATGGTTATTATCAAAAGGACGTGTCCAAAGTGCAAATTGCAGATTGGTGATACCAAAATCAAACAAGAGCAGAATATTTAAATAACTGGGAAGTGCTTTAATAGAGGATGGGAAATGTGGCACTGAAATCTGAAGGAATATTTGTAGAGCCAAATATGCATTCTAAAAGCTAAGCAAACTACTAAGAAATAGAAACATTTTAAGAGGAACAAGTACCAAACTGTTATGTGATATTTGTCCTCCTGTATGACAGTGAGTGCTGGACAATCTCCTCAAAGATGAAAAAGAGACTTGAAGCAACAGAAATGTGGTTCTACAGAATGATGCTAAGTATACCATGGTCTGATCATGTGAGCAACAACTAAGTTTTAGAGAAAATGGACACAAAAAGCAAACTTATACTTAACATCAGGAATAGACAATTGTGGTTTCTAGGGCACAAAATGAGGAAAAAAGGCTTGGAAAATTTGATACTCACAGGACAGAGTGAAGGCAAGAAAGACAGGGAAAAACAATGCATAACATACTTAGTGAGCTTGAGTAAATGGATGGTGGATCAGGATTTAGGAGAATTAACAGAAAGACAAAATTTATTAAAAGCTACAAGGGACAGGAAATTATGGAGAGCCATGATCTCACATTATATAAAGAAGATCTATTATCAGATTTGTTTTTTGTTTTGTTTTTGTTTTTAAAAAAAATTATAGGATCTTATTTTGCACCTATTGCCCAAAATTCTTCTATGGTTTTGGTATTAAACTCAATATGACAAAGTTCAATTCTTATTGTTGACAAAGTAATCTCTTCCTTGGGAATGAATATTAAAAGTGATGAAAAACAATATTCCTGCATTTTATCAATAATAGCAATAAAGGTTAAAGACAAAGTGGCAATCATTGACAAAATCTCTAGAGTTTTACTGCTGCCTCTTTTAGAAACAGGATAATGTAGATGATATTTGGCACAATACTGTATTTCAAAATAAAATTATTATTATTAATGTTTTTGTTTGTATTTTTTTACAGTATGGTTCACCTTGTACAAAGTCTGGGAACAACTCGAGATAGAGAATTATATTAATGGGTAATTTATATGGATAATAGGGGAAGATGACAGTTGACTTGAGCAGATTAGAATTGTAGGGATTGGGAAAACATCCTCTTGGGAGTCTGTTTCACAGATCATGGTTCATGGGGAGAAGCTGTTTGAGTGGAATTTATTTCTCATAGATGGAATACAGAGGGAATGTGGGTGGTTTGCTACTATGTAAGTGGCATGGCAGGTCATAGCCATGAAGGTTAGACCTGGAGGAACCAAGAAATGTAATTTATTTGAGCACTTTTCATGGTAGCAGAGACAGAGCAGTAAGAGACTCACCACTTCCCACCTGTGAGAGAGAGGTTGGAGGGTGGAGATTAATTCTCCAACAAGGACTCGGAGATGCTTCTGAGCTCTATCAAGACTGAAAAGTGAGGACTGGACATTTCCTGCCTAAGTATGGCAACAGTTCTCCATTTTTGGCCTGATCTGGCTCGTATAAAGGTATAGGATAGTATGCTGCAAATTAAGTTTAATTGAATATAATCATTGCAAAATTAGAATCAACGAACCAAATTCAAGTCTAGTTTGTTGTATCCACTTTCTCACTAATTTTCTTGGGAAAAGCATGAATCTATTTTTTCACCTGCAGACAAGGTATGGGTTAAATAACAGGGTAGGCTGGACTATCTCACCTTGGGTGGCATAAAGTCTACGACTGCTCTGAATTCAGTACTGTATAGAAGGCAATGAGAAATCGCTTCACTATTTTTCCCAAGAAGTCATGCCAGTTCATAGATAATAAAGAAAAAGATATCTATGGGAAGATCTATGATCACTTATATCCTGAATGGACATGGCAATTAAAAAAAAAAGAGTTAAGTACTGATCTTCTAGTTTAGAGATACAAAGTGTATCCATGAATGAACCTAGGCCCCAAAATAAATGTTAGTAAATGCTACAAACAAAGTAAGGTTACAAAATAGAATTGAATTTCTGAAATTGTCATCGTTCATTTATAATAGAATAAAAATAGCTGTGTATAAATAAATTAGTTAAATTTTTAGAGCATTTAAACTTTATTAAAACTATTTGGAGTTAACAATTATCAATTTGCTGAAAACTAAAACAAATGACTGACACGGACAAAGTTACATAATATTTAAAATTGAAAATATTTAATAGAGCTATGACCTTCTCACTACCAGTGGATAGATGAAACCGTAGCATGATGGATAGAACAAAAATCATTATATCCTGTCTTTTCTATCCATACAAGGGGCTGATAAAAAGTTGTTTGTCTGGACTACTTTTCAAAATGTGACCAACTTTTTCTGGAAGGTTTTCATGACTGAAACAGTGATAGTTCAGCACCTCATTGTACATGCCTATGATTAAGTTTGATTTATAAATTAGGTAGATTAAGAAAGTAATGACAATAAATAATAGAATAGTTATAAGAGGATGTAACAGAGAAAAAGGAAGATTCATTCTTACCATAGCAACTTCTTAATTCAGTGAAGAATTTTGACCATTTTTCTGAGAGGAAGTCCTTCAGAACTTCTCTTTGGCATGTCTGAATCCCCAGGGTCATGATTTCAGATTATTATTAAGTAAAACTTACGAAGTTTTTGTTTCTGGGATTAACATCAATTAAATGAAATGCAGATTTGATATGATCACTGCATGAAACAACACTTTTAACATGTTATGTAATAATTAATATTACCTTTTTTTTATTTCAAGTTTTTAATGTATACTGATATTTAGAATATGAAAAAGACAGTGAAAATTTCTGGAACACAATGAGGAAAGAGAGAATAAAAAATTAAATACCCACAGGTCATATTAAAAGCAAGAGAAACAGAAACAAACAGAAAGTAACCTTCTTTGTGTATGTAAATAGATGAAAATGAAAGGAGTAGAGGGATAGTGGAAATATAAACATTGCTGAGATCTACAAAGGATAGGAAACTGTGGAGAGTCATTATCTCCATCATCCTGAAGAGACATGGAACATAAAAGAAGAAAATTTTGTACCCATACAGAATTAAATAAAAATTATTTTATGAGTAATTTTCAGAAATTTATAGATGAAAACATATTTACATGTATGCTTGGAGATAGTTGTGTGATAATTAGAATATATAGGAAGACCTACACACACAATATATGTAAAATCTAATCTATCTTTGAACACTGAAAGTGAATAAAAAATAGGCCGGAGAAAAATTTAAAGAGATTTTAATCAAGCACAATGACTTTGGCCCTAGAAGCCACCTTGCTGTATTAAAAACCATAAAAATTCAAACAGGTCAGAATTGTGCCATTCTTTGACCAGCATGTTGTTACTGTAGGGATACTGGTTACCACTACGCAGATTAAATAAGCAAGAAGATTCTAATTAAAAAAAAATCTCTTTCAAATAACATGATCCGTTGTCACCTACCTTGTCTGTCAAAAATGAGATCATAATAACCTCACTTAACACTGTCCAGATAATTCAACCCAGTTTTAAGTTTCCCTAAATCCCCTAACTTTTCCATCAATAAAAAGGATTTAGAACCACCAGAGAAATCTGAGGGAGATTGGCAAGTGGTGTGAAAAGATGTCAACAAGGTCTGAGTGGTATAATTTCAGTAACTTTTGGCAAGCTGTGTTTAACAGCACATACAGAAGTGACATCCCACAGCTGTATGCATTAACCATCAAAAGATGCAGCTGCAGTTCCAATAAGAGAATAATCTCCTAATTATTAAAAAATACCTTAGATCAAAAGAAGGCAAAGTCAGTGGCAGCAGCTGCCTCCTCCAGTATCCCCTGAGGTCAAAATTACTTCATCTATCATCTATAATGACCACTGCTGTTACTCCTCCTATTACAACTGTCACTACCTCAGTAGACTGAAGAAAATGGGACGCCCAAAATTTGTTACCACAAACTGTACCTGTCTTCCTAACTTCATGGATTTTATATTTAACATACACTCTTCATTTGTAAATCTCCTAACCACTGCACAAAATCTTTGTCATTTCCCTTCAAAACACTGACCTACAACTGCCTCAGAGCTTCTTCTATATTCATTGATAAACATTACAGCTCTCCTTATGAAAATTCAAAGGACAAAAACAAACAAATACTACACAGATGAAGACATCTGCTGTGTGGATCTGGCTTACTGGAAAAAAGAATTTACGACAATGATCTGAGTGTTGCTCACAATTTTAGAGTAGCAGAAAACAGGTTAAACTTCTCTCTGGCCCAAAGATATTTGTCAGAATTGTCACTGGAGAAGTGAAATAAAATATTTTTGGTTGATGCCTGTGCTAACTATTGTCATAAAGAATTCAAACATCTGAGTTGTTCCTTCTCTATGACTGAAACTGACATTCTAGAGAGACATTAGGCTGCTGTCACAAAATGGTGCCATCAAGATTAAGATGGATTGAGGGATTTTATGATCAGTCATCAGTGGCCTCTGAACTCACAGTATGTTTTTCTCAGTTGACCAACACTAATAAACTGATAATGGCATTCAATTTAGATACTGTGAATGACTAAATGTTGAGGTCAGAGTCTGAAAGGGCTAGACTATTCACAGCCTTCAGCACCTTAGTATGGATATATTGTGTGGGAGAGACCCATCTTATTGAAAGTGGTTATGAAGATTTTCTCTCAAAGACATCTGAAGATAAAAATTGAAAACAATATTATTGTAATGAGAGGAAAAGATAATGGCAATTTTTTATGTAGAACCACTAGCTCAGACTGTCATAGCTAGGACTTGCCATGCCACTTCCACAGTATTAAATTATCCTCATCCCTTTCATATTCCTTTGGTAAGGAGGAAGTTCTACTCAGACAGCTTAATTTCCAGAACTGTTATTCTATGGAAGAAACTCCCAAGAGGATGCTTAATCTTTAACAAGTTGAGGATCAACTGATATCTATCCTATATATACACAAAAGATGCCCCTCTTCCTTCTACCCTATATCCATACAACAAACCCATTATTGGGTGAATAACAGTAAAAAAGAATTCTTTTAGAAACTGTTTATCCACTGATTTTGTGAGTTGATGTATTTCTCTATGTGAAACAGCTTGATTGTACCAGCTGATCATTCTTGTAACAGCCAGCATTGTTTTAACTTTTGCATGCTCTGAAGTCATGATGCATTATTTGTAATCGGTCAAATCAAGATATTTTTTTACAAATATATTTATTTACAATGGCACAGACTCGTCCTGAGTATGACGATAAAATACATTTGGCAGCAAGGCCTCTGATTGGGAGGTTTTGAGAAGCATGGAACCACCTCTTAATTGCTGTTGTTGCAAGGTCTACCTTGACCTGGGGTGGTAGCACCTGTTAGGATCCCAGCTATGGGAAAATAGTGAACCTCGTAACAAAAATCAACAGTACATTTTTATAGTCAAATTACCAACAATACATTTTAAGACCTACAAAATATACGTCTAAACATACTTTTATTCTGAAACTATAGAATTATGTACAAAATACCTGTAATTGAAAGCATAAACTTACGTACAATATAATTAGATTTTGGCATTAAATAACCCATAAAGGTTGATACACTGCCAACCAAATAAACAACATGAAAGAACTTTCATGGCATTAGTCTACAATTTCTTAAATCAAATGGTATTCCAAAATATAACTTCAACAAAACTACAAGATGAATCCCATACATGTCCTCGCCTCTAGTAATCATGTCCACACAAAAGTGTATATGCAAAAAAGCTGAGTATCATCTACCATGTACTTAATTGTGAAAACAGAATATGTCTATCATATTTTTATTACTTCAAGCACCCACCAAAAATTAAATATTGAAATAAACTACAATTCATTTAAATATTTAAACCCTAATAATTATCCACCTCAACAATGATATATCTCACATGAAACAGTCAATTTAAAAAACAACAGTATCAACCCAAAATATAAGTAAAAATAAATATAATATTTCCAGCATTTGAAAATTGCTTTGGGGTTGTGCAGTTAATAAGAGATGTTATATTTCTTAATATGTATATTAAATAGCACTGTTATTTAAAATTGAGCACAGTTTTTTTCTTGTACTATAGAGTATTTATATGTATTTGCTTGTATACCTACCTATATTTACCCATTTGGTTATATATATATATATATATATATATACATACACATTCATTAAATTAAGAAGAGTGCAAGTGCCACCTTAATATGTCACTTGAATTTTTCTTAATTTAATGAATATTATAGTTCTAGTTTTGTATTGGATGCTTTTTGGTAGAATTTCTGCTAACCTGAAAAAAATTATATATATATATATATATATATATATATATATATATATATGCATGCATGTATATATTGTATAAGATAGGTAGATAGATCCAAACAATTTTTTATTAAATTCAACTGACACTGTCTAATTTTAAACTGCATTTTCCATTTTTCGAACAAGATCTTGTCCATCTGGATAAAAATTGGGAATGAATTGTCCAAAGTTTGTTCTGTTTTGTTAAAGTACTTGTGTCATATCCTGTTTCAATTCCAATTCATTAACTCATGCTGGAGTGCTCACTTTGTCATCTATAGCTCATAATACAAACAACAGAACTTAATACTTCGAGCACTACACACCCATTTCAAGAATACTGTTCCAAAATACCAGGGTCATAAAACATCTTTTCTAACCAATAAGAAAAAATGCCACAATTTTTTTCAAAGCTGCTGTTTCTGAAACACTGATTCACTATAAAGCAAACACTGATTTCACCTGGGAGGGCACATAAAACTAATCTGGCTTTAGTGATGGCTCTCCTTGCCAGTCAAACTTAACCAGGATACCAGCATCAAAACCAAGTCCCTGCCATCAACAGTGATGTCTTTGGTCAGCTCTCAGCTATTACAATGCAATAATTTGTGGAATATTTTTTCCACAAGTCCATCTCAGTTTTTCCCACATGTTTATCTTGGCTACTACTTTGTGTTGTACCCTGAACAGACACTCAGTCTCCTCTGACTAATTTATGATACTCTGAAATGAGCAAGGGATCAAATCTTGTAAATCACAGAAAAAAAAAAGAAATCTATTTGACTTATCTCAACAATGTCTTATCTGCACTTTGTTTTCCTAATAGCAAGACTGCCATTACACTTTTGACCCTCTCTGTCATCATGAACGACAAGGTGATGTAATTAATATGGTAGACAAGATAATGTTGGTTGCATCCTTGCATTTCAACAGAACTGAAATTTGATTCAGTCCAAAGATTGCTTGTGGCATACAGTCACCATGCAATGTTGATTCCTATGTCCAAATTTACTTTTAAGCAATACTTGTTAAGTATATAAATATATTTTGTAATAAAATGCTCTAATTATATTTAAAAATAAAATTATATGTATTTATATTAGTTATGAATAAATATATAAGCAGATATAATAGAAATAGAGAGAAAAATGAAACACATTGAAATTTATGTCAGTATTTAGGAAACATCTGGAAAAAAGAATTAAACAAAAGGCAAAAATGACCAAGACCATAATGGTAAAAAAAAGAAAATTCAATGGCTTTTCACTCAAAAAAGATAGCAGAAAATACTTTGTATAGAATTTATAAGAAATCAATGATATTCATTTGGAAATAAATTGCAATTATCAAAGAAAAATAAATGCTAAAGAATGGTAAACATTTATTTTCCATTCTTTTTTGTTTATTTTTGCTTATACACTCATATTTTTGTGACAAGTCAGTTTTATTATATCTTTAAATTCAATATAGTTGATGTTTATTATCTATGCTACTAATTATATATGATTTTGATATAAGTTTTTCCCTCTGTTTGCGGACATAAATGCAATACACATATACAAATATACGAGATTGAAAATAAATCACTCTTTCTTCCATAAAAATGTAGAGAGATGCACAAATGCATAGAAATTAATTAATATTTTCTACATCGAATATCTTCAGTCTCAATGAGAAAAGTACCACCTAACAATATTTGTGTGAGTATATACCCAAAGAATTTTATGAAATGCTATGACAAAGTAAATGTTTTTCTTCTATTATCACAATGTGGGTTATTTAATAACGAAAGTGCAAATACATAAAGAAAAAGAAGCTAAAGGAAATAACCGAGACTATATATTGAAATACATATTTAAAAAAAAATAATTTCAGTGTCATGTCTCCTTCATGCGTATTGGATATTGACATCAACATAGACATCACAGTACAATGAAGTCCAAGCGGATGAAACACATGACATGAGCATATTTTAGTTATATATATGTATATACACACACACACACACACACACATATATACACACAAACACACATAAATACACAAACACGCATATATACACACACATATATACACAAAGACACACATATATACACACTCATATATATATACACACACACATATATATATATAGATAAATAGATATATACACAAACACATGCATGTATATATATATATATATATATATATATATATATATACACACACACATGTATGTATATATATATAGAGATATACACACACACATATATGTATATATATATATATAGAGATATACACACACACATATATGTATATATATATAGAGAGAGATATACACACACACATATATATAGATATATACACACACACATATATATAGATATATATACACACACACACACACATATATATAGATATATATACACACACATATATAGATACACACACACACACACATATATATATATATATAGAGAGAGAGAGAGAGAGACACACACATACATATATATATATATAGAGATAGATAGATACACACACACACACACATATGTATATATGTATATATACACACACTCACACATATATATGAATTAATGGAAAAAAAGATGGCATTACACTCTAAATTGTGATGATTGGTCAGATTTAACAAAATAAGCCTTTCGTTCATATAGATAATAAAATTCAATATTTACTGTTGTCAGCTGTGTGTTTCATAATTTATCACTCATCCATCAAAACTTTGATAGACTTGAATTAATTGAAAAGTCCTGAAAAGTGATGTGTAAGAATTGACAAAGTATTGAATTTAATTATTTCAGATTGAATAATTATTGCTCCAGCCAAATCTTGACCACTCTATTGACAGAAATTCAATTCACCTTGATATTCGTTAAAATGGTATAATTTCATGTGTATCAATATCTAGCATTAATATATTATCCTATGTGCGTGTGTATATATATATAAATATATATTTTTATCATTTCACTTCAAACATGGTGGGAGTGCCACTAGTACATAGGAGGTGACAGAGAGTGAAAATGGGAGAAAAACTGGGTCTAGTGGGCATTGAAGAAAGGATAAAAGAAGAATGGGGTTCAAGACAACAGAAGATGGCGATTGACATTGCAATTAAATTTTTTGTAAGGTTGTACTTAGCAGGAAAGCAAGTAAGTAGAAGGGAGTTCTACTGTCAGGATGTGTGAGCAAAGTAACTGTTACAATAGAAGTGGCAACAGAGGGAAATACATCTATATATATATATATATATATTTATACATGTATATACATATAGGTAATATTAAAATTTTACCTGTGTATAGTGCAACTGTTCACTGAAAATGCATGATTTTTAGCCACTTGAAAAAAATTATGTGTATAAACGGTATTTGTTCAGCTTAAACAAAAACTGGAAACGTAAATAAAACAGCCTTCAGCCTTGACATAGCCTCAGAAGTGACTGCCTGAATTAGATGCTCATTTATATTGGCCTCATATTCAAGATGGCAACCTTCAATATGTCTTTGGTCTTATGGGGTTACTGGTTAGCCTCTCTCTTGAAGATGTCCTAGATACAGCAGCCCAAGAGATTCAAATCAGAAAATCTAGGAGATCATATACTGGGGAGTGACATGACTGAGAAATTAATCTCTCAGTTTGACTTGGCATCTTGGTTTCAGTCACTTTCCTAACACTGCAATATAACTTCCCTATGCCTATAAATATTTTCATGGTAATTGTTCTTTTGAGCTTTCCTCTTTGGTATTGGACTTTAAAGTCTCGATACCAAAGAGGAAAGAAACCATATGTTTCTATGCTAACAGTTTTTTTCTCTCAGAGTTCTTGTTCACAGAACTCTATTCTGGCTTCTTGCTTTCCAGTCAAGTTTGATCTTCTTCTTTAACCTTTAACCCCTTACATCTTAGTGGCTTTTTTTTACCTTGCTAGGGGTAAAAGGATTAAAAAAGAAAAAGAAAAGTCCCTCTGGGGTCAAACAGCAATTTTGGAGGAAGTAGTGTCCTGCTGTAACGAGTGAGCCCCATTCTTTAGTTCCACCAGTTCAGAACTTGATAGCTAGAAATATTAATTTTCCACCCATTGGGTCTAATTACCCATATTTCCACCATATAACTTTCATAAGAAGAAGGTTCCACCCAGACACCTTTTTCCCACATGAACTAATACTCTGTGGAACAAACTCCCATGTGGATACTTCTCTGAACCTAACTATCTTAACCTCTTCAACTCAAGTTTCATTTGATATCTCATCTCATAATTGTCCCTTATTTCTACCTTCTCTTACATTCAGTAATCCTCTACCATGAGTGGCTCTTGAACCTTCTACTGAGTAAACTTTAGTATGAGAAAAATAACCATCCTTCAATTCAGTGATTGACCAGTGTATCCAGAAGTTGACTAGACACAGAGGCATTGATCCTGAGGCCCTGTGTAAAGAAGTGTGGTGGTATAACATGGATCTTATGGTGGATGACCTCCAGGACCATCACAGACAATGTGAACTGTTCAACTGGCCAATTTCAAGGAGCTAGCTATTTCCAATCTGCTATTGTTGGTAGCCAGTGCCATGAGCACAATGTACCTTTTCATTTCCTGTGTCAGATTGGAAGCTTCTATGTTAATGTTCTTGATACATCTGAAAGCGAAATCAGAATGTTAAAAGTTTGGGCATGCTGCAGAAGATTACATATGCGAGTTTTTATGCATAGTTTGCTAAAGACGTGTTCTCAAATGACAGACTCTCAACATTATATATATATTTATATATATATATATATATATATATATATATATATATATATATATATATGTATGTATGTATGTATGTATGTATGTATGTACAGGGTGCGATGGATAAATTGTCGCCATTTTATATTTTAATTATGTACATGCTTGTTGATTGTTTTTAATTTTGTTGACTATACAGTATAGTAGGGTCAGTTGGGCACCATCTGTGAGAAAAAGAGCAATATAATGCAATTCACTCAGCTAGAAATTTGGAAGTGGCATGCTGTACTGCTTGGCATTTGCACCAGAAGCTCCAATATGAGCATTTCAGAGTGTTTGGATCTCAATCTGAGGATAATGCAGAGGATTTAGAAAGAATTTGATGAGTCTAAAGGTGATGACAAAAGTGTTTGTAGTGATCACTAGTGATGGTGACGTTATGCCTCCATTCATCTTTTTATAGGGCCTCAGACTCAACATAGCTCTACATCAAATGCCTTGAGGATGTAGTGCTGCCCTGGGTCAAGACAGTGGCTGCTGGAAGACCCTATGTCTAGCCACAGGACTCTGCACCATGCTACACAAGTAGGTGAACCCAGTCATGGCTATCAGACAATTTCTGTGACAACATCACTCCTTACATCTGACTATCTAACTCCCCAGACTGCAACCCTCTTGATTATTATGTGTGGGGTGTATTTGACTAATAAAACTCGTAACACCAAAGATGAACTGAAGGCAAGGATTATGGCAGCATTCACCAAATTAAACTATGAGACTGTCCAAAAGAATTGCAGAAAATTCTGAAGTTGTCTGGAGGCTGTTGTTGAAGCCAATGGCAATTTTACTGAATAAATTTCTTCTTTCATATTTCAAGATATTTATGTGTAATTTTGGTAAATATGTTAAAATGAGATGTCAGTATCATTTTCCTTTTTGTGTAATTTAGATGACAATTTATCCATCGCAACGTGTATATCAAAGACTTAGGTTTGATATTGCTAATAATCTCTTATTTATTCATATCATCCTTGACACCAAATATCCCTTGTTTATTTATGAAAGTTATAAAAGGAATTCATGCAAAATTCTCAACCTGACACATTTTCTAATATCTGACCGAATGACTATGAATCAGAGTTTTTTTTCAAGGTGCTTTCTGGTCATACTGAGAACTTTTCAATCCTCCTTCATATTAGGTTGGATCATGAAATGTCTGAAATTTATATATTGAATTTTAATCAGAAATTAATCCCTGTATTCTGTTTAATCAAGTTGGTTCATAATGAAGCACAGAATTAAGTAAATTCACAAAGAAAGTGCTTTTGCTGAAAAATTAAAAATTTTCATTTAAAAAATATTTATTTTCATTTTGATGTTAAAGAATTACTGATTTATCCCTGTATATAAATATATTTTCATCTTCTACATACCATGTTTCTCCCTCCCATTCCTTGTTCATGGCTCTCCACAACTTCCTATTCTTTGCGCCTCTTAACAATGCTTGTCCATTTACTATACCTCCCACTCCTTAAGTAGACTACTGGCTGCTTTCTTCTGTCTCTTTTGCCCTCAATATTTCCTGAAATTTTCCAAACCTTATTCACCAATATACGTCCAAGAAATTCCAACTGTTTCATTCTTATTTTAAGTATAACTGTTTTCTTTTTGTTTCCATTTTACTTACCTATTGAAATATGAAGAAAGTAAAACAAATATATAAACATTAATCTATACATTAATGTCTATATATAAACTATAGGCTAAAAGTTTGGCACAACTCTCTGGATTACTTAGATTCATAGCTGATTGAACATTACATTAACTTGACTTTCATCATTTTATTTAAGTCAACTCCTTCTGACTTGGTTTGGTTTTTATTCTGACAAGGGATGCATTAATGGCATATATGTCATCAAACATATCACAGCAGCATAAGTTCACATCAATAGGGACTTCCTCCATGAGAAACCATGTCCCAAGCTCCAAATGTATTGACGTATTACAGAAATGCATCAATCCCTAAAATCTTCCATGTCTGGCAAGGACCGCAATACAGAAACATTTCAATCCTCATTAGGAATACAACAAGAAGGAAATGAGATCCCTAGTTTATTTTCCTAGACTATGCCTCAAACTTTTACAAACATAGATGGGAAGAGATGGGCATTGACAATTTTAGCATTCTATACCACATCCCAATAAAAAGTTGGGATAAAAATGGCCTTGAAAAGAAAATTAACATCCTTTACAAAGTGTTACCCCCCCCCCAAAAAAAAACAGGACGTTTCCAAAACTGAAACTATGATCTGGAACTACAAAGAAAACACTGAATCCGTCATAAGGATGTGGAATTAATAAACAGTAAACAATTCCGATACCTTGGTGCATGGGTCAGTCATAACAAATTTAGTATAGGAGGTAAGAAAATTGAACATAGAATCGGCTGCACCAGAAGTAGTTCTGCTCAACATTGCAAATTGCTACAAAATCAAAACATAAACCTAAGAACTCAAGTCATGCTCTTAAATAGGTTCGTCAGATCGAGACTTTCATATTAATGTCAGGAATGTCAAATCTGTTCAGAAACATCTAAATTGTCAGCTGTATATAACCACTTTCTAAGATCAATTGTTAAAAAAGGCTTTGAGGAAGTAAAGGTTTTTGCAAAGATCATACTTCTTTGAACATTGTGGATTGATGCTACAGAATAACAAATGCAGAACTGTACAAAATGAGAGAGATGACACCACTTAAGGACTACAAACAGCAATAAAAACTAAAATAGATAGCACGTATAACTCAAAGAGAAAATAATTACATCATCAAGATGCTGATATTCCACACTACTTCAAACAAAAGGTTAGGAAGGAAACCTCCATAAATACTGGAAAGAGTGATCTCAGCTACTGGACTGGAGAAACCCGTTTTCCTGAGAAAAAACTTTTAGGAGAAAGATTTCATAAATTTCAACTGAAAGCTGTACTCGTTGCTCGGTCAATGAATGCCAAATGTTTCCTTGTAGGGAAATGGGTTATGCTGCCATTACCTTACAATAGAGGCAAAAGGTTTGGCCACACTCTGGATTTAATAATTACTTTTCCTATCTTCTTTGGTTCAATTAACATGTAACATGCTGAAACTGTTTATCCCATGAGTGCATGCTATCCAATTCTTTAGAGAGAGAGAGAGTTAGCTAAAATTCACCAGCTAGCAAGGTGGATTAGACAAAAAAAAGCTAACATTCTAATGCTGTGATTAATTAGTTATGTTATTATTATTAAATATATTTGTGTGTGTGTGTATATATATATATATATATATATATATATATATATATATATGTATGTATACCACTCTGCATACACAAGGGCAGATCAATAAGTCCATAGCCTGGTAAAGGTATAAACTGAATTTTGGTCTGAGAATCTCACAATAGAATATTTCAATAATGAAGAGGCATTCATTTTAGTGCAGTGACAAAAACAGGAAATTATATTAAAAAAACATTTTTTGTGGGAAATAAATGTTTTATTCCACTTAAGGCAACAGACAGACTGATGCATCAACATTTATAAATAATTGAAATAAAGAAGAAAAAGACAGACAGTGTAATGATAATAAATGATAATATATTTAATAATGAGAACAAAAGAGGCCAAATATAACTTTAATGTATGTCTCTTCTTTGCTAATTAGTTATTAACAATCTCTGAGCAAGTACTTAAATTTTACACTCTTTCTCTCTCTCCCCCCCTCTCTCTCTATATATATATATGTAAATGGCTGGCTATTCATTCTCAAGCACACTTATCTAGTATGAGGGCTAGCCAATCAGATAGATTTGTGTTGGTTCAACATTCACAGAGCCCACCTGTGGTTCATATTGCAACTACATTGAATGAACCTAAGTTACAGTTTCTGGGGAGAGGTCATGATGACTAATGACCCTTGTGCTACCACAACTATTGACAAATTGGCAGATGTTTTGCAAAGTGATCTTGTTGATGCAATATATTCCATAATTGCTTGTTGCAATTGAGTTTAGAGAAGTTTGATGGCCAGAGTATCATAGTAAAGTTTTTTTTTTGTGTTCCTGAAACTAGTTCAGTGTAGTGTGGCAGGATGCATTGTTCTGCTGAAAAATACTGTTACCAATATAGAAGACTATTGCCATCAAGGTGTACAGATTGCTGGCTGTTATTGATAAAATGTGTCACTATATTAAGATGTAAATGATTAAAAAAAATTAAGATATATTTGATATTTGTTCTATTATTGGTATTGGTCAACTGTTGATAATTTTATTAACTTGTAAAAATTAACTGTGGTTTTGCATAATAGCTTGATTTCTTATAATAAATCCAAGAAATAAAATGTATTGAAACTATCTAATAATTGTGTTGCATTTTGTTCTTCAAAATGACTTCTCCAGACTAAATGTTTTTTTACTGATAGACTCATATATATGTAGGACAAGACAATGAAATACAAATGTTGGTTTTGTGCAGCATTTCTCATAATGTATAACTGATGTTCATTTCTATTTCATTCCTCCCCACCCCCAAACATGTAAATTTTCCCATCAATAAAAACATCATTAATTTTTTTAAAATCCTTTCCCTTTTAATGAATGAAATACATCATACAGGATTTTCACCTTCATATATATATATATATATATATATATATATATTACAATATTTCTGGTAACATATTACAATGTTTATAATATATTTAAATTTTATAACGATCTTTTGGCTTGTATAATAAAAATCTTTTTCCCGCTGTCACATGATAAGAATCTTCGCCATGCACGTGATAACATCATCGCGTCTTTTGAAATTAAAAGGATTTTAACGTTTATTTAGTTTGTAAAAAAGTAGCAACATAATTACGCTACAAGATAATTGGTAAATGTTTGTTAAAAAAAATTTTGACTAAAATATTGACCCTGAAGATGAACAATGATGTTCGAAAGCGCTAGGTCATCGTACAGAAAATACTTATTTCGAAATCATTTTCAAATAAAAAGTCTCATTAGAGAATATGAGAAAATTCAAAAGAAAATATGCAAGACTATGTTGTCTTTAACATTCAATACTACATGTTTAAAAGAAAAGTTGCTGCCAAATTACATATGTATATATATATATATATATATATATATATATATATATGTATGTATATATATATGTATGGATGTATATAAAACCAGACTGTGCAAGCATTTTTCTCTTCTTTATCTAAAATCTATGTACATACATATGTGGATGTGCACAGTTGCATAAAAGTGACTAAGTTGTTAGTCAATTTTGCACACTAATCAAGAAAAAAGTAAAATCATTTTTTTCAGACATTATCAGTCAATCATTTGCCAAAAGTGATTTGCTTTTAAAAAAAAGGTTCTATCAGCTATTTGTTAAGGCTAATTCCTGAAAAAATTTTTTCATGTAATGAGTGACTGTCTGCCTCTGAATATGCCTCCTTCATTTACACTTTAGGTTAGTATCCACATGAAGAAAAATCTGTCAAAAAGTGACAGAGAGTAATGTTAAAGTGCTAAACTAGCTTCCATGAGTATTAAACAAATATTACATATATACATAGGCATGTATTGATTAAATATTACGTCAGACTGGTATGTTGAGACTTGGTTGACAAAAAGTCTAGGAGAAGGACAATAGTGAATTAAAATATAAGGGTAGCTGTTTAAGTCTCCATATTCAGTTGTTCCCAAAAGTTTAGATATTTCTGTACAAGACTACACCAGTAGAATCAAATCATATGTGAAGAAAAGTTTGACTGTTTAGTTCTGGGAGCTGAACTGTTAAACCTACATAGCTTCATGACAGAAGTATATATAAGTGGACATTGTGTCTGGATGTTAACTTCAATGTACATGCACCCTATCCTTGATATGGAGTACTTTAACCCATATATATAGCATACCTTAAAATCATATATATATATATATATATATATATATATGTGTGTGTGTGTGTGTGTGTGTGTGTGTGTGTGTGTGTGTGTATGCATCTAATTTTATTCTTAAATCAACACAAATGTTTATATTTTAGAAGTACTCTGAATGACGAGCCACTACTTTCAGAAAATATGAAAATGAAAAAGAAACAAAGTTGAATTTGGAATTAATGGTTCTTCGTCAAACTTCTATGAATCTGAGCAAAGATTATGCATCCTATGAAAAGTACATTTTCTACTTCTTGGTCATGTGATAGCATGATGATCTGCCTGGATACTAGCCAGACATTAAAGCAACCTTGAACTCTCTGAGATACGACAGAAAAAGGAAAAGGGTTAGTGACCTCTTTTCACCCACACATGTAAAGATCTATATTTGGAAGTCATGGGTCATGTGCCAAAATTGAGGTGCGAAAATAAATACCTCCACCAAGTCAGTCCCTCTTCAGCATTCAAACTGAATGGATGTCCAGCTAAACTGACTATGATCTGCTATAAATTTGGATGTGCAGAATTGATAGAAATCTATTAAGGTTTCTCAGCTGAAAAGATTCAGTAAAGCAGTAATTCAAAGAAATCAAACTCCAGCATGCTAAAAGAAGCAGATACAATTCTTCGCTCAACCACTGAACAAAATGTAAAAGAAACAGAAAGAAAGGAAACCAAAAAGAAATCTAATTCGTAGATAAACTTTCTGCCCATCAAGGAAAAGGGAAATGATAAAAGATAGAAAGAAATATGAAAGAAAAGAGAAACATATAAGAGGCACTAAAAGAAAAAGAAGAGAAAAAAGGAAATAAAATTTTCAAATAACAGCTAAGTCGTCCTTTGTTCCTATCACCTGTTTTATCTTTGGTCATTTTGTTTTTTGTCATTTGTAATTTCATGCAAGTTCGGGACAAAGTTGTTTGTCAATATAATATTTACCTTTCTGAAAAGATAAGTCCCCCACCCACAGTTTTGCCCCCACCCACCACATAATATTTGTTTTTGTGTCATTGTTTTGTTTTGCCTCATCTTTCATCTTTTAATATAGCCCAGCATATTTAATCCCCATTTGTATATTTTAGTAATAAAATGTTTTTTGTTATCCCTATATCTTTGCCTTCTGTTGTTTCTCACCCTCTGTGTTTGCACGTTAATTGGTTCCATTTAGCTTAGCCATGTTTGATCAATCAGGAAAGGACGATTGGTAAAAGAATTTGTGATTTTATATTATATGTTACTGTGCCTCCCACGACTACCATAACAGTAAAAGGGAGTGGTACATAATTATATATATATATATATATATATATATATATATATATATATATATATATATGAGCCAAGATGTCTTAAATACCTCATGTACTTACCCCAACATTTCAAAAGTCCTTTTCCAGATTCCAATTAACTGGATCATTGCACACTCATTAATTTCTATTTCAGCAACAATTTTAGCTTTCACAAAGCCAGAATTTGCAAGTAGCTAAATCTTGTAAGGTGATTGATGTAACTGGTTGAGATGAGAAACCCTGTACCTGACATCAAGAATGGAGATGTGTATTCTCATGATGAAGACAATGGTGACACATTACATTGGCTCAGTTATTATTGTTTCCCTACCAACTGAGAAAACTCCTAACAAAATGTTTGGGTAGTTGTCAACATGTATCAAGGCCATACAACCGGAATAGCTGTAAAATGTTTTAAAATATTATATGAGTATGTGTGTATATATATATATATATATATATATATATATATATATAGCTGTAAAGGTTTTGAATAAATCATGTATGCGCATATTATATATGCATGTGTATGTGTATGTATATATATATATATATATATATATATATATATATATATATATATATAGCTGTAAAGGTTTTGAATAAATCATGTATGCGCATATTATATATGCATGTGTATGTGTATGTATATATATATATATATATATATATAGCTGTAAAGGTTTTGAATAAATCATGTATGCGCATATTATATATGCATGTGTATGTGTATGTATATATATATATATATATATATATATATATATATAGCTGTAAAGGTTTTGAATAAATCATGTATGCACATATTATACATGCATGTGTATGTATATATATATATATATATATATATATATATATATATATATATATAGCTGTAAAGGTTTTGAATAAATCATGTATGTGCATATTATACATGCATGTGTATGTGTATGTGTATGTATATATATATATATATATATATATATATAATTATTATATATTATATATATATATGTATAAAATCTGTTATATATATATATATATATATATATATATATATAATTATTATATATTATATATATATATGTATAAAATCTGTTATATATATATATATATATATATATATATATATATATAGTTTAATGAATAGAGCATCTACTCAAATGCAAGTATGCACTAAAAATAACATTTAAGTAATAAAATCTGTTGGATTAATAAAGAAAAAATTGGTCTCTTTCTTCAGTAATTACTTTGTTTACATTAGGATACAAAACTGAGCAGATATGTCTATTTCAATAGTCAGAGATGAATCTGTGTATGAAGTCAGTATTCAGCTTTCCTTGACAATCGATGCACTCTGTGGCCAAAAGGTCTAAAGCAGTTCAAATCTAATGACAATTTACTCTAGGGTAATGCTGGTTCAAATCCTGCATATTTTTCCTAATATCACAAATATTTAGACTCATAGATAAAAATAAAGAAATATACTGTTTAATAAATAAATGGAGTGTATACTCAAATATAAGTATCAACTACAAATAACATCTAAGTAAGAAAATGTATATATATATATATATATATATATATATATAGGGAAAGACAAATAAAGACAAGTATGAGCAGAACGATCTGGATCTGGTGTTTTTTGATTAAATCACCTACTGAGGTATGTTTGTCTATTTAAATTAGAGTATTGTTTACAGGATGATTCATTTTAGATACTGAGCATTATTCAAAAGAATCTTGACTAAATTCTAAAGAATTCATTTTCTTTATTCCATGTAAATTCCAATTTTTTGTTAAAAATATTTTAAGTTTTTATGTTTTACAAATGCAAAAATCTCTAAGTCTACTCATATCAGACACTGAGTTTTGGAAAAGGAAATTTCTTTGAAACTGTTCTTTCATGCCAAATACTAACACTAACACTCCTCACCAATAAGTGAATTTGACATAAATGTCAGAGGTTAATTTTGAATTATAATCAAGTAGAAAATAAAACACTTTCAAATCTGAAGCAATTTTCGCAATTATGACACCAAATGTTGAATCAGTTTCTAGCAATAAGTTGAATTTAATTCAATCACCAAAGATCTAGTGTAACAAGTTGTGTAATGCAATTTTGTTACATTTTATATTAAGCCACTTGAATCTTCTGGGACATATAATGAGGAAGGTGTGCTTACAGAATTTGATGCTCACAAGTCTTACAAAGGCAAGAATGGCAGGGGGAAAAGTGAATAAACTTTCTAATGAGTTTTATACAAATGAATGGCAGAGCAGTTACTAAGAAGAAAAGTAAGAGACAAAAGTTGATTAGTGCTACAAAGGACAAAAAATTGTGAAGTGCTATGGTCTACATGCCCTGAAGAGATATGTCATAGAAAAGAACAAATCCAAGGGTCAAGTTGTAGCCTGGAAACATAGATCATAATAAAACTTACAAATTCCATGTTTTTTTTCCCCAGTAAGTACTTATGTACAATAAAGTTTAATTTATAAATTAGACAAAATAAGATATTAGGAACAATAACTAATAATAAAACAGTTCAATAAGAATAATAATCAGTACTCTTCATCATGTTCACCAAGAAGGTAGGAATTACAATAAACCTTTCCACAACAGAAACTATGATCTGGAATGAGAATGAAATTAGTGATAGGACATACGTTGACACATTATAAAACTCAGAATGTGGAATTAATAAACTACAAAGACTTTAAATTCCTTGGTGTATGAATCAGTTACCACAAATTTAATATAACAAATGAGGAAACTGAACATAAGACAGGCTGGGCTTAGATTAGTTTTGCCCAACACCAAACAAATGCTACCAAACAAAAACCTTAGCCTAAGAACTTGGGTCATGCTCATAAATAGATCTAGACCTTTATATGGATATATGTCTACACTATCAAGGAAATAAAACCATTTTCTGAGATCTATGATTAAAAATAACTACAACTGAATGAATTCTCTAGATCTTAAAGACACCACTTTATAAGTTCTTATAGGCTGGCACTACAGTCACAAATACCTTTACCAATTAACAAAAACCACATCACTTGAAGATTTCCAACATCAGCAGCTATTAAAGTGGATAGCACATACTATTAGAAAGGAAAATAATGATATAATCAAGATGCTGACATACCACATTACTTCAAACAAAAGGTTTGGATGGAAATTCCACTCAATAATTGAAAGAGTAATAGCAGTGAACATGAGAAGAGTATTTTCCTGAAAAACTTTTTTAAGATAAAGACTTTATAAATTTTTAACCAAAAGTAATAATGATGGTCAATGCTATCAAATGTTTTCTGAATGGAAACACCTAATCTCACGATGAACATAATAAAAGTTATGCAACAGATAGAGGAATTGTTCATATTGCAGAACTTAGGGCACTCAACATATAATTTTCTTTTTTCATCTTTTCACTTAAAAGAATCACTTTATGGCTTCTCTTTAGCATAGCTGAATTGTCTGCATCACTTCACTGACATTTTGAGATGAGTATTAAGTGAATGTGCTGATATCAGGTTAGTGTAATGATGCAGAAAGTGAAATTGGTGAGCCAAGTTCATACTAATGTCCTTGTGAGAGGCTTAGGTTAAATCGCTAGGCAGACCTAGGCTTTCCAGGTTTGAGTGATAGCCAATTGAAGAGAAGGACAACTCTGAACTAAAAAAAGTGAAGAAGGCAATAAGTAACCATTATCATTCTGAAGGCACCATGGCAATTCACAAAAGAAAATGAATCTGTGGAGAGACATGATCACCTATATCCTGGAGAGACATAGCATTAATATATATATATATATATATATATATATATATATATATATATATATATGTATGTATGTATGTATATATATATTCAGGAAGGATGGTGGAGTAATGGATAACGTCTCAGACTGAAGAATTAGAGGGCTGAGTTTGAATTCCACCTGAGTTCATTATATTCATTTATGTGCTACTACTTCTGGGAAAGGCATGAACCCATCACTTCTCCTGACAGCTATGGGTAAATAGCAGGATAGACGGGGTTCTATAGCCTTGTATGGCAACCTGTCTAGAAGAAGGAAAAACTGAATTCAAGACCAGCCTGGAGATGGTTGGGCTCCATCAGGCTATCTTGTACCACTACTACTGCAGCTGCAGTCCATGTCGATCCCCTATGACCCTAGTGTTACTGGTTAAAAAAAGTGTATATAATATATATATATATATATATATATATATATATATATATATATATATATATATATATATATATATGTAGTAATTCGTTAATATAATCCAGGCGAGTCCTATTAACAAAACATGGAATTTGAAATATGTTAAAACTAACAAAATAATTTTGAACTTTCTACACAAAAGACAAAAAACAGTTTGAAAAATCCTGCAAATTTTAAAATTAAAATTTGTAGGCGAAAATGGTCATTAACTAAAGGTATCTTAATTCCAATTGTAAAGTGTGTGTGTACATTATATATATATATATATATATATATATATATATATATATATATATTAGTGTGTGTGTGTGTGTGTGTGTGTGTATGTGTGTGCGCTAAAATAAATGCTTTTCATCATAAGGTTATGAAATTACTGATTTACCTATATATGAATATATGACTTTAGGATGATGGTGTCTACAGCTTTCAGCAACTTTCTATTCATTGTAGTTCTTAGCAACATTTGTCCTTTGACTATTCTTCCTACTACTTATGTTGCTAGCCATTTACAAAAGCTTGTTTGGTAGGTTGCTCACAGTTTCTCTCTGCCCCTTTGGTATGTCCTGTGAGTGTGAAATACTTATTGAAAATACACTGAATTTTCCTGAGAACATGATGTGTCACTGACATATTCTTAAAAAACAGCAATGATTTATATATATATATATATATATATATATATATATATAATGCCTGTTTGTAGAGAGCAGTTATTAAAGAAATATTTTTTATTGATTCAGTCTGTTTCATCGTTTCAACAAGAGCAAAAACTAAAATGTATATAGCACATGTCACATGAAAAGTAAATAATAACATGATCAAGATGTTGACACTTGATACTACTTCAAACAAAAGGTGACAACAGTTATTGGAATTGAGAAACCTATTTTCTTGAAAAATTGTTTTAAGAGAAAAATTTATAAATTTATCTCAGATTAGTGTGAACTAACAGTAAACTTTTCTGATAGAGTTGTTATATTATTAAGATAACAAAGATAGAAATGATATGATATATGCATTGGAATTTCAGTAATTATGACAACTAATAAAGTAAATAATTTTCTAGTTTATATACTTTAAGACTATTCAAACTATTGTTACCATCTTGTTTGATATAGATGGTACTTGAGACACAATATTTCAGCCAAGTACCCTCTGGTCATCATCAGGTGTCCACTGTTTTGGCTGACATGGGATATTTGTTGATTATTGAATTATTTTGTTCCTATCTTCCCAGGCATTGAACTCATGATCGCTAGACAACAGTAAGAAATATTTCAACTTCTATATCTAATACACCGTCTGCCCTGAAGTACATTAGTGGTGTAATTTTGGAGCCTTTAAATGAATGTCAGATTGTTTTGATGCTTGGATATCATTGCATGTTAGCACCATTTTCTACTGATATTGTGTTTCATTTTGAGATGCCAACAGACTTTAATTATCTCGATCTATTGTCCTCATCTTGGTTGTCACAGATGATATTATAGACACAATAATCAACAGATATCCTGTATCAGTCAAACAACAGACACCTGATGATGCCTAGAGTGTAGTTGGTTGAAACATTGTGTCTATAAGAACTATAATGGCCGAAAAGAAAACAGTAATTAGAAATAATTAAAATATATTGACAAGTCTTCTTTGTATATATGCTGCATCCCTTCAGGCGATAATGGTTCTTCACAATTTCCTGTCCTTTGTATCTCTGGTTAAAGTTTGTCTTTTTACTATCTCTCCTAATCCCTGTTCTGTCAACTATTAGTGTGGTAGGTAATGCACTGTTTTTCTCTATGCCAGAAATTTCACCCATCTTTATCTGATCTGTATAAATGTCCTTTTTGTTGCTAATTTCTGTAAAACTTTATCATTGCTCACATACTCAGTCTATGGTATTCTCAACAATATTCTATAGAACCACATTTCTGTTGCCTCAGGTCTCTTCTTCATCTTTGACGTCATTGTCCAGTATTTACTACCAGATATGAGTACCAATATTACATAACAGTTTAGTACTCTTTTATTTGTTCCTAACATAAATGTTTTGTTTTTAATACTTTGTTTATGCTTTGGATGGCATTTTTTGCTCTCTCAATGTGCCTTAATGAAATTGTCTGCTTCTTAAGCAGGTCTTTCATATCTGATTTCATAAGATTCAAACAACTGGAAGTACAGTTGTTTCAGGTAAGTAAGTTATTTTATGATGTTTGTAAAATGACATTAGTAAGCATGTAAAAGTGATTGACTGATTTTTGGCATGTTCATCTGCAATTTGTGTAGGATGAATCATAATGATTTAGGAAAGTATGTTTTATCTGAAACTATTTTGGCAATGTAATAGATTCTAGTTCTGGCTTCTATTCAACATTAATTTTTACATTTGATGCTAACCTTTCATTATCGATTCAAAGTTCAAATTTGTTCTGATAAAATTCAAATGCTAAAGCAATTCATTAATCTCTGAATGTGTACTTTTGTGGTAAGCTGGGAAATACATCAAGAATTCTATCATTAAGTTGTTTATTACGTTTAACTTTGGAGAATGGTTAACTGCATCTTTAAAAAAATGTTTTTCTCCTACAAAAGCAAAACAAACAAAACTAAATTCTACCGCTTTATTTAACTCCCTCACTTAATGTATTTATTAACGGCCTGACTTTCCTCCATAAATAAAAATTTCAGGTGGACACCCTATAGCACGAACAATACCTTTTCTTAACTACATAACTATTTTTGTAGCTATTTTTATAACCTCTGTAAAAACATTAACTTTAAAACTAAAGCCAGTAGCTCTAAATGTATTCTTACACACACAAGAAAATGTCTGCTCTTTTAATGTACTGGTAAATATCAAAAATATGTTATGTGAAATTTGTTTATAGAAAATGAATTCAGTAAATACATAAAAATAGAAAGGGTTGTAAGGATATATTCTCAGCAGGCTTATTCAACCTTTACAATAAAGCAATTCAGAGAGACATATAAGTCCTACCAGAATTTATTATTGACTAGCAGCATGGCCCAGCGTTGCCCGTGCTTGATTAAAAAATCGTACGACTCATACAGCAATCGCTATCACTTGACTTAAAATATTTTTGCCCTTTGCCATGCTGATGTTGCTACATGCCTTAGTTCTTGCCTGTCTCACACTGCAAATTTTTTTCTAAGCTCTATACTAAACATTAAATCTCTTATGAAAAAAGAACTAAACAAAATGAACACAAAACAATCAGCTTTAAAAAAGGACTCATAATTGGAAAAACCAAATGAAAAAAGAACGTTAACAACAAATACTTTTTCACACCCAACCCAGTTTAAGCAAGCGAATGAGCCAATTAGAGTAAAGTGCCATGCAGATGTAAATTTTTCCCACTTGTTACGAATGCAGTTATCAATTTTTTTTGCATGCTAGCATGCTAGTTAACATTCGTGTCAGTCAGCTTTTGGCTCTCACACTGGCCAATAGAATCTTCCTGCCTATTCGTGGCAGCCAGCTATAGGCTCTCACTCTGGCCAGTAGAAAATGGCCGTAGAAGCATGAAAAAATCGATTGTTTCCACTATTGATGGGAGTTGGGAAATGCAAAGTCAGTCTTGGCCTTTCCACTAACTTGGAGCATGTGCATGTAAATTTTGATGCAATGAATGACTGGATTAAATCATACAATCATCGTATATTACTATAGTCCTGGAGCTTACATAGAAGAGCAGTGTGTGAAACCTTGTCAAATACCTTCAAGATATCTAGAGCCAAAGTTTGAGCTTTGCCATTATTATCAAGAGTACATCAGCAGTAGACCTTTCAGAATGGAAGCCAGATTGTTTGTCAAAGAGTAGATCGGGAGATGTAAGATGCTTAACTTCAGCACTGATTAAAGCCTCGAATACTTTGCTGAAAAGTGGTAGGAGACTAACAGGTCAATAGTTTGATGGGTCAAAAGGTTTTCCAAAGTTTTTAAAAACAGGAAATACAGAGGAGGACTTCCAACAAGATGGAAAGCAGGAAGCAGTAAGGCCACAGTTGTAGAGTTTGGAGAGAACTAGAGCCAGCTTGGGAGCACATCATTTCTTTAGGATGAGGGCTGGGATCCTGTCAACTCCACTTACCTTATGGGAGTCTAATTTAGAAATGATGTCTGAGACAAGTGACGTGGTTATGTGCATATCACTCACAAGAGCCCAGGTTCTAGGGGGTAATCAGGTGTGTGAACTCCAAATGAGTCGTATGTTGAGTTTGAAGTGAACCTCTGAGCAAAGCATTCAACCTCTTCTGCTGTAGATGTCAGTACTTTGAATTTATTGAATAGAGGAGTGACTGAGGATTTGCCATTGCTCAGCCCACTCTTGCAGAGCTACTAATAATCTCTAGAACAAAACTTGTGAGATGATATATATTCTTTCATTCTATCAACAAACAGTAACTTTACTTCGCTGACATCTCTTTGTCTCTGCTCATTAGGAGAAGAGACAAAAAGATGTCTGTTGCAATCAGACATACTGCTGTAGTACAGCCAGAAGAAGTAATTCCTGTGGGCTATAGCAGACGAGCGTGCAGGTGAAAACCAAGGAGATGAATGCTATTTAACTTGGTATTTCCTTGCTGGAATGAAAGCATCAATGCTGGCTTCACCCAAGAGGTAAACTCAAATGCATATTTTTCAACAGGATGATTAAAAAATTCATTTCATGGGACATCATGAAGGAAATCACAGATCAAGTGCCAATTTGCTCATTAATAACAGAAAGATATTCTGTTGATAAGAGGCTGGTGGAGGAGTGTAAAGAGATATTTACAGACACTACCACATGATCAGAGTTGCCAAGAGGGCAGAATTGCATAGTACAAGAGAAGTCAGGGATAGAGGTAAAAGAGAGATCTGGAAGAAAACCATGTCCTTCAGGGTTACTAGGTATATGTGTGAGGAATCCACCACCTGTGTGAGAGATTGAGAAGTTCAGTGTTTGGATGACATTGAGTGACAGTGTTTAAACCACCTGGCATAGTGGGCATGAAAGTCACCAAACACAAATATATTTGCAAATGGATGTCAGGAGATGGCCTTGTCCATATTAACAGAAATATTATCTAGCATGTAACAGTCTTGAGAAGAAGAGGAATGGTAGAGAAAGAAGAGATAGCTGACTGAGTTGAGTAAAGAGAGATGGAGACACATGTAAGAATGGTCTAGAGATAAAATAGAGAGTTCCCTAGCCAGTGGGAGATGTTTGCAGGTATCAACTCTCAGGCTGTGCATGTGGATATTAGAGTCCTTCCTAAAGAGGGAAAGATAGCCGGGAATCAAGAAATCAAAGGAATTGATTGCAGAGTTAAGATGTCTGAAGATTTTTTGAAGAATGGTTCCACATTACAGAAGTTGGTACAAATGTTCAAGAAAGAAAGGTTGATGGGTTTAGGTGTTATTTCTTGAGCTGCTTTAGTTTTACATCTTTGGTTGCTTATAGTCATGGTGTGTTATTTTGGTAAGGAAAATGCCTAGGGTTGTAGTAGCAGTTGGTCATCTAATGCAACATGTGCAGGAAGGGGACTGGCACAGAATGCAACATAGTATGACCTTGGTGCTTGCAGAGACACCCATCTATGCACGACATGGTACTGCAAGAACCCCGATATAATGCAATTGTTGAACAGAGCAGCCTCTCCAGGCACTATGCAAGAGTTCAGGCTCCTAACTACCAGCTGGGAAGCAGCAACTAGAAAACTGCTAACCTAGTACCCTCAGTATGAACAGACATTGCCACCAACCACATATATCAAAAAAGTTAATGACTGCACTACTATTATGGAACAAAAGAAGGTGGAGGAGTATGGACTCAGTAATAGAGGAACCTATCTACCCCTATTAAAAAAATGAGTAAGTTTTAACTTAGTTAAAGTTGAGATATCCATTAGAAATTCAACAAACAATTAAAACTTGCAGAGACCTAACTCTGAAAGAACTTTCTCAACAGTCATTGGTTTGACTTCTAGTTAGGTAATTTCAAAGAATGTACATTAAGATAAGTTAGTTGGAGAGTTGATCTGTGGCCCACATAATTTTTTGACCGTGCAATATTTAACTGATATTCACTTATATTAAGTGGGAGTGGAGGTAGTAGAAGTCTGTCTCTAGAATCATGAATGAATGGACAGTTTGTCAACTTGGTAACAGCAGGGTGAAAGGAAACAACAAACAAAAACACACTGGCTGTTAAATATTTAGACATGATACTTGGAAAAGAAATCACAGTATATTCATTGAGGCAGGGCTCTATCAAGTCAAAAATAAATTTCTGATAATTTCTAATGAAATTCAAAAGTGCTCAGAAAGCTTTGGGCAATTTATGTCCAAATCCTGCCCTAAAAAAAAAACAAAAAAAAACAAAAAAAAACAGGACAATGGTCCAAACCATAGAAAAGTTAAATAAAAAATCTACCTACCAAAACTCACAATGGCTAACTAGTCTTGATTTCCAAGCATATCCATCGGTTATGGTAGCTAACTAATCCTTGTTTCAGATACCTGCTCAGGGACATTTTTTTGTTCAACACCCACAGAATACATCTGTGGTCTATACTACAATTATGCTGCAGTTTGAACACTGCTAGTATGCTCAAATCCTCCATCATGCTGGCTTATGCCTTCAGGCTAGTACAAGTACTGACTGTTATTCATTAACATAACATCCTTGGTTTTCAACCTAACCTAAATGCATACAAAAGATCAACACACATATATATATATATATATATATATATATATAGAGAGAGAGAGAGAGAGAGAGGGGGGGGGAGTTACAACATCTTGATTCTACACAAATGCATAGGAGAAACACTGATAAAAATTTCCTGATTCAAGACAGAAGTTTCAATCCAAATGTGATCCAATAAGTTTTTGTGTATATATATATATATATATATATATATATATATATATATATATAGATAGATAGATAGATAGATAGATAGATAGATAGATAGATGGATGGATGGATGGATGGATGGATGGATGGATAGACATGTGTGTCTATGTATGTATCAAATATGTGAATTCTTTAATTGTGTCTTTTCAGTATTACTAGTATACTTCATGATAGGCTAATGGCCAGAGGTTTTGTTCAGCAGAATATTACTATTGCATTGTGAGACATGTACCTGTGTTGTTATGCCTGGCTAAGTCAAAGTGATGCATGCAAATAAAATTAGCAATAATCTTTACAGATCTAGATATAATTATTCTTGAATAACTTTTAGAATCCAATTTTATTTATATCAAGAATTCATTAATCATTGCCAGAATTCCCAAAAGAGATCTTCAATGCCATGTGCAACTGTAAAGAATAGTTTATTAAATTGGTTAGCCAGTAGTTTATCTTTCACTACAATCCATTCTTTCATACTAAGGATTTGATTATATGACAAAAGGCATGAGAAAAGCCTCTGCAAATTCTTAATTATGAAGAATTAAGATGAAGAAATCTATGATGCCAAAGATTTTGATTAAATATCCACTTCCATTCCTGGTTTTTTCTTCTATGCATAGCTTATTTGGGATACTCAGTTTAATTTGGCCCCAAATCATTTTGATCAGCAACTTGGAAATAATATGCACACAGGCTTTTATTTTTATTTTGTTTGTCTTGAATTAATTTCCTGTTTTTCTTTCCGCATTTTCTTCACAATGATATCTCTTAATAATTCTCCCAAAACCCAGGAGCTTTGATATTTTAATATATTTTTGGACAACGACGTGCACATGAATTATATATATATATATATATATATATATATATATATATATATATATATGTATATATACCTAATATACTTACCATATATGCAATATATACTATAATCTATCAATATACATAATTTTAAAAGCCCTTATTGCATTACTGTCTTTTATGCCTTTTACATTAATATAAACATTTTATTTTATATATACACATTTTCGAATAGACATCTGTTTTTCTTTGAAACAGAATAATTGATGTCTACTCAAACATGCATTCCCTTATATAGGAGAAATATTTTAAACCACTAAGTCAACTAAGGGGTGACTAAGGTTCAAGCTTTATTAAAGGGCATATTTCTATATTAAGGGACTCTTGATAAACCCAGGCCACTAGACAATGATTATTTTATTTTGTCTTAAAAATTTTTTTATATATATATATATATATATATATATATATATATATATATATATATATATATATATATATATATATCGTTATGTCTATATCTTTGAGATGAGGTATTATGATTACTTCCATTTTTTACATTATTCGGACGGACAGTTATTCTCATCTTCATTGCCATATTGACAACATTTCAGCTGGTGTACACTCCAGTCTTCTTCAGTTGATTGGAATTTCAAACTGTACTCTTTATTTCGTCCACCAGGTAGATTGTTCTAGTTCCATGTTCCATGCCTCTTCTGGATGTCTCAGTTATTTCCCTTCAACTCAACTCTCTAAGTCCTCAAGGACACATGGCCCAGTGGATAAAGATGTTGGTTAGATCCAGTGACTAGACCCAAAGAGTTATGAGTTGAATACCAGATGACAGCAGTGGTGAATCAAACTTAGAGAGTTGAGTTAAAGTGAAATAACTGAGAAATCAGAAAGAGACTTATGACATGTGGAATTAGAACAATCTACACTGGTGGATGAAATAAGGCTTTGGTTTGAAATTCAAATCACCTGAACAAGGTCGGAGTGTACAACAACTGAAAGGTTGTAAATATGGCAATGAAGATGAGAATAACAGTCTGAATAATGTAAATAATGTAAGTAATTATATATATATATATATATATATATATATATATATATATAAATAAATTTTATTAACATCAACTGACAAGGTTTGTGCATTTAATTTTTCCAGTTTTTGGTTCCTGATATAAAAGTTTAATAATACACATCCATACCCACAGTCCTCTGTGACTCCTGCTCATCCCTCTTCAGAAGTAGGCTGGATCTTCAGAACCATCTCTGCCACCACTGCCACCAAAGGGGTGAAATTGAATAAGGAGAGTAGATAACGAACTCGATGTTTGGATATGAGCAGGTGCTGACTTGAATGAAAAACAAATGAACAAACAGTAACTTTAGACAGTTTATTCATATTTTTAATCCCAATTTTATTCAAAAACTAAAAATAAATTACTTTCTCTTTACATTAGTTTAGGACCACATCATGTTGGAAGCCCAGTTCTTCTATGATCCCTGATGTAACAGCGAGACTGTTCAGTACTTAGATGGGTGACTGTTTGGAGATACCAGGTGCTATAATCTTGGATGTGCAGGTGGTGTAATGGACAATGACTTGGAATTAGAAATTGGAAAGCTGAGTTCCAATTCCAATCAGGTTCATTTTATTCTCTTGGGAAATGTATGAACCCACCGCTTTCCTCCTCCCAGCTATGGGTTAATTAATAGAACTTGTAACAGTAAATCATTTTTATCTACCAAAAATTCTTAACATCTAAAATATTTTCTAGCTTTAAACAACTCACAAAAGGTTAATAAGCCGTAAAAAAAGACAAAAAATCAAAATCCTCTCTACATGTGTCCACATGCACTCACACAAGCGCGCCAAGTAATTGGGAACAAATTACCACCAAAAATCTGTGCAGATGTTCAACTTAAAAACAAAAAATCTTAGTCCATTAAACTTTTTTTTTAATACATCCTTCATAATGACTGTACAGATCAGGTGGCTCATGTTGACTGTCACATTTACAATACTAGCGTTCAATAGGTATTTAGACCACTAGTTGGACTCCCTCTCAACAATGCCCACAGATGATGTATTCCAGGTGAGATCAAATCAGGAGAAATAGTTGGTGATATACTGGGAGTGACATGAACTAGCTTTCTCTTACACCATCTTGGAGGGAGCAGATTTGTACAAACATTCTTCTTCTATATGACATGTCTTCAGGACATTGACAAATCATAGTTCTCCACAACATCCTATCCTTTGTAATTCTTAGTAAGGTTTTTCTTTTCATTATCTTTGCTACACTATGTTTTGTCATCCATTTCCACGGGGTCATTACGTTAGTTATTTCCTGTTTTCTTCTGTATTTTTTCTTTTACAGTAAGCATCACCATGTACAAAGGCCATGAGGCACTCAAGGTAGAGGGTTATGTTAAGAGGCAATTTGTGCAGATAGAAGGGGAAGATAATGGTTAAGCCTTGACTTGAACAGGTTAAGAGTGTAGTGATTGGGGAAACGTCTTCTTGGGAGTCAGTTCCACAGAGCAGGGGTTTGAAGGAAGAAGCTCTTTGAGAGGGAATTTGCGTAGTTTGCTACAATGTAAGTGGCATGGTGGATTCTTGCCATGATGGTTTGAACTGGCAGAACCAAGGAATGTAGTTGTCCATGTTCTTGCCTTTAATATATCCAGTTGTTGTCAAATTCTCCAAACTCTCTGTCCTCATTATGTGGTCTAGAAATGTCAAATGTTTTTGATTATAAGTATAAACATCATTTTTGTTTCTTTAAAACTTCCTTCTTAATCACATGATCAGTCTATGGTATTGTCAGCATCTGTCAAAATATATTTCTGTTGCCATTGCATTTTTCATAAAAATTCCCATTTATAATGACGTTATTAAATTTGAAGACAAATGACTATGAATAGCTGAAAACTAAGTTTGTTTTAGTGAACCAATTTTTTTTTTTTTACATGTAATTTTGAAAAATTACCCATTCACTGGTGTAAAACTGTAGCTTACAACAGTTTAACCATCAAGTCTCCAAGACTGTGCTGAAGGAACTTGATTGGATATCTATAATTTATTATTGAATTTAGATCTCAATGGAAATCATATTTTCACTCAACTGACAAGTAATTTACAATAGCAGAGGCAATATAATGATCCATTGGTAAGGCAAGAAGATGATAATCTTTCCATCCTACTCTGTTCTCTCACCTCCGTGTGTATTTATCTTGATGTCGTTCTTGCTCATCATCGTACCTACAAGTATTATGAGTATTTATAGTTGTTTATTGGACGAAGCCACCTTAGGCATCATACCAATTACATGGAACATTTCTTCAAGATCAGAAATCCTAACAATGGTTTGCAAAATGAGCATTATAACTATACCCCTGGCAAGTGCAATGAATATTTATAAACTGTGTAGGAATCTTTGTAACTGGAGAAAATATTCATATATCTAAAGTTTGAATATATTTGCTAACTTGGAATTAACATTCATTTTATGAACAGTAAAGATATAAAAATGTATAAACACAAGATATAAATAATATATATTTCATTACTTACATTTAATCATTATAACTGTGATAGCGGTTGGTGTTTCTCAATTTGTAAAATGCCCTTTCAATCTCTGCTATTTTAATTATCTGAGAAATTAAATCCAGAAAGTAAATCATTTTCCTAATGGAAACAAATTTCCAAGAAAAAGTAATAATGAATTTCATGGATCTCTGAGACTCACACACTCCGATACAAACCTATTTATACATAAAAATAATATGTAAAATATATATTTATATGATTTTAGAATGAATTTTTATTAATCTGACAGATTTTTTTATCACTAGTTATTATTAGTGAATACTTGTATTTGAGTAGGTACTCTGTTCATATATAAAACAGTATATTTATTTATTTTCACCTAATACCCTTAGGGACGCAGGTTCAATTCATGCCAGAGGGCACAAATTTTACTTTAATAAGATCTCTCAAACATGCATGCTAATAGAAGGAAATAAATAAATACATTGTTTAATATATAAACAGAGTGTCTACTCAAATATGAGTATCCACTAATAATAATGTTTATAGTGATGAAAAATATTTGTGTGTAAATATAAATTAAAAGGAGACTTATTTAGATATATATCTACATATTCATATATGTACACAAATTTTAAAAAATTCTTGTGTGTATGTGTACACATACATATAAATTCATTTTGATGTGCATATATGACACATAATCGTGTGTGTAAGCTTTCCCATAATAATTTCTGTTGTCCATATCTATGGTGTACAGATTTTTTTCATAATTTTTAATCATATCATCATTGTGTGTTCAGAGTGTTATTTTTCTTTTTGGTTCTTTTCCATATAACATGAGCTAACACACTTCCCATGATACCAGAAGTTTTAACAGAATAATGAAAAAAAGACTTGTGGCCAGAATTTATTATCCCATGACCAACTGTAATAATAAAATAAATAAATAAAAACTTGAGCTAGACATTCCTGTAGCAACTGATAAGGAAATGGAGATTTTTTTTTATATTGTTGTTATTCAACTCACTGGCTTCAAGTAGAAGCTTTTTATTTCTCTGGAAAAAAAATCATGATATCAATGCAACTTCTACTTCTACTAATAATAATAAAAAGCACTTGAAAAGAATTTATTGATAAAAGTCTTGGTACTAAGCATTGCATGTTACCGGTTATTGTAAGTATATTAAAATGCCTTGTATTTGTATTTATATTGTTCATCTAAAAAAAAACAAATAACAATGATAATGATAATACTGCTTCAACTAACTAATAATCATACTACTACTACTACTAATAACAATAATGATACTACTGATACTACTATTAATAATACTAACAAGAATGATACACTACTACTACTACTAATAAGAATAATGATGCTACCACTACCAATAATAGAAATATCTAAAAACAAATACTACTAATAATAATGATGATGATGAATGATGCTGATGTTACAATTACTAATAATAATACTACTACAAAACTTGAAAATAATTTATGTACATAATTATTGGTATTATGTATTGCATGTTACCAGTCATTGAAAGTATATTAAAATATATATTTATATTAAAAAAAAGAATTGGTGTGGGTTGCATAATGGTTAACAAAGCAAAGAATAGAACCAGCAGTTAACTCTGGCCAAGACAGTTTACATTCCCTTCATACTATTGCTCTTGGACAAAGCAATAAGTCGACTTTTTCCATTCACCCCCCAACCAGCTGTGAGTAAATAATAAAGCAGTTAGAGCCTTTTTCGTTCTATAAGGAAGTTAGCCATTTTTTTTACAGTTATTGTCACCCTGTACAAGAGCCACTTGAAGAAGAGGGTTAGAGATCAGAAGGCACAGTTTATGGGGATAAATGGGGGAGAGAATGGTTGACCATAGATTTGAACAGCTTATGATTGTACTGATTGGGGAAACATCTTCTTGGGAGTCAGTTGCACAAAGCAGAGGTTTGTGGGAGGAAGCTGCTCGATTGAAACTTGCATCTCACCAATGAACTACAAAGGGAATGACGGTGGTTTGCTACAATGTGCAGAGCATGGCAGATCTTAGCTGTGAAGGTTAGAACTATTGGAACTAAGGATAAAGTGAATCTTTACTTGTATGAATAGCCATCCTGCACCATAAAAAAAACATTATTGAATCTGCATGGATATGCAGGTAGGGTAATAGCTGTTCAGAATGAGAAATCAGCAAGATGAATTGCATTTCCTATTAAGTTTTGTGCAACTATACTTGGTAAAAGTATTAATTTATCTCTTTTCCCCACCGGCTGTGGGTTAAATAGTAGGAATACTTGAAATTTTAGCCTTGATTGGCAACCAGTCTAAGAGAAGAACAATGCTGAATTCAATACTGGTTGATCCTGTGGCTACTTGCTATGGAACCCACAGTAGAAATGCCTAGTATATTAAAACTGCAGCCCTATAATCTACACTTTGTTTTTTTGATATTTGAGTAAGGATTGAAACTGAAACATCATCACATGGTGAGGCCCAAAAGCTTCACAAGATGTCTCCAGGTATAAACAACAAATTAACTCAGGAGGAATCAAACCTGTACCCTCAGTATATAAGGAGCCACTGTTTAGTATGGTGCACCTTACTGCTTGGCCTAAATGATGGCCACCTCTGAGGGATGCAGGTTCGATTCTTGCCAAAGAGCACACATTTTTCTTTAATGAGATTTCTCAAACATTCAGAATAGTAGGTGAAAATAAATAAATAGACTGTTTATAAATGGAATACCGACTCAAATATGAATATCTACAAATGACAACATTTAAAGGAATAAAACATCTGTCGAATTAATAAAAAATTCATTTTAAAAACAAATAAATATACATTTTACATAATTATTATTTTTATGTATAAATAGGTTTGTATCAGAGTATGTGAGTTTCAGCAATCCATGGAATTCACTATTACTTTCTCTTGGAGATTTGTTCACATTAGGGAAATGATTTACTTTCTAGATTTAATTCCTTAGATAAAATAAGCAACAAACTCAGTAAATTAATTAATTAAGAAATAATTCAAGTATTTTCAGAGAAAGTTTAATCTTTTTACTAGCATAGTAATTGCGAGTTCAATTCCTATGCTGAGTTGTACAGATTTGGAGTAGATAGTAAAAGGAGTGAGCAATAACTCAGCTGTGCAAAAAAATAAAAAGACAAAAAAATTCCTAGACATGGACAGCAGAACAAGAACAGTTTACTCTGTACATTAAATAAAGTGTTAAATTAAAATTACTTGAAGGTTGCCTAGATCAATAGACACCTGAAGAAGTCCAAAGTCACAATGGATAAAATGTTGTAATAATAACAACGAAATAAGGACAATAGGCCAAATATATTTAAGGTAAAGTATATTACACAAAAATTTGCAATATTAAAATTTCCTGAGAAAAACTACTGTTGCAATTGTTGCATCAACGCAGATGCATAAAATATTAACCAATATTAGCTTAGTCTAGTACAAGCCACCAAAAAGAAGGGTTTTTATAAACCTTGTTAAACTGTAGAAAATTTAAAAAACATTAAATAAACACAAAATACTTGCAGAAAAACTTTTAACACACTGATCAAGACATATTTCCTGAAACCACAGATACAAAATTTCTATATTCTTGTCCTTTAAAATTAATCAAGGTTTAATGGCCCCCAGATGAAAGATATTGGATATACCAAAATCAACTAAGTACAGAAATGTAACTATTTATATCAATTGAATTGTTGTCTCATCTTTATTCCCATATTCACAATGTTTTGGCTGTTGTATACTCAGACCTTATTCAGGTGATATATGTTGTAATTTTGAACCAAACCCTTTATTTAGTCCATGGAGGTAAATTGTTCTAATTCCACATGTCATACCTTTTTTGGATATCTAGGTTTCTGTTAATTTCCTTTAGTAACTCAGCTCCTCAAGTTTTTGTTCACCTTTGCTGTGGCCAGGTATTGAACCCACAACTCTTTGGGTCAAGTCACTTTTTGGATTACTTCAACCAACACTTGTATCCACTAGGCCACGTGTCCTTGGATAACATTGTAAATATGGCAATAAAGATGAGAATAGTTCAAATGATGGAAATAGTGTAAATAGTTACAATACCTCATCTCAGAAATAGCAACATATGTAGAAGGTGAATATGGCAATTAAGATGAGGACAACAGTCCGAATGTTGGAAATAGTGTAAATATTTATAGTACCTCATCTCAGAATTATAGAAATTTAAGTATCTGGGAGGAAATTTCTGTCAGAATTTCTGAGATTAGTTATCATTATTTACATTATTTATATTTAGACTGTTTTCCTCACTATTTATATTTGAAAAGTCAGAGAAAACAACAGTTGAAACGTGATAGCAACAACAAAGATGAGGACAATAGTCTGAATATAAATAATGTAAATAATAATTTGGAGGTGTTTTAACAGATGACAGAAAATGTAGCACAGAAATCTGAAGGTACATTGAAATATTGAAAGTTGCCTTCCAGAAGCTGAAAAAAATATTAAGAAACAGGAAAATTTCATTAGAAATAGTCCTGAGCTGCTATCTAATATCAGTCTTTGGAAACAGCTGTAAATGCTGGACACATTTACTCGCAGATGAAGAAGAGACTTGAGACGAGAGAAATGTAGTTCTACAGAAGGATACTGAGAATACAATAGATGGAGCATGTGAAAAATTTTTTTTTAATGAAAATGGAAAGAAAAAGGTCACTTATACTGAGAACAGAAGTTGAAGTGAATTGGATGCCCATAGGATATATTAAAGATAAGAAGAACAGATGGAAACATTGAGTAACCTACCTAACAAGCTTGTGTAAATGGATGGTAGAACAAGAGGAGGGAAGAATAGTAGCAAAACAAACATAGCTAACAACTAAAAAGATTGTAATCTGTGGAGAGCCATGATCACTCCTGTTCTGAATACACATAGTATTTTATAAGAAGTCAGTAATTAAATAGATGACCATCTCGGAATATAAATTCTCTCAAACAAAATACTTACCTTTTGGATAATATTTTAGACTTGTTCAGTAAAAATTTATTTTGTAATTTGGTAGATGGCAAGTAAACACATGCATACTTCAAGACTTTATAAATATGTCTCGTTAATGTAAGTCATCACTAATCTGTCAATCAGTAATCCAGCATTATTTTATGAGAGCAATTTCAAATTTTTCAGGTTGGCACATGGACATGTCACTATTGCTTGGCAGCATTACTAGCTGCATCAACTGTCTTTGAACACTTTAAACCACCTCTTGTTTCTTTTTATTATAAATTGTTGACATTTAGTCTGATTCTCTGATGAGATGAATACAGAAAATGTTTATTGTTGTGTGAAGTACAAACAGCACACATTGTCCATAACAGGTAGAACTTGAATTTGGTTAATTTTTTCTTTATTAATCAACATATAATGATTTACAGAGTATTTTAAAAATAAGATGTGTCAAACTCTTGGGTTAAGTGTATTCTAACATAACAATCAGTAATCCAACAAAATCACTTATCCAGCACTGTACAAGTCTAAATGATGCCAGATTAGTGATTACCAAAAAATAGAAAATAAAGCAAAAAATTTCTCTTCAGTTACATTTTCCTTTTCTTCTGATCTTTTTGTCAAACAAGATGGAAATTTTATACTTGCATTTTTTTGTCTCTTTTATGAACTTGCTAATATTTACTGGCATTCTGATATTTCTCACAGAACTGTGATTATTGGGATAAAACTGACTTTTGATCAGAAAACTTGTCTTGACACAACAAAGGTGAAGAACGAGTCATAATAATACAGATAATAGGCTCTCCTGAGACTGGTACTGTTTTTCTTTTCCAGACGAAGCATATACTTCATCAGACCGACATTGATCACAGCGCTTTCATTTGCTGGGCTGCAGCAAGTGATTTCCCAGAAGGTTTGTAAAACCATATTTATTGCGCAGGTCTTGAATTCCTGCAGGCTGAAAGCTAATTTCCATCTTGGTCAGTAAAGTCTTATACCTAATTCCATTTTTCTGATCAACTTGCTCTACACCTAGGCAATGTCCCCTTGCTTGGTGTTCACACAGAATACATCATACCTCTTATGTTGTTTCTTTTGGGAATAAGGAATCACAAATGAAATATTACAAATGACTTTTATGTTGACCATTCGATGTTCAGTACTAAAATTAATAAAAGGATAAAGTATTTGTTTGGTTGGAAAGTGTAAATATATTGTTATCTCAGAATACGATAATTTTTTTTATTGTAATGCAAGTCTATCTTGGGATTATTGTTAATGTCAGAGTCACTTCAAACAATAGTGAAAACATGATTTCAAAGTCACAAATTTATAGTTGCTATGATTAACACTTCTTTAAAAAAATGAATACACGGAAAAGGTCATGCTTGCTGGTAGTCAAACAAATGTCCTTACAAGATGTAAAAAAATCATGTTTCTCTATAGCTTTCTCTCTTATGTTGCTTTTAGCTGTACTTAATAAGTTGAGAAACCTCTTTCTCTTTGAAATACATTTTTCTCCATCCATTTGTTCAAATTTCTCAAATGGATTACATTTTGCTTTGTTCTGTTCCTCTTGCCTTTGATGTGCCCTGTGGGTATTAAATTCTATAAGCTTCTGCCCTCATAATGTATCTTCTAACTTTTAGCTGTCATATTTTCAGAGTTGTCTCTATTTTCTTTAAAACTTCCTTATTTGTCACATATTCAATCCATGGAATTCTCAACATTCACTGGTAAAACCACATTTTTTTCTTGTATCAAGTCTGTCAAATTGGAGCATGAACATCACATAGCAGTCCAACAACCTTTGTTTTGAATGTAATTTTTCAATCCTTTTATAAAAATATCCCTTTCCATTTCAATGATATACCTTTGAATATCTATTCACTGTTTTATGACCAATTTTTATTGGTCATCCAGTGGAGATCCTGAAAAGGAACTGTGCCAACATAAAACTGCACAAACAAGGAACAATCAAACTAGTGTCTTTCAATCATTATCAAGCAGACATTTTCTTTAAACATGGCAAGTTTTTGTACTCTCAATGAAACTCCTTGCCTTGGATGTGTATTTGGACATGAGTTCACTTTAAATCTGAAGAGGAACTCATATATACAATTCATGCTCAAAGTGCTAGAAAAAAGGATCTGATTCCTTTTGTTATGATTTTATCTTTACAAGACTGAGAGCAAACCAAAAATGGAGTACTGCTACTATATTTCTTTTTTAATCATATCACCCCATGTAAGGCAGTGAAACCACTAAGACACAAAAGGTTCTTGAGAGTGGAAGAACAAGAAAAAAAAAGAAAAACATTTGGGAGAAAGAAGAATAGAAAACTAATCAAAACGGTGGATACTGATTGACAGTGCATTTAAATTTCTGAAGATCAAAGTTGGCTGGAAATCATAAAGCTGGAAGAGAGTTCCACAAGTGAGAAGTGCAAGAGAAGAAGCTGTTAACCAACTGTAAATTGATACAACCTTGCCACCAATCTAGTTCTGTGCTTAAATTCATAATGTCCAGTTACCATTGCAAAGAGTCTATCTGAACAATTACCATGAAAGTATTTATAGAAAAGGCACAGGAAAGCTACATTATGGTGGTGGGAAAGTGACTGAAGCTGAGATGTCAGGTCAGGACCAATAATATAGCTGATTCTTCTTTGGATTTTATCAAGAAACTCTAAATATACAGCAGGAGAATCAGATTAAATGTGAAAGTAATATTCAAAGAATTGGATGAATGGTAGACTTATAAATAGGCAACATGGATTCTGGAGAGAAAAATTGTCTAGCATGAAACAATGACCTTTCTGATTTGGGAATGTCCAATCCCTATTTTCAAGCCTTAAGAGCCTTGTGAATGATATTCAGATGAGCTATATTCCCTAAGTTCACAAGTTCAGATCTTTAAGGACCCACAATACCATGTACACGGGATCAAATCCTCTTCATTCCCTTCGTGTTACATTGGTAAGAAAAAAGTTCTATTCAGATATCATGTTTCCAGGAACTGCTCCTTTGTGGAATGAACTCCTGAGAGTATGCTTCCCTGATCACTATGATCTTTACCTCTTTAAGTCTATAGTTGACCATTATCTATCCTACATATTATAGTATTATAAAATTATTTCCTCCTTTTTTGTTTATATAACAACCTATTTCAATGAACCTCTACATTCAGTGGCTCTTGGGTCAAAATTTAGTGTAAAAAAATGAACCAAACTCCTCCTTCTATGCTCTATTTTTTAAAGGAGTTGAATCAAACCAAAAATCAAATGATGCTATCACATCTGGTCTGAAGACATTTAATTCCTACTTGCATGCCGTACATCCATAAAAATGACTTCATTCATTATCTCTAACTTGAATGGTTCTTGTGCCTTGTATTGTGTGAATATTTAGTAAAAGAAAAAATCAAGAGACAATGCCCTTCCCCCAGCTATATAAATGAAAAGTTTGTCAATAAATAGTTCAGTTTTAGTAAAATATAAATAGATCTCTTGTTGTCTGCTGGAGTGGGTGGGGGACAGACAGATCATTTTCACTGCTACCCAAATCAACTGATCATATACATCCTTGACCCAAATCAACTGGTCATTTGCACTTGTATGTGTTGCACTCTTCAGGATGTGGTCTTTTCGTTACCTCTCCGAAACCTTCTTTATCTATCATCTAATCAAGTTTCACTGAGTAGGTTATATGATGTTTCCCTTTGTCCATCTTTCCTTCAATCTTGCCTCATTATAACTATGTCATTGCATACATGTTGAATCCATGGTATTTTCTGCATCCTTCTGTAGAACCATGTTTTTGTTGCTTCAAGTATCTTCTTCTTCTCTGCGGGTATTGTATATCATTAACTGCCATATAGGAAGACAGATATTATACAACAGTTCAGTTCTCTTTTCTTCCTCCTTAAAAAAAATTTTCTATTTCTTAATACTTTGCTTAGGTTTTGAAAGGAGTCTTTCACTATCCGTTCTGTTAAAACACTTCTCAGATTTTAGAATTGTTGTACTTGTTCGCTATCTCTAATAAACTAATGTTTTCTTGTTTATACTTATACACAATAAAAGATAACGGTGCAATATAACTTGCTTTCTGTAACCTAAACTTTATGTTCCCATATAAAAACACTGTGACAGTGTTGTGGGTAGAATATATTACTAGCATTTCCTTTTGCACCCACCATGGAAAATGGCAGCTTTTCCTTGTTTTCCTGAGAAGTCCGCAGCAGATGTCAATGAATATGTATAAGCAGAAGAAACTTTGAACAATAAAGTTTCATTTATTTGAGGGGCAAGTTCATACTCAGCTTCACCCCTGTTTCTTTCTCACACCTTTGTTGTATATTTCATTAAAAGACATTTACTAGTTATATTACTTAAATATTCTTTTTTTATTTTGTACATTATTTATTTATTTCCTGATCATATATTTTATTTCCTGATCATACATCTCCACATAGATGAAAAGAAAAGTGATTGCAGCAGAAATGCAGTCCTAGAGAAGGATAATGAGAATACTATGGATGGAGGGGAAATGCAACAAAGAAATCTTGAAAAAAATGGAAACAGAATGGACAAATATTCAGAATTAGAAAAAGACTGCTTAAATTTCTTGAAAACGTCATGCAAAAGGAGAGCATGCAGAATTGGATACTCATAGAATGTCTCAAAGGCAAAAAGGACAATGGAAGGCAGTGGGCCATCTACCTGAGAAGCTTGTGTGGATGAACAGCAGAACAAAGCAGTGGGAGGCTTAACAAAGGCATAAATGCTGCTAAGAGTTACAAGGAATAGAAGGTTGTAGAGGGCCATGACTGTTGACGTCATTAAGGAACATGGCATATAGAAGATCAAAACTATGCAGAAAAAATGAGAATGAAACTTAACTGATTGATTTCTAAACATTATTTAGGCAATATAATGGAAAGGTTTCTTTTTCAAAATTTGTTATAAGCAGCAGAACAGAAAATTTCATATTTTAATCTCCACTTTCAAATGTCATTCTGTTTATTAAATAGATTAAAACAATACATGTGAAATAACAGTGTGTTAATATTGTTAATACAGTTGGCACACATTCGCATCTGAGCATTACGACTGTCATCCTCTCTCCCTATTCTTTTTCTCTCTCTTAATTGGCAATATGCTTCTGATAAGATGGGTAATATCAGATTTTGTCATTTTTGGTCAACCATATTTTAACAATTGCTTGGAGATGCTTTCAAATTAAATCAGGTTTTTATTACTAATGAATAAAGAAAAACTTTTCAACAAACACTTAACTGTTGACAAGCAACAAGTGTCTGATATATGTAAAAAGTAATATTTCTATACATATTTAAAAAGTACTATTTTTAAAATCTGCAATCATTAAATTGAGTAATTTTTATTGAATCATATTTCTATAATAGCTACTTTATTTGTGAAGGATTTTTAATGAAAATTTGTCATTATGGTGTATGAAACCTCATTTATGTATCCCAAAAAGTTTTTTAAAAAAATGAAGCTTCATGGGGATATAAAAATATGGCAAATTTTTTATAAAATGTCTGGATCACATATTTTTTTAAAGAAATATAGGAAAACTAATCTTATACATTATTAAAATCTATTCCATATGCAGAGACAGTTTAAACCTGTGTAAGAGTCTTGAATCGACAGAAATATGGCTCTACAGAAGGATGCTGAGTATACCATGGACTGAACATGCGAGCAATGATGAAGTTTAAGAGAAAATGGAAAGAAAAAGAAATCTATACTTAACATCAGGAAGAGACAGATGAGGTTTCTTGGGCACATAATCAGGAATACAGACTTGGAAAATTTGATACTTACACAATATATTGAAGGCAAGAAAGACAGAGAAAAACAATGCATAATCTCTCTAACAAGCTTGAATGAATGGATAGTGGACCAGTGTTTGGGAGAGATAGCCAAAAGACAAAATTTGTTAAGAGATACAAAGGACAGGAAGTTGTGGAGAGCCATGATTGCCAGCATCCTGAAAGGACACAGTACAGTGAAGATGAATGAAGCTCGTGCAGTGATGACACAACATCATTAGGTGGAGAGTTTTCTAGACTAAAGTCAACAGCTAGTGTGGAGTCTTCCACTGATTGAATCAATGGCTATGTGTCTGTGACCAAGACAAGTCTTCAAGTTGGAGGACTTCAACAACTGTTTGAATTGGAGAGGAATAGACTCCACCAGGCTTCCTTCCCCAACACACACTATGCATAAGTAAATGCCACTCCAGATTTCAACCCAGATATGTAAAGGGGATGTCTGCAGTTCGGATGAACAATGGCCTTCTGGCATCATCAAATCATGGGACTGATGATAATGATGATGATGTAGTTTAAAAGTAATAACCTGAGCAATTTTTACTCAGAGTCATGATATGCAAGTCATCTGGGTTAAATTTCTATTTTTCTTCTTTTCTTCATGCAGTTCCATTTAAAAGAAAACAATGAACCTTAAAGCACTGATGATTATGATATGCCGACTTGTGTACTCAATTTTGAATAAGAGTATCAAAGTAACGAGATCAAAAGTCCAGAAATGCTTTGATAAATATTTTATCTTCTATCATCTTGAAAGTAAAAGTCTTTTTGCTTGTAGAAAATTCTTTTTTATCATAGTTGTAAGAAATTACTCTTTCTAACTTAAAAACAGCAGTAACTTTTTTAATCTGTGTTCTGAGACAATGGTTCATTTACAAGCATGAAAATATGGCAGGAAATGATAATTTTCTTTGTTCACAAGAAAATGTCCTGAAAAATACCTATACCTTTAAGCTGCATACTTTTTTCATCGTTGAACTGAAAACTGATTTTAGTGCAATAAAATGAGTTGCATTCAAGTGAAAAATTATCACAGAAAGATGTTAACATGAAATGGGAGAATTTTATTAAGTGAACTTTGTATATTTCTTTTATTTAGAAAAAAAAATTATGTTTTCTTAATAAGTTTTCAATGTTTACAAATTCAAATTTTTTATAGTGAACAAAGTTTATTTAAGTGTTATTCCGTTAATTTTACTTCAGAGTTAAACTACTGAAAGTCAGTTGAGTTTAAGATTGGCATTATACAGACTTATTAGATATTTTTCGCAGAGATATTAGGCATTTGACATAGTTTCATTGCTTATGTGTTAGCCATTCAAACTTAGCCGTTCTAAGTTCATCCTTCACTGAGTGCTCACAAAATAGGTCCTTGTGCTAAAGTTGGCCTCTACCAAGAAATAATGATTATATTATTGTACCTGATAATTAATTTAATCTGACTAAATTTTTTTAACAAAGCTATTAAAATTCATTTGATTCTATAAAATATGTTTTTCAAAGTTTCCTTCTCCACTTCCTTTCATCTTTCATTCCTATCTGCTCTCGCTCTATATCTTCTGTAACCCCCTTGCCTTGATCGACCCTCCGTCCTTCTCTTTCTCCACATCCCTTCCTTTACCACTCCTATCTGCTCTTCCTCCAACCCTTCTGTAACACCATGCGTGATAGTGGCCACCAGCCTTGCTTGGGGTGATACGCTTAAAAAAAAAAAAAAAAAAAGAAGAATGATACTGCATGGACTTCTGAATGAAAAACACTTAAAAAAAAGATGAAAGTTAAAAATAAGTGTTAACAATATTCTGCTTGGAAATAACATTGAACTTTTATTTATGATCCATGCAGCAAACATTAAACTCATCAGTTTTGTTTTGAATTGATCTGTGAATTTGAGAGAATTAAAATAAAAATAAACAAACATGTGTCTAGATTATTTAACCAAACATGCTTGAAGGAATATATATATATATATATATATATCTATATATATATATATATATATATATATATATATATATATATATATATATATATATATATATTTACTATTCTGATTTTTTTTATAGAAATAACATTTGGGAATGCACTGTAATTTCATTGTGTATGTGCTAATTATCCAGATATCAGTTTTAAGTTCATTCTACACTGAGTGTTCTATAAATGAAATCCTTGTACCAAAGTTGACCCCTACCAACAAATAAATATTTGTGTCCAACTGTGCTGGTCAAACTCTCTGCCTCAAGGCAGAGAGGATCCGCAGACAAGGCTATGTCAAAGGACAGAGTCTCATCTAGGGACACAGCTAACCAACCCCATTTTATACGGGGTCGACAGGGAATTTTTGGCTGAGTCTATTGACTTGGACACCCCACATTAAATTCAGCTTTGTGCTACATCTGACCAAATGGGGCTGTTCGTAGGTATCCAACCAACAAATATACAAATGATCACTTCACTCTAGTTAATAATTGTTTTCAGCAAGTAATTCATCTGACTTAATATTTTTAACAAAATCTGTAACTATTAAAATTTACCTCATTCACTTATTTTGTCTATAATAATTTTTCAATTTCAACTACATATTTATATCTTTATATTTCTGAATAAATAATATGAAGTAATAAGTAAGAATATCAAATATCCAAATAATTAACTTAAAAGCATCAAAATAAAACTGATAAAACAAGTCATTTGTACTAAAATTATTCAAATCTGTTTTTAAATAGCATCTAAATTTTATTCCATGCATGAATCATCAGTCTTGTTACAAATTGAATTTGGTCATTTCTTTATGGTATCACTACAGTTATTTGGTTTTTCAGTTAATTAAAATGTTTGAATTGATCAAAAGAAAATTGCTGTCATCCAAAAATAAATATTGAACCTTTACCTTTGCAAATGATGAGAACTTACAGAGATGAACAATTGAAATATAGTTTACTTTAAAAGATCATTTTCAAATGATTGCTATTTAAAAACTGGCATTATACATACTTTTACATACTTTTCGTTAGAATTTGTTATTCAGTACACACCAAAAAAAATCATGACATTATTTACTGGTTTATATAGTAAGCAGTTATCTGAATATTGTAACATCTTGTATATTTGCAATAGTAAATATGAGCACTCATTTCAACAAATACATTTATATAAAGTTATTAAATAAAAGATTAAGCAAAGATAGGATTCTGTATCCATTCATAAAAAGATTAAACCAATGCTCTAGAACAAAGCAATTTGCTAGGCGGTTGGTTATAGGTTATTCCTGGACCTTCTAAATAGCAGTTAACAATCTTGAGATGATGGTGTAGTGTACCTTAATAAACATAGTATCAGCAGCAGCCCATAATAAACCTAGTATCAGCAGCAGTTCTGGAGGTATAAAAACAATGTGAACCCTTGAAGTAATTCTCTTCCGGATTTCCCTCTTTCATGAACTTTTCATACTGAAGCTAAAAAGGCTGTGGATGCTTCATACATAAACACAAGCAGCATTCCCTCAACATAATGGTGACCATGACACATTTTTTTATTCAGGAGAAAAATATCGGCACATTTGCTTATTAGTAACCATTGCTGCATTTATGTCATGATGCTGAAAACAAAGTAACATTAGGAGATGTAGCAGTTAGTCTTTTTTATAAATGTAATGGTTAAAGAGATAATGTTAAAGTGCTAAAACTTACATAATCACAAACAAATCGCATTACCAAATAACAGAATCCACATCAGTTGGGGACTTTCAAAAGCAGCAAAAAACTAAAATCAATAGCACATAAAACTCAAAGAGAAAATAATGACATAAGGAGGTTGACATTCCACAATACTTCAAGTGAATAGTTAGGAAGGAAGGCTGTCTTTATAAAGGAGGCTTACATCCATATCATGCTGAAACACTGATTCTTGTATGATCACCAAACTTAAGCAATGTGAAGCCTGGTCAGTACATAGATGGGTGACCCCTTGGGAATACCAGGTGCTGTAAGCTTCGATATGAGGGTGGAGTAATGGATAATAGTTTGAAATTGGAAATCAAAGAGCCAAGTACCAATTCCTGTTAGGTTCATTATATTCACTTGCATGCAAATAATCTTGGGAAAGGCATGAATACCCCTCTTCTCCCACAGGTATGGCTTAATTAGTAGGACTTATATCAGTGAATCATTATTATCTCCAAAAAACTTTTACATTCTAGAGATGTTTTCTAACCTTAAATAAGCTTCAAAAGGTTGATAGGCCATAAAAAACTAATCCATGAATACTGGAAAAAGTGATAATAGTTTATTGATTTGAAAAACGTATTTTTCTGAAAAATTGTTTTAAGAGAAATATTTGATAAATTTCAACTGGCACTTTCCTGAAAAATAGTAGCAAATATATAATCTGAAGAGTGAAAGTTTGGTGTAGTAATGTTGCTATACCTCTTTAAGATAATATTTAGGACTATTGCTCTATGGTCCAGGCATTGACCACTTTCTAAAATCCACTGGAATTGGTCAATTCTGTGTTGACATTATTACATAGTTGATTCATACAAGCAGAATATATAAATATATAAGTGAAATATTTCAAAATACACTGTTTTTCTTGGGAAATTCATTTGAATACAATCTGAATAGGACTAACTTTACTTCTGAAAACTTTTTCATATCTAGAAATGTCAAGTGTCATTGAACAATATCAAACAAAAAGCTAATTTTAAAAATTCTGAGTGATGATGAAATATGAAATATGATGTTGATGTTTTTTTTTTACTTTGCACTCATCAAAATAGTTTTGCTTGTAGGAATAACACTTCTAAAATAAATGCATTTTATTTAATGGAGAAAGCAGTAAATATTCCCATTTCTTCATGAAAATCAGGCACTTGTCAGCTGAGATGGTAGAAATATGAAATTTATATTGAGACAAATCTGATAAAATCCCAGGCTCCATATTTTCACTGACATCAAGGATGCTTCTAGTCATTATTATAAAACCAACATTCATACCAAATTATTATTACAAAAAAAACAAAACTAAAAAGAAAACACATAACCATAAAAAGACAAACGACCTTAATACAATTCTTGGTAATGATAGCCAATCAGAAAAGAGTGTCTATTCTGAAAGCATTTGGGATCATTAGCAGTTTTAAATTACTTGGTAATTGCTAGCTTCACTGGATGAGGATAATGACCAGTGTACTGATTGAGAAAAGTGAATGATGAGGTAACTTTATTTATTTCCTTGCATTTGAATACAGAAAAGGGACTGTTGAATGAGCACAAATTATCATCTGAACCTTTGAAGTGGCTTTCTGAATCAATTGGCACAATTTGGCCAAATAAATGTCAGTATCCAAAGAGATTAAGGAAACAGTTAAGTGAAAGAAAATCTAAAATCTAAATGCGAAAAACATAAAAGACATTTTACACAGTCATTTCTCAAATGTTAGCAAGTTTTAATTATTTATTTACTAGAGAACAAATGAAAGGCATCTTGCTTGTATAATCTGGATTTTGTATGCAGTAAGAATTCATGGAAAAGAGTATAAAAAAAAAGATATTAAACTTATTACTTTATTCTATTTTGAAAAGGTCAGTGAAAATCAATGAATGTTTTTTAGGTGGTATAATGGGGAGAGAAAAAGTGAATTCATATACAAATCCAATGGGAATTGGAACTCAGTCCTCAATTATCCATTACACTACCCACACATCAAAACTGGTATTCACAAGTTGTCACCCATCTTGGTACTGACCAGGTTTGACATTGCTTAACTTCTTTGATCATATGGTAACCAGTATTTCAATGTGATATAGTTGTAAGCCCATTGATTCCAAGTACACTCTGCCTGAATTGCCACGGATTGAACTTGCAATTATTATGGATGAGTGTGATAATAAGAACAAAGATTGTAGATAATGCATATTAATAATGTAAATAATAATAACTTTTCAATCTAGAAAGACATTAAAATTTTAAAAATCTTTACGTTTTGTCAATTTTCTTCTCTTTAAATGATTAACCTGGCAAATATATAAAAGACATGCAAGGAACAATAAGTCTCTTAATTAGCATAAGACTGATTCTAGTATATTAAAGAGAGAAATTTTGACAAGTTTTACTACAGACTTAGCATAAGTTGAGGGAAGTAGCTCATACCATAGCATAATGGTATTATGATAACTTGACTGCAGAAATATGTCTTTGAAACAGAAATTTGTTACATTTTGCTAAAAAGTATTCATTGTGAATAATGTTTTAGCTGTTTAACTTTATTTTTTGTTCCAAGAAAATTGAATGGCTTTTCAGCTAACATTTTCAAATGAGCTGCTGTTAATATATTATTTCTTCATGATCAAAATCTTTGATGTTATAACCAGTACGAGCCATAATATTTCACAAGAACAAGATGAAAACACAGATGAGCTGATATACTGAGGAAAAAAGTAGAGATGAAAATAATATTAAAAAATAGACAAAATGTATAATAACAAATTATTTTAATAATAAAATGTTTGAATTATTCCATATTCCCAGACCAATGATACTAGTCTTAAAGCATCTATCTGTAAATCTAGTTAAATATCTCTCTGTTATTTTGCCTCAACAGAAAGATTTTCTAAAGTTAGCTACAATCAAATAATATACATCTTTAAAATGAATCTACACAAACTAGTAGTTTAAGTTGTTATATACTGGACAATCCAAATGTAAACCCAAGGACTTCTCTCTCCTTTTGGAGGAACCCATAGCTGGTTGACTACCATCACTGGCCATACTGGGTCATGTGTGACTGAGGTATGAGTTCAGATTTGTCACACCATCTTATCTTTGTCCACCTTCTAGATCTTTTCCACAGTCTTGGTGTCACTCTGTCACTCTAATAGTACACCTACTATCTCTGAGATGAGATATGTAACCAGTTCATCTGTTTGCCCTTCTTGAATGTGTTGATTATGTCCTTCATTTCAGTCTGCTGTAGTATCCAGGTGTTGCTCTTTTTTATCATGTAAGGTGATTCCGAGCATGAGTTGTTTCATTTTATGTTGAGTCTCTGCAGTGGTGGGGTTTAGTTCTCATCTCTCACTTCCATAAGTCATCACAAGCAGAACATATTCATCAAATAACTTACTCTTGATTTTGAGTATTGACTCAGGAGTGGATAAGATTCATTAAATATAGCAAAATTTTTATTCATTCTAATGGCTAGATACAAGTATACTTCACCCTATGCTGTTAATTGGTTCCAGATGTTACGACATAGGTCAAAAAACAATTTAAGTGAAAATAACTACAATAGAAACTGCAAATAAGCACTCCCCATTGTACATTACAATATTTATGTTATGTACGTACAGTATTCTGAATAAAATAATTTATCAGCGATATAGCCTTACGCTTAGCATTAGCAATGAAGGAACGATCTGGCAATTATTTCCACTATTGTCAACATTAAAAATCTGTTCAGGAAGAAACCCATTTTCTTTGATGATCTTAGCCAATGCTTTAGCAAAATCAGCTGCTGCTTGTTCATCAGCTAATGCACTTTCACCTTGCTTCTTAATAGAGTGATAACACTTAATAGATGACAACACAGAGTCACAGATGTTTTCATATTTCATTCTCTAGGATTTATGATGATTATATTAACATTTGCTGTAAATGTACATATTTTAATATGATTTTATATACTTTTATTCTTATTTATTGTACAGTAACATGATTTTATGTGCTTTTAATGTTTTTCTAGTGATATTATGACTTCAATAATTGTGGTGGACAGACGTAAAGTCAAATAAATTGACTTAAACTCGACTTCTGTTTTTCCATATATTATCTTTTGAGAAACAACGTATAATTGAGAACAATTTAACTTGAAACGATGTAACCGTGGTATAGCTGTACAATGAATGCTAAAAGTACTGACAAGAAATAAGTAAAAGTTTCTTTCTCCTTGTGAACAGAAAGATTAAATAATAATTTTTTAAAATGTTGATTAGATTTAATCCTTAGAATGCTTACATTTATTTCTTAAATTATTTTCAACACATCATACAGTTCTTAATTCATACTGATTTTGTAGATGACTCTGATAAATGGTAATAGTAATATTTCCTTATGAAGAAACATTCAGCATTCATAAACCATATATTCACTACTGATTTAAGTTGAAATAAATAAAATCTCTCTATTAAGACAATTCTTTTGTTAACAGTTATGCCTTCTGCATATGACAATTCTATAATATTGTCATATTTAATATTAACAGAATGTGAGTCTGGGATGCAATCAAACCCAGTGATGTGTAGATGTTTTCTAGCTATTGCCAGGCTGTTCTTGGTGAACCATATACTCTTTAAACTTCAGGAACACTTGACATTATTCTAAGAAACCGTTTTTCTTAACATTTCACAGTTTTTCCTTTCACTATCTAAAAGGAAATGTCAACACTTCAAAGTTGATTAAAGATGACTGCAATTGAGAGACTGAAAGCGATGATCTGTGTGACATATGGAAATGGCTGTGCCAAAAACACATCAGGGTTACATTATGAATACTGATTTAGATAAATGACAAAAGTTTTGGCTGTTGAATGTTGCTTAAAATCCTCAAGTGATGTGATTTAGTACAGTTCTTTGTGATTGTGTAGTGCCATTCCACCAGGTTCCAAAAAGTGTGGTCTTAAACCAAAAATGAATAACTTCACCAATATATGTACTATATACAACATTATATATAATATCCCTGATATTAAGCAGTTTTATTCATATATACAGCATACTTTGGAACTATATTTTCAACACATATATATACTCTCTTAGTTGGGCACCTAGAGGCGATGTAATGGTTAGCAAGAGTGTCTTGCTAGAACAATTACAACTGAGTAGTTACTGGGTGCCCCCTATTTTTGGCCTTGTGCCACATCTAAGCTACACTTGGAAAAGCACTATATATACTCTCTTAGTTTCAATTAACACATCATTCTTTATATAAACCCAATATCATAGGGTTAAAATCGAGGTTGAATTTTATAAAACCTCTTCCCTTTAAGATTAATACTTTCCACCCTCCCTTGACTACTGTCTTGTGCCTTTCACCTGACTGAAATATTGAAGTGGATAAATTCTGTATTAGTTTTTTGAGGTTTTTGTTGTAGTTTCCACAGTTAAATTTCTAATTCCAACATGAACTCAGTTTATACAGTGGTTGAATAAAACTGATGAATTTCGTTGGTTGAAATAAGCTTATTCCCCATATGAGGTGATTTTGGATTTATTTGTGCATTAATTATTTGCTCTGTAATAGTAAATACATTGAGCTCTTTTCATGGATCAGTTTTAATATTTTATATTACTTGGATCCACTTGGATTATATAGCAATGGATTTACTATATATATATATATATATATATATATAAACACGCACATTCACAGATGTATAAGGCTCTGTTTTCCTTTTTAAGGAAAGCATGCTTCATATTTATTTTTCTTGATTATATAATTTATCAAGCTCTTCTTGATTGATTTCAAATTAAAAAAATTCTTTCTCAGTGAATGAACTGTTCTAATAATAACTTTTTATCAAAATTATTCTATAATTTACAAGAAGGTTACTTCTTTACTTAAACAGCTTCTAAATTATTACTCTTTTAAAACCTCATATGCTACAACAGATTCTATAATTTACTCTGATATTTCACTTTTTCTTATTTTTTTTGCAACTTTTTTACTATATTCATTCCATTTTTAGCTCATTCATTTAACCAGATGTTTACCAGTAAGAATGTATAAGTAACCATGTGTCTGTAGACTGTCTTCAATTGTTCCTCAGAGGAATTTAATTGGTATCTACTTAAGAACAGACAACATGAAACATCAATTGCAGCTGTTACCATCTTGTTATGTCATCTTTCTGATGGTGATGATAAGGAAATACAAAGATCAATATTAAACTGTGTTCAGCATCTAAGAATTGCAGGAGTTTTCAAACAAGACATTCTTATTGTTATGGCATGTAGCAACTTCATCTCTCAAATCTTCATAAATAATAAAAACAAACTACATGAAAAAGCAATTATTTTAAAGGCAAATATATTTATTGATCCAAATGTTATTCAAAGAACATTTCAAATTACTACTTATATCTGACTTACATATGTCACTTTTAGCTTTTTGTGAAAAATAATTCTTATTTTAAGTGTTTTAAATTTCATCAGACAAAGATTTTATAGTGGGATATGAAGAAAAACTTTTTCTCAGTTGTCAGAAATCTATAGACAAATTGTTATTTAGAATGTAAAATCAATCCATCTAAGATCTAGGAAAGATATCTTTAAAAAAGAAACAGAAAAAGTCAAGGCTTACGGTGCATAAGGCATAAAAGACAGGAGAACCATGCTACCTACCTGACCAGCAAGGGAAAATAATGACATAATCAAAATGTTGACGTTCCACACCAATTCAAATAAAAGGTTAGGAAGGAAACCCCCATCAATACTGGAAAGAGCAATAACAGCTACTTGACTTGAGAAACCTATTTTCCTGATGAATTGTTTTAAGAGAAAGATTTTACAAATTTCAACCAAAAGCAATAATGGCTGCCCAGTCAATGAATCCCTGTAGAGAAACAGTTAATATTACCATTATGAGAATGGATTGCAGAAGAGGGTTGGATGTAGGAAGGATGATAAAATGGCAAATTTACTAAGAATTAGAAGATATAGGAAGTTGTAGAGAGCCATGATCACCCATGTCTTGATGAAAAACAACATATTAATTATGAAGTTTAATTCATAAATAATTTCTGTTTGTGTTTTTCAATGATCAGCTTTGTTATTTTCATGATAAGTATGTGGAACCCAAACACTAATTTTTTCTAATTCTTTAGTACTTTATTATGGATTACATTCCATTAATGACTTTATTAATATCTTTAAATCTTTCACTATCTGTCTATATTTCTGAGATGAGGTATGCTATTTACATTGTTTGGACTAAAAATATAGATAACAGCAAAAATTGCAATATAAGCACAGGTAAAAAAGGTTGCTGAAGACTTTAGGTATATAAGTCCCAGAAATTCATACAGAAATGTCCTCAAGGACACATGGCACAGTGGATAAAGGGGTTAGTTAGATCTAGTGACAGGACCCTGTGAGTTCAATACCTGGTTAAGACAGTGGAGAACTTGGATAGGGAATTAACAGAAGATAACTGATATCCATTAGACATGGCACATGGAACTAGAACAGTCTACTCCAGAAAGTGTTCAGTTCAACATTCCAACCACCTGAAGAAAGCCGGAGTGTACAATGGCTGATAAATATGGCAACAAAGATGAGGATGATGGTCTGAACAATGTAAATAATGTGTTTAAATCTTTATCATCAATGTCTGATGAATGAATCTTCCTGGGGTCATCTTTTAATGACGTTCTTCTACAATGAAACATTGCAAACCAATTTTTTTTATTTAACTTTCAGTTATCACTGTTTGAGCATAAACACTACATATAACAAAGCATTATTTCCTTGCTTGAATTTCTAAAATATTATGTAGTATAAATGCCTTTTCAATCCCTCCTGTGAGGAGGGCTTATTAATGCATTCTTTAATCAACTGTGTATACTGCCAGTGCTATGAAAAAACTGAAGTTATTGAACTCCAAATTTATTCTAAACTGTCATGTATGATTAGTATTTAAGATGATACATCAGTCATTACAATTAGTTCCCCAAAGCAGAAATGACTTAACCTAATAGCTGCATGCAAAGGTTAATTGTCCTCTTTTCCTGAAAATTAGACAATGAATCCACAAATAAAAAAAATAGATTTTCTTTGGAAAATTTGACACTCTTCTAAGACAATTGCTTCGTATTAAAAATAAGTCTAATTAAAAAATCAAAAACAAAAGGCTCATCAAGATTAAATAAAATCCATTTATTTCTCAATTAAATTATTTTCTAAAGTTTATGAAAGTTGACTATTTGTGTACACCTGTTACAAGGGAATATCCTGTCATGACTTCATTTAACTAAAATAAGAGAAAGAAATGGAGAATTTATTTTTCAGAACCATTACCAGAAATCAAAATGGCCATAAGGAATGTTGCTTTTACAATTTCAAGTGACTAAAATAAAAGAATATTTTGGATGACAGTGAGAAACTTTTTTTTTACTTCCTTGTGCTTTTTTAAGACTGTTTTTACCTCTTAGCTATACAAATCAAACACTTAAAATAAATTTTAACTTAATTTTTAAATTTTAGTTGCTGTTGTAACTTTTATAGTAATCATTATAATTTAAGAAGTTTTTTTTCTTTCTTTTTAACAGGATTTGATTATTGTCTTGACTTTGGGAGAATTTTTATAAGTGAAAAATATTGGCGACATAATGCAGTTACTTCATCTGAAAATACAGAATATAACTAAACAAGTCTTTTAATATGAAAGTTAGAGCAAGCAGAAAAGGTTATTCTTGATGATGGTAAATTATGTCAAAACTTTTAAAAAATTTGCAACTCCAGCCTAGCTATGTCAGCAATACTGTCATGCTTGAGTTGTTAAAACCTAACTTCAGAACCTTCATAAAATTCAAAATCATTCATATAGTCTTCTTCTGTTACCATAGTACAAACCTATATTATTTACTTACCCTTAGTCCCCTTTTTCAGATTTGGTACTTTTAGACACCATTTGTGAAACTTCCTATCAGCCTTAGTTGTTACCGAAACCAATATTATAAACAAATGGTTCTTATTTTTCTCATCCCCATAAATATTGCTGCCTTATCATAAGACGGAGTGAAATAACCACAAAGTGGGAGGTAAATTATAAAGAAGCAAGTATTGCTGCAAACAAAACAAAACCAGGGAAGATGTGGAGAAACATGATCAACC
>OZ038475.1:128393056-128448056 GCA_964036315.1 Acanthosepion esculentum
ACAAGAAACAATGAAAATGGGGCGTTCTCCTTGCTTGCTTGATGAGACTGTTGTATGTTTTTCACCTGCACCAATGACTGAAGCTTATATGCCTGCAGAGAAACCAATAATACCAATACACAGTGGGCTCACAATGTGGACATTTAGCATTTTCGGATCACTTCCCAAGTGATACCTGCTGTATCTTGTCTGAAAATAGATAGTCTCAGGATTTCATAATTGGTCTAAGTTTGTCTTAACTTCAAGTATTTGTCAAGTTTTAACTATTTGAAGTGAATCAAAACTTAAGTTTAACTATTTATTTTCAAATGAGCAATTATAGTTGCTTTTTTTACTATTTTTCCCAGGAAAGTCTTGTTGAAGTTAATGTTATATATGACAGACTGGTTTAACTTGATAGACTTTTTAAAAATGATCTATACAAAGCATATTTTTGAGACCAACAACACAAAATTTGGTCAAAGCCATATTTTGTTTGATTGTGTTTTTTTTTGTCTCTGATCCCTCAAACGGGAATAATACAAACATGCTGAACATAAAAAATATTCTCCTTTTTAGGATAATTTCTTAAATATTGGAACAATTTAAATCTGCAAAGTCTAAGAAAATTTTTGTCACTAAGATGATTAAAAGGTACTCAATTCTTTTTATACATTAAATTTGTTATTATTAGCTTTCGGCACCATCAGCTAGGTTTTGATAAAGTTTTCATTGTATTTATCAGAAAAACATGATCTATCTCTCTATTTCTAAGTTTTTTGTTGGAGGTTTGCTCAATCTATTTTTTGTGCTTAAAATCTTTTAAAAAAATGTCTAAATGGGTTAAATACAAATTGTATTCTTAATCTGGAATTTCAGCTCTTTTCTGCAGACCAGCCATTCTAGATTAAACACTTATTTTTTTAATTAGAAATGTTTTGTTTTATTGTCCCTTTTAAATATAAATAACATTAATACTGTTCTATAATTGTGCTGAAAATCATTCGGTAGGAGGGAGGGGTCAAAAATAACAACTGCTTTGTTCTATTGTGCTAACCTACTATAAAATATAAATTTACGTAACCTCAACTTTTACAAATATCACAATGTTTTTACTTAACATCTTCCTCTAATTGATTATTTGCTGGACTAAGTTTAATAAATAATCACCTTAAATATTCACCTTATAGCTTTTACCAGGTAATTATCAACAGAGTTGCTTAAACTGATAAAAATATTCTTTTTTTAATCATACATAAAATAAACTCATTCTGTCATTACATTCTTATTTTATGTACTGTATCCCTTCAGCACATAGTGATCATGGCTCTCTACAACTTCTCATGCTTTTGGAGCTCTAAGCAATGTTCATCCTCTTACTTTCCTTCCAGGCTTCTCTTCTGCCATCCATGTACATAAACTCGTTAGGTAGGTCAGGCAATGCTTTCCTCTGGCTCCTTTTGCCTTCAATATATCCTTTGAGTGCCAAATTCTCCAAGCTATCTCTCCTCATTATGTGCCCTAGACATTGGCACCATCTCTTACTGATTCTTAGTGCAAGTGACCTTTTTGTTTCTAATTATCTCAAAACTTCCTCATCACTCACATATTCCATCTATAGTATTCTATTGATTTTTGCTTTGAGTTTCTTCTTCATCTCTGAGGAAATTGTTCAGCATTCACTGCCATATTGGAGAGGCATGGTGGAGTAATTGTTAGAAGCTCAAAATGTGGAATTGGAGAGCCAAGTTCGAATTTCATTCAAGTCAATTACATTTACTTACGTGCTAATACTTTGAGATATGAATCCCTCTCTTCTGCCCCCAGATAACTATTTTTTGCATGAAAATAAACAGTGACCAAGAAATTATTACAAATGCAACTTCCGGAAATGACCAAAATACATCTTAGTTTAGTTGCCTTGATCTATCCACTTCCCTTCTCCACATCCTTTCATCTTTCATTCCTATCTGCTCTCGCTCCAAATCTTCTGTAACCCCCTTGCCTTGATTGACCCACTGTCTTTCTCTTTCTCCACATCCTCTCCTTTACCACTCCTATCTGCTCTTCCTCCAACCCTTCTATAACCCCATGCGTGATAGTGGCCTCCAGCCTTGCTTGGGGTGATACGCTTAAAAAAAAAAACAAAAAAAAAACAAAAAAACTAAGCATCACAAAGAAACGTTGGAACTGCTAAGTAACCTTGACATATTTCGTATGGATATTAGAATAATCCAGAACCGATATTGGTAGCAAACCACCTGCATATGGATAAAAAAAATGAATTCACTAAATATACAAATATAGAAAGGGGTATAAGACAAGGATGTGCCTTCTCACCAGATTTATTTAACTCATACAGTGAGGTGAATCTGAGAGAATTTAAAGTCCTACCATTTTTAGCAGTCACAATCTTAACATCATCAGATAAGCAGATGACACAGTACTGATAGCAGACATAGAAAGGAAGTAGTGAAGAAAAACAAGAGGAAAGGAGTAAGCATCAACTGCAAAAAGATAGAAATAATGTTGTTAGCAAAGCGAATAGCTCAACATGCAAATTACAAATTGGAGATACCAAAATGAATCCAACAATTTAAATATCTAGAAAGTGTTTTAATAGAGGATGGAAAGTGTAACACTGAAATCCAAAGATGCATTGGCATAGCAAAAGATGTCTTCCAAAAGTATTAAGAAACAGCAGAATTTTGTTAGAAATAAAGACAAGAGTACTGAACTGTTATGCAATATCAGTCTTCCTATATGGCACTGGATGCTGGACAATTGCTTCATAGATGAAAAATAAACATGAAGCAACAGAATGTGATGTACAGGTTGCTGAGAATAACATGGACCAAGCAACGACAAGGTTATAGAGAAAATGGAAACAAAATGGACACTTATAATTAATATCATAAAGGGAGAGATGAAATTTCTCAGGTATATAATGAGGAAAGAAGGCTTGGAAAATGTAATATAGGAAAAAACCTGCATAACTAGTGAGCATGAATAAATGGATGGTGAAAAAAGCTTTAGAAGAAATAGCAAAAAGACAAAATTTATTAAAAGGCACAAAGAACAGGAAATTGTGGAGAGCTATGATCACAAACATGAAGGAACATGTCACAAAAAAGAAGAAAAAGCATGCTTCTGATGTTAATATCAAGTGTATGTTTTTGAGTAGAGCTAATTATTAAATCAAACTAATGATTGTAGCAGGAAGCAATGTTTAATAAATAAAATAAAAATATTTCTTAAATGTACTGAAACGTATGATCTACTTATCATCTCCTTACTAACATTAACACCAACAGGACAAGTCAATCAGCTACTTTGTTTCTGAAAGCAGGTACTTGGATAAATGAGAACAAAAGATCAAAGACCCTGTAATATTGTGAAAGACAATTCAAAATATACTCTCCACACTCCCCAATCACTCACCAACATCAATAGAAACTCAGAAAAAAGAGAGAGCTTTGACATTCGTCCTCTCTACTCTTTTGCCAGAAAGTGGGACAGGTTGGTCCACTCCACTCTAATGGCCAAATAACTAATTAGGATGACTGCCTGTTATAAAGAAACAGGAATCTATCTCTCTCTCTCTCTCTCTCTATTCCAACTTACTGTGTTTTATGAACTCTGCCTCACAAGAAAGATACAAGTTTGAATTTCTGTTAAAAGATAAATAAACATTCCAAACAGAAATCACCAAGGGTTCATTCATTTTCAATATAAAAACAAACATTCAACATCAACCTCAATAGATCATGACATGTGGTCAAACACAAATTATAACATCAAAATTATGTCATATGCTTATTTATTTTCATATATTTTTGTCATATTTACTGGATAACAAACATTCTTGTCATATTTACTGAATTACATAAGTAATTATTAGAATGAAGAACATTTTAGATATATTTGTTTATTAAATGTGACCTATACACAAACAATATTAAATAAAACTTTGCAAAAATAATGAAATTACTTTGTAAAGTGTTGTTTGGATAAATACACTAAAAAACTTTATTATTGAACTAATTTTTACACAAACTGTATTTGTAAAAAATATGAATGGCCTCACCTCATAAAATGTTTTTAAAAGTAGCAAAAAAAGTTATATAACTAAAAGTCAATTCATGATATGAACAGAAGATTAATTTTTAACTTCATTTGAGCTAATTACTGCATCCGTTTCTATGAAAGTCAGTTAATTAATTTTTCTAATTTGCCTTTTAAAACCATTCCTATATGTGATAGAATTTTCATAACAAATTTAATGTAATTTAAATATCTTGAGATCTATGAATTCTCAGAAGAATAAAAATAGTTTCTTGTCTGTTGATATAAATGACTACAAATTTGAAGACCTCAGTACATGGGGTAATTTTCCTTCTTCAACTTATAGAAATGAATCAACTGGATGATATATGCATGACAGGTAAAGAGGCTATGGCATCAATGATAGGATCTTTAAGTTGCTTGGTTGAACCAGAATTTGTCTAGACTTTGATCCGGTGTTTTGCAGCCCAGGCTAGGGCTAAAAAATTGAAAGATAACCAGGCAAGACAGGAAGAAAATGAAATAACTGACTGCTTTCTAGCCTCGGCATGTTGTGAAGCTATAATGAAAATTTATGTTATGGCATCGCCAAACAAATAGAGAAGCTGATTACTGACCACGTGTTTTAGAACAACACAATACAACAGAGGTAATGAAGCCGTGGCAGCTATACAGCACAGACAAGGTTTAACAGTATTTGGCTGCAGAAAGATGTGAGCAAGATGTGAAACTTGTGTGATGTCAATGAACATTCACTGCCACTTCATGTGATGTCAACAAATACTCGTTGTCACTTTCATAATGATTGTTGTAGTAGAGATATTTTAATTGCAGATACAACTATAGTATGATGTTGAACAATGCTGGTGTCAGATGCCTTCGAATATCGCTTGCACTAGTACTACTTGCTCAGAAAGTAACCCCTGAATAGTGATCTGAATAGAGAAATAGTAATCCTTATAGTGAATAGAGAAGAAAATAGTGGTCTGTATAGTAATAGAGGATAGAATAGAAACAGAGATCTGAATAGTAATAGAGGATAGAACAGAAATGGTGATCAATTAGACACATGCTACCTTCCATATATGCATTTTGTCTATGGTCATGCGGTCTACTTAATTCAATAATGGGATCGCATGTGTTTTATCACTGGCGTTCTATGTTCAAACTCAAGTGTCGGCAGTGACACTTTATTCCTATATAACAGAAACACTATCTCTAAGATTGAAAAAGCTATGTTTTAGGAGAACAAAATCAATTGTATACCAGAAACATGTAAATTCCTAACCAATATGAGACTTATGAGTCACTCATGGTAGATTGTAAGTGAATGGAGTTGTTTTTGATAAGTAAGAATTAAAGACTATAAAGATACATAGTGTTAACTATGCTGACTCTTGAGGTCCTATTTAGGATTGAACTCACCATCCTTGGCTAACACTGCATCCCATTAGAATGTCTGATGACCAACTTCTCGAGAGCTCCTCCCTGCGGCTGCTCGGTCTCACGCTGTCTGCTGATCTGAGATGGAACAAATACATCGAGTCAGTTGCATCAACCACCGCAAAGAAAGTTGGTTCTCTGTGCCGAGCCAGGAAATTTTTCTCCCCGGAATCGATCCTTCAAGTCTATAAATCGACCATTCGCCCTTGCATGGAGTATTGCTGCCATATATGGTCTGGGGCCCCTGCTGTTTGCCTCAGGGTTCTTGATAAGATCCAGAGGCGGATAGGCAACGTGACTGGCCCTGATCTGTCATCTCGTCTGCAGTCGCTCTCTCACAGGCGCGATGTTGCCTTGCTCTGCCTTTTTTACAAGTACTTCCACAGTAATTGCTCTGAGGAGTTGCATTCGCTTGTCCCCAGGCCTCGTGAATTTAAACACCCCCATCAGGCTGGCATCCCGCTCCCACCCCTACACTGTGGAAACTGTTAGATGTAGACATCTATTCTACTCCAATAGTTTCATGTCTCGCACATCTCGCCTATGGAACTCCCTTCCCTATTACTGTTTCCCTGACAAATACAATCTCCAACGGTTTAAGTGTAGCGTCAATCGACATCTCCAGTTGCCTTGATCTATCCACTTCCCTTCTCCACATCCTTTCATTTTTCATTCCTATCTTCTCTCGCTCCAGATCTTCTGTGGCCCCCTTGCCTTGATCGACCCACTGTCTTTCTCTTTCTCCACATCCCCTCCCTTGCCACTCCTATCTGCTCTTCCTCCAACCCTTCTTCAACCCCTTGCGTGATAGTGGCCTCCGGCCTTGCTTGGGGTGATATGATTAAAAAAAAAAAAAAAGCATATGAGAGTCCTCCTCCTCAGCTTAATGGATGTGTTATAAGCAGTGACAGTAGATTGTCTCCCTTCCTGTCAAAGTAAATTTAACTTTTAGGCTTTTTGTAACTTCTCCACAGGGAACATTTTTCTGTTGTATGGTTAAGTGCTGTCAGTCTGTTGATTGGGCAACATTCTCTTTTAACACATAGGATAGATAACAATTGATCACAGAATTGAGGAAATTAACACTGTAGTGGTTGTGGAAGCCCATAAAGCAGTGACTCTTGGGAAGAAGCTGTCCAAATAGAATATTATCTTATGATTGGAATATAAAGGGAATGAGGATGACTTGATCCTATGTAGATAGCAACATATGTTTTAGAAGCAAAGTCCTCTACTGTTGGAACTAGGCAATGTATCTCATCTGAACATTTTCCAAATAGTAACAAAGTATCAATCGACTTGTGACATTGAACCTGTGGAGAAGGGGTTGTAGGGTGAAAAATAATTAATTGCCTACAATAGATGTCACATAAATGATTTTGAGCTTTGTGAAGGCTAGAAAAAAAGATGGTGTAGCTCCAACACAGATATAGCAGCAATACTCCATTTTTTGGATAGAGAAACAGGACTATCAGAAACTGACAAGAGCAGCAAGCACCAAAACAAAGAAGACTGTTATGCCACATCACATCCAAATTTAATGCTGATGCTATTCAGCCCATTACTAAAAAAACTGGATTTAATAAGGATTTTTTAGTTTTTATCTAACAAGGGTTACTGCATCTCAGCTGGGCGAGGGAACTTACTACTGGATCATGAAAGAGTGACAACAGTTTGCCAGTTCAGATTAGCCTCGTTTTATGCATTTTCAGTCAGATAATCAACTATGCCTTAGAAGAACACTTGTAGCTACTGATCCAGCCAGTCAAATAATTAAAAAAATATTTAACATTAATTATTCTATCTCATCTATATCCTGACCCATACTGTCAGCATATAACAAACTAAAATGTTTTAACTATTTTTGTTAAGGACTAGTGTCATTTGCAATTAGAGATAGAGATGTGTCACCTTTCAAGAACTGTGGCATTTCCTCATAAACAACCACAAGTTTTACCCGTGATTTCTGGTCTCATTAACTTGGCATATTAAGTGTATTCATTTGTATGCAAACATGTAAGAAGATTTTTCATTTTTCTCAAGCCATTCAATCAAATATTTATGAAAAATTAATTTGATGTGAACTGTATAGAACATACTTGATGAACTATATGCTGTCAACCGCTTAAAATAAATGAAAGAACAAAATTGTAATCTTCATTAATTTGCGCATCTATTTTATGAAATAATCCTTCAAATGATAGATTTTTTCTAAACCATCTTTAACACTGTGATTAGCCATAATTCATTTTTACATTTTTAATTCAATATCATTGTTTTAATAAATTTAATTATCAATTTTGTTCTTAAGCTAAAAGGATTTCACACAAATACACATCCACACATTTATGTGAGTGTGTGTGCATGCATATGTGTGTGTGTATATATATATATATATATAGAGAGAGAGAGAGTGAGTGAGTGAATGAGAGAGGAAATGAATATATTGGCAGAAAGAAACGATTTAAATAAGGTTTGTTAAAGACAACTTACAAGGTCGGTATGTTTCCACAGTACTTTTATAATTATTTTAATAAGATGTTATATAGCCAAATGAAAATTGTAGATAAACTCTTCAAAGTTTGTGTTTTGATAATCTTTTAAAGTACTTTCAACCACTTTAGTAATTAGCAATATCTGGATGTTGTCATGAAGGATTAGCTACATTCTGGGATTTTAGAATGCAATTTAATACACATTTATTTGAATTAATTTAAATTCTAGCATTCCAAAATACGAAGATCATACTAAAAACACCGAGTTTTTGGTAATAACTGAGACAACCAACAAGTCCTGGAACAAACACAGAAGAAATCAAAAAATTTGGACAGTTATCTACAATTTTGATCTCAATGTACAACAGGTTAAAAAACAGGAAGAATGCCATAAGAATTAAACAGATATTATTGGGTGAATATGACAAACCTTATATAACATAAAAATATAGTTTTACAGTATGCTATATTTATGGATAAAGCATATATAGACATAAAATATAAAAGAAACATGTTACCACTTAACCAATAATCATAAGAATAATACAATAGGCCTTGCTACCTATAATACACTCCTGACCAGTATAGATAAATAGTTGAGCTACAGCACAACACACAGGACCTGAAGACTGCATTCATAAAATAGATTCTCACCACTTGATGTTGACCTTGGTGTCCAATTATATATATTTATATATTATATGTAATATGTTTCTTGTTTTTTTTTTAAATGATAAAAATATAATTTGAAAGTATGCTATATTTATGGTGTACAATATCAAAATGGTGTGTATGCAGATATAAAATTGGACACTGAGGTCAACACCAAGTGGTGACAGTCTGTTTCATGTTTGAACTCAATCTGCAGACCATGCTCAGATTCTGGCAAGTGGTTCAGGCTAAGAGATTTTCAACACTTCTTTGTCTATATGCATGGTGATGGATATATATATATATATATATATATATATATATATATACATATATATATAATTAATAAACAATAAAATCCCAAATCACCTCATATGGGGAATAGTCTATTTTGGGAGATGAAAATATTATTCATCTATCTTATCAACCCCAGTGTGAACTGAGCTCATCCCAGAAATAGAAATTTAACTGTGAAAGCTAAGAATATTTTTATCTGCCAAAAGAGGCTATTCCCCATATGAGGTGATTTTGGATTGTATTGTATATTAATTATTTGCTCTGTAATAATAAATACATTGAGCATTTTTTGTGGATCGGTTTTAATATTTCATATTACTAGGATACACTTGGATTATATAACAACAGATTTGTTACATTTACTATATATATATATATATATATGTGTGTGTGTGTGTATGTAAAATTAGACACTCTGGTAAAAATTTTATTAGAGCAATAAAACAAAAATATTAACAAAAGACCTTTATAACAAAACAGAGAGAGTAAAAAAATATATATTCCCATAAAATAGTAATACTGAAATATAACAATGATAAAAAAAAACTAAACCAGTTTATTGGTCCACATTTATCAGACCCAAAATCAAAGGCAAAAATATGCACAATTATTTTGGTAACACTATTTTATGGTAATATATATCATTTTTGTTCTTCCTTTTTGTCCTTTAATTTCACATATTTTATCCTTGAATGTACTTTTGTTAAAAGAATTGTTATAGTATTTTTGGTTTTGGTAGAACAAAAAGGAATTAAATTATGAAGCTCTGGTCGAAAAAAAGTTTTTCTTGAATTCTAGTATTTATAAATAAAATGAGATGATATAAAAAGGAAATTCAACTACAGTTTTTGTTTTCTGTTTTTCACCCAAAATAAAGCTGAAGAACCACTTAAGATAGAAGATTATGGAATGAGGTTGTTGAGATTAGATAACTTGAAAAGATTAAGATTGTAGTGATCAACAATTCATCCTCTTGTAAGTCATCTTGAGAAAATGTTGGAATGGAATTTCCTTCTTAAAAATGAATACAAAAGGAATGAGGATGATTTGATCCTGTGTATGTGGCACAGAGTTTCTTAGCTGTAAAGGTCTGAACTGGTGGAACTAATATTTATTAAGACAGTGACATTATATAATACAAATTCAAAGATGGCTTATCTGTACTTCACAATAAATAAACAAATTTCCAGTGCTTTTTTTATACTAAAGCTTATCCTATACAAGTCTCAAGTGCCATTCAAGGTAGAGGAAGTATTTGTGTGCCAACTTATCACACAGAGTAGCATTTCTCTGGAAAATGACATCTGACTGAAACTTTCTTCTTACAATTGGAATAGAGAGGAAATGAACATAGCATGGTGAGTCTTAGCTGTAAAGGTCTGAACTGGTGTATTTAAGGAATGTAGCTTATTTGAGTATTTGCCATGGGAGTAGTGATAGGCTTGCAATGATGCATTTGTGGGCAAGAATCTGTAGAGTGGAAAATAAGTCATCTCTGACAAGAACTATATAAAAGTTAGTGAGGGAAGACAGGGTAACTGTAGCCCAGGTGTGGCAGCAATACTCCATTTTTGGTCTAATCTGACTTTGGTAAAAATGAAGCAAGTAAGAAGGAGTCATATATTTTTGTAGCTGTACAATGAAACAAACATCTTTTCAGCATGACTTTTTTCCTAGATTGATTTTTAAAGAAAGTATTTTGTCTTGTTTATCCGTTTCTGAAAATGCCTTTTTCTTATTAAAAGAGCTCATTTCAGTTGTTCATATAATATAAAGAATGGAATCAAAAGACATGATTAATAAGGGACTGATGGTAATTATAGCAAATATCTTGAGAATAAGTGAACTTCTCTTTGAGTAAATGAAAAGAATTGATTTTAACTGTTATTATCAGAGAAAGAAGTTCCTTCTGAACAGTTGCGCACTGTCTTTAACAATTCCACGATATTTGTTTTTCCTTCAAGACATGGTTCTGCAATTCAACATAAATTTGTATATACCTATGAAGTAATTAAAGATATATATGATAACTGCAGAATGTTTGCAATCATTTTGAATATCTCACAAATCATTTTTTACTCTAGTTCACCAAATATAAATCTCAAGAGTCACTCAAGGTAGAGAATTACTGAACAAAGTGTGTAGTATGATCGTAAGAGGAGGAAGTAAGAAGTGAAAAATATGAGGATATGTAAGGATAGACATAGATTTGAAGCGGTTAAAGTGTTCAGGGAAACAGCCACATGAGAAAGAAACTAAGAGTGTAACAGCCTTCCTGATAGAATACATCATATGTCAGGAATGGGGGAGATTCAGTCCTGTGCATGTAGCAAGGTGGATCTTTATCTTTGCTGTAAATGTCTGAAATGGTGGCACCAAAGAATGGAGCTTGTCTGACCATCTATGATGGAAGTAGTAGTAATAGGCTTGCAATATTGAGTCTGTGGAATAGGGATTTTAGGGTAGAGAACAAGTTATCCTATAGCAAGTCCCTTTTCAAGGTCAGAAAATGAGGTAGTTTCATTTGCAGAGGTGATGGCCTTATTTTTGGGGGATGCAAAAGGCATTGCATTTTAAAAATGGAAAGTACTGTGCCAATTTTCTGAGGCAGTTAGGAAATGTTATCAAAACAAAATGCCCAGGAAAACTGATCAAAGGAATCTTCTTTCATCAGGAAAATGTTCCAGCATACAAGTTGTTGCTTTCAATGGCTGCTCTGTATGACTCTGTCTTTGAATTGGTTGATTACCTTTCCTATTCTTCTAGTTTGACTGTAATCTGTCTCCCAACATGAAAAAATACTTGGCTGGGGACGAGTATAACAGTGATGATGACGTCATATCTGATGTTGATGATGTCTTCGACCAACAGGATGAAGAGTCTTTTGAGCAGTCAAATGTCAACTTACCTGGAAAGAAACCCTGCAGTTACTATAAGAAAAGCAGACATTAATGCATGCAAAATTTCAAAGCTTTAGCATCACTCCTTCATATTATGAACTTTTCAGCCCACCCTTATATATATATATATATATATATATACACATATATATATATTTGAAGGAGCTTCTTGCTCAAGCCTAGAACATATCATCATCCCCTCATATATATATATATATATATATATATATATATATATATATATGCAGAAATATAGTCTTAAAGTGTGCTATATTTATGGGGTAAAGTGCTCAATATCAGAGATAGAGCGTGTGTAAATATAAAAGTGGACATGGAAGTCAGCACTTAGAGGCGACAGTCTGTTTCATGCTAGGGCAATCGCCTGACGATTGCCCTAGCATGAAACAGACTGTCGCCTCTAAGTGCTGACTTCCATGTCCACTTTTATATATATATATATATATATATATATATATATATATATAAATATATATCTATCTCATCGACTTGAACTCTGTTTCTAACAATATTTCACCATTCCTGGCAGCACTTCTATCATCATAATGTGGATTATCTACTAACAAAAGTGATGAAAAGAAAACAAATTTACATGTGATCAGCTAGATATTAAAAAAGTTAAATTAAATTTTAAATTCCCATTATAGCTTGTTTGTGCACATGTGTCATCATACCAACATTAGAAATTTAGTCCAATGAAGCCCTAAAGGATGAACTGTGTCACAAGAAAATTTTTTCCACTTTGCCATACATTTTCCCCCAATATATATATATATATATATATATATATATATATATATATATATAGGGTGACCCCCCAAAAAACGGGAACTTTTTAACAATCCAATAAAACCAAGAGTGATGGAAGAAAAATATTTAATTCATAGTAATTGAAACCTTAAAACATGCCATTTAAGAAACAATGATGGAATTTTCATTTTTTTTAAATTACGTCCTGTAGATGGCGTCCTCCTGTACGAATGCATTCTTGAAATCTGCTGTTGAGATCCCTATTTAATGCTGCAATGTCTCAGCTGGGATACTGTGAATTTCATTCTCGTTACTAAAATGGCGAAATGTTTACTTGCTCAAGATCACTGTCTCGCAGTATTGCCATTTGATCGTGTCTGGCAATACGCACTTCAAAAATTCAAGTTTTTTGGGGTCACCCTATATATACATATATATATGTATATATATATATATATATATATATATATATATATATATATATATATATATACTGTCATATGGTAAAAGTTTATTTGTGACGTGTTTATTCTGTTAGAACTTCATCACACTGGGTTTGTTAACACTGTTGTAATTACACATGTGCATGAATGAGAAATCCTGGTAATTTCAAAATTTTATGAAATAATTTTTTTAAAGAATTTTTAAAATAATTTTTGCAATCTAGCCAAATTCTACTATATTATTTTTCAGTTTCTTTCCATATGAATTTGGCTAGATTTGGCTCTCATTCATACACAGATGTAGTCACACCATCAACAAACCCAGTCCAATTAAATCCTAATGAATGAAATGTATCACATGTTTTCCATTTTGTCTTACAATTTCCTCAATACTATTCTTGATATATAAAAATATATATTGTTATCTCATATATATATATATATATATATATATATATATATATATATATATATATATATATATAGATAAATAGATAGACAGATTTGTGTGTTGTTTGTAGATATAATTAGGCATGCATATTTCTCTCCAATAAAGCAGGGTGTTATGAAAAAGGCACAGTGGTTAAAAGCCATTTACATTTGTTACCGTCATTTTTGTCATACATGAATATTCAACATATTCACCAACACCAGCTGTTCATAAGGGTCACTTACAATCATGACCAAAAGCTGCTTGGCATTGATCAGTATAAAATGGTGAAACACCAATATTTATTATTCAAGAATTGCAAGTTCAATACCTGTCAAGGTGAGACATGTGGACCAGAATAGATAAATGTCTTGGTCAAAGGTGATTCTTGGTCAGTGCTTTGTTGATGCTGTCCCAAAGCCACAAGCACTAGCACAAGGTAATTGGTTTACTGTTTACTTATATTCTTAATCTGGTAGTTTCTCTTTGAGATTTTGGTATCTTGAAACTGTAAACCTTACTTCCCCAATTTCAACACATTTTCTTAATCTCTTTCAGATTGGATGTCTGAGACTTTAAGAGCCATAACCTAAAGTTTTATGGTCCAAGAATAGAAACAGAACTATTCTCTTGAGAGTCTGTGCTATAATGCAAGCTCTGTTCATTTGCATAGCAGTTTGTAATGGTACATAAACTTGATTGGATTGTGACTATCACATTGTACATTCTCCTTTGGATATAAACATGAATAGTGTGTACACATCACATCAAATAGGTTTGCTTAGTCTACTTCAAGCAATATAAAGTTTACTTTATATATATATGTGTATATGTATATATATATATATATATATATATATGAAGCATAAAATTATATATATATATATATATATATATATATATATATATATATAAAGCATAAAACTATATATATATATATATATATATATATATATAAAGCATAAAACTATATATATATATATATATATATATATATATAAAGCATAAAACTATATATATATAAAGCATAAACCTATATATATATATATATATATAAAGCATAAAACTATATATATATATAAAGCATAAAACTATATATATATATATATATATATAAAGCATAAAACTATATATATATATATATATATAAAGCATAAAACTATATATATATATATATATATAAAGCATAAAACTATATATATATATATATATATATAAAGCATAAAACTATATATATATATATATATATATATATATATATAAAGCATAAAACTATATATATATATATATATATATATATATATATAAAGCATAAAACTATATATATATATATATATATATATATATATAAAGCATAAAACTATATATATATATATATATATATATATATATATATAAAGCATAAAACTATATATATATATATATATATATATAAAGCATAAAACTATATATATATATATATATATATATATATAAAGCATAAAACTATATATATATATATATATATATAAAGCATAAAACTATATATATATATATATATATATATATATAAAGCATAAAACTATATATATATATATATATATATAAAGCATAAAACTATATATATATATATATATATATATATATAAAGCATAAAACTATATATATATATATATATATATATATATATAAAGCATAAAACTATATATATATATATATATATATATATATATAAAGCATAAAACTATATATATATATATATATATATATATATATATAAAGCATAAAACTATATATATATATATATATATAAAGCATAAAACTATATATATATATATATATATATATATATATATATATATATATAAAGCATAAAACTATATATATATATATATATATAAGATGTTACTGATTCTATTCCACTGTTTGAGTGATGTTTACTTCTAACAGGGTTAAACATTTGTTTTTGAAAGTAATTTTTCTGAAAGAAAGTCATTTTTTCTATAGGCTTCATTAATGTCTTTCTAACTCTGTTTTTATTTTCTATTTTACCCAACAGCTGATTTTGGGTTAAACAAGTGCCTTGTATGGCTTACTGAAGAAACATTTTACTGCTTAACCCTGAAATATTTTTTCTGCCAAAGTATTTTTATGCTTAAACAGATTTTCAGTTATATATCATTTTCTTTATCTCTGTGTTTTAATAAGAACTGAGACACATTTCTCTCACATCACAAGACACCTGCAGTACTTAGTCTATGAGTGTCATTCTGTCACATTCAAAGTTCTACCTAGTGTACAATTCCTCTGTGAGTCTGATAATGGCATTTTATTTTCTGTTGACCATTTTTTTTATTCTGACAAATGTCATGGCTTGAGAAATGTCAACTGAATGCTCATTTACAAATATTTTTTACACTAAAAAAATGTCCTATTTTTTTTACAAGTGGATCAACATATTTAAGTAGTTCCAGATTTCATTCTGTGTTTTACTGGATGAGAAAATGGTATTACTTGATTTTCAGAGGTTTTAACAACAGAAACAACAACACAAGTCAGTTTTTGCTTTGGTTAATTGTCTTGTTGTTTTAGTCACTGTACAATTGGTCCAACTTTGGGTATATGATTTATTTATTATAATTATAACTTTTTCTTTGGGTATTAGGATAGAGAAAATACCTTCCAAAAGCTAAGCAAAGTATTAAGAAACAAAAACATTTTTCTTAGAAAGAAAGCAAAGAGTTCTGAAATTTTGCATAATATCAGTCCACTTATATGGCAGTGAATACTGGACAATCTCCTCACAGACGAAGAAGAGACTTGAATCAACAGGAATGTGATTCTTCATAAGGATGCAGAGAATACCATGGACTGAGCATGTTATCAATGATGAAGCTTTCGAGAAAATGGAAACAAAAAGGACACTTATACTTATCATCAGAAAGATAGCTGACAACTCTAGGACCCATAACGAGAAAAGAGGGCTTTGAAAATTTGATACACACAAGACAATTTGAATGCAGGAGGAGCAGAGGAAAACTATACATAATCTACTTAGAGGATTTGAGTAAATGGATGACAGAAAAGGGTTTAGGCGATATAAGAAGAAAAACAAAATTTATTAAGAACTACAAAAGACAGGAAATTGTGGACAACCTTGATCTCCTACATCCTAAAGGACATAGAAGATAGTGTCAGGCATCAGCTAGTGTGTCTTGGCCCATATTCACTCGAGGGAATTGGGGTGCGGGTGTGTTTGTATATATATATATATATACGTGTGTGTGTGTGTGTGAACAGCACAATGCCTTCTGAACATATACAGGAAATTAAAAACAAAAAATGAATCACATCAAAATATCAAGGAAAATAAGGAAAACAGCATCAGGCTAAAGCAATAAAAGTAAAAACTGTAAATTTTGTGTCTGGAGAAAAAAAACAGCTAAAGTTACTTTTCCAGACCCCAACATAAATTACTAAATAAATGATTAGAACTCATCTCAAAATGCAGATAACAAATTTTTACTATGTTACTTGAAAATTGAAAAACTAAAAAAACAGATGAAAATAAAAAAATTAAATTAAATAAAAATAAATAAATATGCAAATTAAAATAACCCAATTCCTTAAATAAACAAATTAATTAAATAAGAAACAAATTAGCAAACTACAAATCCACACATAAACCCAAGTAAGCATAATAATAAAAATCAACCACAAATAATGAAGTAATCATAATAACTAATGTGTAAAAATGTTAATGGACAGCACTATAAAATAGCGGTAAAACTACATTTGGATCCAGTATTATTTCTACGCAATAGTACCTAGAATAATTTGAAACATAACTTACCACCCACTCAATAACCATTAGAATAATACAATAGACCTACCCATAATGCACCACTGACCAGCATATATAAATAGTTAAGCCAAAACACAGCACACGTGGTCTACAGATTTTGTTTAATCATGCAATAGATTGGCTTTTATATTTACATATGCTCTAACCTTAATATTGTGCCATTTAACCCATAAATATAGCACATCTTAAAAGTATATTTTTATCATATATATATATATATATATATATATATATATATATATATATATGACACATACACACATGCACATATCAAAAGTAGATATTGAGGTCAACACCCAGCATTAGCAGTCTATTTTATTGTTAAATGCAATCTTCAGGCCATCTTTAAACATGAAGGAGACTGTCACCACTTGGTGTTGACCCCAATGTCCACTTATATATTTACATACACTCAATTCCTGATATTGAATACTTGAAACCATAAATACAGCCTACTTTAAAATTATATTTTTATCACTTTCCTTAAAACGTGCAACAAAAAGTACATTTCTAATAATTTCCTTCATCAACAAACAAAAGTTAATTTTTACCTAGATCTGAAGACACTCCATTCATCTCAGTCTCTGTAAGGCAATATATGGTTTGTATTTGTTGTGAACAGCCTTTGAGATTGCAGGCACATTTACACATATCATTTTGTTTAGCAAAAAATATTTTCTTCTTTTAATCATAATTCATTATTCTAAGAGCAGATATAAAATTAGAAATTGAATAACAGCAATTTCTTGTTCAAAGTGACAATGTCTCCTCCTGCTGATTTAAATGCAATTACCTTCGATGTACATCTAACAATAAAAAATATACTAGCATTAACCTCTAAAAATGTGACAGTTTTCCTATTTTCATATTCTGATGAATCTTAATTCTTAAATTAAAGAGTAAATTCATGATGAGTTCTATAACAATAAAATACCTGTAGAAATTCCCCTATTGCATTTTCCAATATTTGAACTTAACAAATTTAACAAAATGTAAATGCTGATTGTTATTTTAAGAAATCGGTACAAATGAAAATAGTCTATTATTTATGATATATTGGTTGGGTGTAATGGTCGTGCAAACTAGCAACGGGAAGGACAAGCACAATTATAGTAGGATATTTTATTCTAACATTATCTGGAGATTAGAATGTCAAACTTCTTTGTGTGTTGTTTCCCTTCATGGTGTAGGCAGTGATGGGTCTCCACAATTACCAATAACATAAACATTCACACTGATTTTATGTGTAGTTTTTATTTGGAACAAAAAATTATGCTTTATATGGTGGAAAATATTGTAGCTATCATGTCAATAAAATGATTTTAAAACAGAAATGATAAAAATAACTTGAAAAGCAAGCTTGCCAGCAACTAATGACATTAATTAAGAAAACTTCTGGTTGATTTTATTATTATTTTGATGCTTATATCATTTTCAGATCATCATAATAATAATATTTATAATTATTAGAATGATTTATAAATTATGTAGACAGTAAAATGTGAACACAATAAAACTGAATTCTTTCATCTTTTGTATTAACTCACATTTTTTTCAACCTAAAAAGAGTACACAAATCATTTACATAAAAGTAAAATAAAATCTTGAAGAAATTTTTGGCAGTCATCAGGACATACATTAACTGGTGTCTTTCTTCAATTCCCCAGCATTTCAGAATGTAAACTATCTGGAAATAACATACGTTATATGGTGGAATGGTCACTGTTCATTCTGAGATTGCCAATCATAGATAAAAACTGACAGTGAATGCAAGAAAACAACAAAACAAGGAACTCTGGAGTGTAGCGCCTAAAAACAAAGACATAAATGGTATGCTGAAAAAGGACAAAGAGGTATGGAAAGCACAAATCTGTATATATATGTTTATATACATTAGCAACCAGTCAAAATATTGCACCATCCAACAAAACCAATAAAAATAAGCATGAAACCAATAAAAAGTGTAGCAAGCTAAATCAGATGTTACGTTTTAATGATTTTTCATTCCGTCTTTTTTTCATCTGATTAACTCATAAAATTAATATTTTTACATAGATTATCCTAATGTAAACATTTTTGTTTTGATACAAAATGTGCACCACTTTTTTTTCTGGAAGAAAACCTACTGAATTTTGCTGCACTAAGATACAGAGGTTTAGTGAGATTGAAAGAATTGTGGAAACAATTAAAGAACAGGTCTCGAGGAGATAAATGATGATGATGGTGTTGCATGTACTTTTTTGAAGATTATAATTGACGGAAAAGAAAGAGAGTTCCACAAGCAAGAAGTGCAGGGAAAGAAACTATTAATATAGAACTTATATTTATCATTTTCAACATTGAAATTATAAGACAAAACTGCTGCGGTATAGATCAACTGGTGTTAACCCTCTTGATGACGATTGTCTCCCTTGAAAGAACTCACCTTCACTTAAATACTCTAAATAAATGGTCGAGCCATGCCTTCCAATTCAAGCTCAATAAATCTTTTTTTAAGTCTTATCATGCCTTATTTATTGTTATTACAGCTGCCAATCTAGTAATGCACTTAAATTCAGGAAGTCAGGCTACCAAAGAGGAAAGCTCATCAGAACAATTGCAGTAAAAAACTTTATAGAAAAGGCACAGGAAAGCTACATTATGTTGATGGGAAAGTGACTAAAGCTGAGATGCCAGGTTAGGGCTGATTAGATTTTTTTTAAGAATCTCTAAATATATAGCGTAAGTACCAGACCAGATGTGACAGCAATGTTGAAATAATGTTTAAGAAAAATTGTCTAGTATGAGAAAGTGAAGAGTTTGTTCCCATAGTGCCTGTAAATAATAAGCCTGGAAATGAAGAACTATACACTTCATCTGATTCAGCTAGCTTGTATGTAGATAAAACACTCCCAAGTTTGAGTTTGTTTGTTTATGACTTTTATGTGCATGTCAGGAGAAAACCAATCCCTACAAGTGTATTATTCCAACAGTGTCATTTTACTCCTAGCCAGTAGCTGAATTGTATAGCATGTTTGCTTTGGATCCAAGTTGCTACACATAAATATTCTCTCCCATTCCAATTTTCAGACAACAGAATTCAGCACTTTGGCAGCAATATTCCTAAATTCCTAATGACTTTTTCATTTGAGTCCTAATTTAGTAAAATGATTGGTAATGTACAACACTGATTCATAGTCAAATACCTGAAAAAATAATTTGTTTCTTTATTAGCATCACTAGTTAAAATCTAGCAGGTTGGAGGCTTCATGTTGGAGTACATCGGCCATGGTTTGACCTGGAGAGAGATAGATTCCAGCAGGTCTACTAGCCCAAGGCATACTGCATGTAAATGAATACCTCTCAGACTTTCTACCCAGATACACGGAGTGAACTGGTCAGGCACACGGCAATCCTACAGCCACACCCTGTCATGTTAATGATTATGCTGAAATATTTCATAATATAATTGTTTTGTTAATATTCAAATATTTATTTGTTTAAAGTGGGAAAACATTGATGAAATAAATTTTCAGATAAATTATGTTATGCAAATCAAATTATATAAATACTTAAATTCTGTTATGTATTTGAAAATATTTTATAAATACATTAAGTATATATTTTTTAAGCTCATAATGAGAGAGTTAATTTAATAAAATCAGTATTCAGATACCTTAGAGTAAGTTAAATATTTAATACAATATGTCTTGCTTTTATTTTAAATTGAAAATTTCAGTTTGAAGAAAATCTTTACAAGGACAAAAATATAATTATATAAAGCAACTGGCGTAAAGAAAGTCAAAATTATATTGAAACTGATTTAAAAGTTATTAGAATAATGATATAACCATATTTTTAATTTATATTTTTTTCATAAAATTTCTTTATAACCGTGATAATGTCTGAACTGGGTAGAATGTGAAGTCTGACCAAAAAGTATCAGGTCTGTTGTTATGGTAATAGAGCTAAAGTACACAGAGTGAAGTGACTTGGCACAGATTGACCTTGAACCCTGTTGCACATATACACTAAGTTATAAAATTCTCTCTCAATTCCATTGTTTATAGGAGTGCTTGGAAGGAAAGTGTTTAGAGTGTGGTCATCTCACCACACCACAGAGATTCTGCCAGTGGCCATGGCTTGTTCAGCAGTCTTTAGCCTAGGAACAACATACACCATGTCATACAACAATCATTTTCCCCAGATCATGCTGCTTGCGTATTTTTCCTCTTCAAAAATCAAATCATGCTTGGTAGGAAAAAGAGTTCATGATATAGAAGAAATCCAAGAGAATGTGATGAGTTAGCTGCTCACTATCCCTAAAAAAGGAGTTGCTTACATCAATGCAAATGACGTTGGGTATAGTGTGTGGCTTCAAAAAGGGACAATTTCAAAGGAGATTAAATGTTGGATTGATACGTGTTGAAGTTTTTTTTTTATAGCACTAGTCTCAATAGTTCTGCTTTAAAACATTGTATGTAAACATTTTTTCTAAATGAGTAAATGTTTTCCCAACTTACTTATCTCCCTTTAAAACGGTGTCATTTTTCTGGAAACTCAACAGTAATCAGAATAATGATAGAGTCATGTTTTTAATATTTTTTCAATAAAATTTATTTATAACTGGGCTAATAGAATAGAAAAGGATAGATTAGTTCTACTTTATGACTTTGCCTTGAAAATATGTTCTTTTTTCTCAATAAATAATATTAATTTACCAAAGAGATATCAAATGCAATTTTCCTACTTTAGTTATCTCGCTTTGACATTTTGTCACTTTTTTTTTACAAAAGTTAACAAGTTAATAGTACTATTCAATTATGGGTGTAGGTTTTTGAACAAAAAGTAACAAGTTTTGCTGAAGGCAACACAAAAAGAAAATTCAACCCAGACATGCAAAGGGAATTGGTCAGGTGTGCAGCTTTAAAGCAACCGTATGTCCACACACAGCCATGGGACTGATGATGGTGTACAATTTAATCAATGGAATTGCTCCAGTACATTTTTTAATACTATTGTTCACCGAATACAAGGCCTAAGAGCCACTCAAGGTAGATAGTAACCAAATGAGGTTGTTCTAAGTACATACAAGGAGGGAATAAGAGGTGCATATTATGAGGATATGTAGGATAGATAACAGTTGATTCGAGACTTCAAAGGGTTAAGATTTAAGTGATTGGTGAAGTATTCTTTCAGGAGTCTATTCCATAATGAAACAGTTTTGGAGAAGACTCTGACTGAGCGAAATTTGCTTCCCGTAATACCAAGTAATAACGATAATAGCAACAAATTTAAGAGAGCTTGTTTTAAAAGTAAATCTTCTATTTTGTAGGCGAAAGAATAATATTCTCCCATGGATATGTACCGGCTGGCACTAAAAGAACATAAAGGTGAAGTGTTTTAGAATTAGAGAGTTACGGTCTTATAACAATTCCTTATCTGCTTCAAACAGAATTAAATTAAGTATTCTTGATCTGAGTTTTCGTCTGTTGTCTCCAAAGCAAAATAAATTTGAGCTGACTTTAGACACTGTCAGTTTTCTTTCTGGCTCTCATTTGTTTTGTTTCCAACAAGGAGACTGACTGATAGTCTGGGGCTGACAAGGTGACTGACCCCAAAGTGGACAAAGTGTGTGTGTGTGTGTGTGTGTGTGTGTGTGTGTGTGTGCGTGTGTATGTGTGTGTGGATGATGGACTGAAAATACATCAAGAGAAACTTTGGCAGCAAGCAGAAATGTTAAAGTTTACTGACAGACCAAATGAAGATAAGACCAAACAGACTGACTCCAAAACTATTCCACCTGACCTCAACCGTTATTTTTTATTCTTACTATTTTTTTAGCCTCAGCAAAAACACTGACTTGATGACCCAACATCTAGTTGAGATAAATGTGTAGCAATTGATTTCTTGATGGCTTACTACTGCGCAGGTGTGTCACTCAGAGGCATCTTGTCATGCTAACATGGGGAGACCCGGGGATGGGAGGGACAAATAAATTTCATATATATATATATATATATATGTATGTATGTATGTATGTATGTATGTATGTAATTCTGAAATGAGATATTGTAATTATTTACATTATTTCAACTGTTGCCGTCATCTTTATTTTTACATTCATGGCATTTCATCTGTTGTATGCTTCGATCTTCTTCAGGGTTCAGTTTGAAATTTCAATGTATATCACACGAGGAAAAACTGACAACATGAAAAACAAATCCCTGTTGAAAATGCCTAAAAAGTGGGTGAAAGCACTTGGTACAATGAAAATTATGGAAAATATCTGTATTCCCTTACTCCTACAAAATGGAAAAATGTAAGGATGCTGGAAAAATTAAATGAAAAATTAATTAAATCTTCCTTGTCTGCCATATTTAATGAACGGTTGCTGCACACACACACACACACACACACACACACACACACACACATATATATATATATATATATATATATATATATATATATATGAAGAGGTGCTAAAAAGTTACTGGCCTGATGAAGAAGCATTTGAATGTACTTTTATTGATTGATTTGTCCATCATCTTTTCAAGTCAATACAAATTGAACTATCCTCTCATTGGTTTTCTTTGTTAGGAAGGAAGTGCTACTTCTTTCTTTCCAGCAACTTAGTGAAAAAGATGCTTGCACTGATGCTTCTTCAGGCATAACAGTCTTAACCTCTTCAAGTCTAAGGTCAATCTTTATCTATCCTCATTATCCTCAGTTTCTACTTCCTCCTCTCACACTCATATCACATACAGCATTTAGTAACTCTCTATATTGAATGCTTCTTGGGCCTTATATTGGGTGAACATCAGTATAAACATAATTTCAACATACTAATGATGGCTTAATTTGTTAATTTTCAATTTCTGATTGAATGAAAAGAAAAACGTAAAATAAAGAAGAAATCACAATCAGTCATGTGTCATGTGTGATACATGCTTAGGCAATCATGTCTCTTTCAATACATGACTGACGAGGCAGATTTTTTCATGCAGTAGGTTGCCATTTCTTTTTGTGGTAGACCACTTGTCATCCAAGGCTATAGAACCCAGTCTGTTCTGCTATTTACCCATAGCTGGGGGGAGAAGAAGAGGATTCATAACTTTTCCAAGGGTATTAGCATGTAAGTGAATGTAACGGATTCGACTGGAATATGAACTCGGCTCTCCGATTCCTCACTCCAAGCCACTATCTATTACTCCACCATAGTTGTTTGAAAAGGGTAAAAATTCTCTATAGCTGATTTTGGCACAGAAAAATATTGTCAGAGAGATCATTTCTGGGAAAGAAGCCAATGCTATAACACTCCAGGTATGACAAGATGCAAAAACCCTTATGTGATAATCATGTCTAAGAGAGTTCATTATCATATGTACACTCCCAACATGACCATCTGGGTGTGAAGGACATGTCCTATGTCATCCTGATTCTTGAACGTAAGCCAAGTATTACTTACTGTCTACCAGTTCCATTGATGGGTACTCAATGATAGTAGCATTTGTTAAGTAGAATTGAAAGTTTGTTTAGTTTGACAAAACAATGTGACATCCTTCTACTGCTTGCTCTAGAGAAAATTATATTTTTACTATCTGAAGTTAACAGTGAAGAGAATAGTTAGACTGTTTTCAATATTTTATATAATTAGAGAACAAAAGCAGTTTTAGAAAAAAGGGAGAGCTGAATATTGATGAAAGTTTAAAAATATGAAAAATGGTAGGAAGCACATGAATCCATCTTCTTTCCACGAACCTATATGCTAAATAGCAGAATGAACTGGACTCAAAGGCACAGAAAAGCTATTTTACAATGATAAGAAATAAGTGGTCTAGCTGTACCTCCCCATTCAAGCTCAATAAAGTTTTTTTTAAGTCTTATCATGCCTCCAAGTTGTTATTACAGTTTCCAATCTAATACTGCACTTAAATTCAGGAAGTCAACCTACCAAAGAGGAACAATTACAGTAAAAAAACTTTATAGAAAAGGCACAGGAAAGCTACATTTTGTTGATGGGAAGTTGACTGAAGCTGAGATGCCAGGTTAGGGCTGATTAGATTTTTTTTAAGAATCTCTAAATATATAGCGTAAGTACCAGACCAGATGTGACAGCAGTGTTTAATTAACAGACAAATGTGCAAGATAAATCCTGGCTAGAAAAATTGTCTAGAATGATATAGTGAAGAGTCCATTCCCAGAGTGTCTTTGAGTCATAAGTATAGAAATCATCATCTATACCAGGGGTGAGCAAACTATGGCCCGCGGGCCACATGCTTTAATTTTTCCTTTAAAAGCCCTTTATTTTGCCAATTTTAAATATCAATTATTTTGGTTTATATATACTATGTGGCCCAGTAAAACTATAAATTTTTAGAATGCGGCCCTTGTACTAAAAAGTTTGCCCACCCCTGATCTATACGCTTGAAGTTTTTTCAGTTTCTGACTTTTATATGCATGTCAAATCTCTAGAAGTGAATTATTCCAACATGGTCATTTTACTCCTGGTTAAATATGTCTAGAACATATAACTATGGAATTATGTTCCTCTACTGGTCAGTAGCTGAATAGCCTGGGCTTCTACTCATTTCATAAGAACAATTCTGAATTAAAACCTCCAATGTCTTGCAGTCATATCCACACCTGGAAAAGATTTAAACCGTAAGCTGCTACCGCTGCTAAGTCTCATGCCATGAAGGCGTTGAACCCACAAGAGTCATATTGTTCCTCTAGCTCTCACAGTCTTAGCAGAACATTGGAACATCTTCAAGAACCAGATTAATCTGCTGTAGGTCCTGGTGGATGACGTCCTTCTCACAGCTGCAAGGTTTGCCACAAGATCATCTCCAGTACACAGATGGTGGATCAACCTGGTAGATGACTGGTAGCATGTTCATCAGGCCTCCACAGGATGTAACCAAGCCAACAAACACAGCACTGAGTGAGGATGCAAAGGAGTATGTGCCTGAGGGTGGATCTGCAGCTGTTGTCCCTGAGGCAATCCAACACAGTCTTCACTTTTATTCTGGAAATTTCTTCAGTGACACTGTTGTCAGGTTGTCCCATCACTCATTGTCTTACTAAAGTTTTCTCATTTCCTTCTATTCCCAGTAACAACTTGTTTCTTAGTGGTATTATTACCTTGCTTGGGGTGAAAAGAAAAGAAAACAGTAGTGGCATAGGAACAAGAGACATGATACAGACATTGTTTTCTATATAATCTTGTTCAGGTTTGTGCACTTAAGAAAAAGTTAGACATTCTAGAAATACATGATTCCATAAGACGAATGGATGACATAGAGGAAAGTAAAGCAAGAACAAAAAGCAAATTCAAATAAATGAATTCTTAAAATCTTCTGAATATAAGATTGTACAATTATTTTGCTTTCATTGTTACTGAAATATTGCATCCTATTCCTTTCTTTGACTTACTAAATGCTAAGAGAGATTTTCTTTTTGCATTATTATTCTTTTTCCATGTGGTGTGTCCTTTCACATTTTGGTGATCATGGTCCTCCACAATTTCCTTCAATTTGTAGCTCTTAATAAATTTTATTTTTGTTACTTCTCCTAAACCCTGTTTTTCCATTCATTTACTCAAGCTCTCTAGGTAGGTTATGCATTGTTTTCCTCTGTCACTTTTGCATTCAATCTATCCTGTGAGTATCAAATTTTCCAAGTCCTCTTTCCTCATCATGTGTCCCAGAAATTTAAAGTATCTCTTCCTGATGTTAAGTATAAGTGTCTTTTTTTTCCATTTTCTCTAAAACTTAGATGTTTCTCACATGTTTGTTCCATATATCCGCAGCATCCTTCTGTAGAACTACATTTCTGTTGTTTCAGTTCTCTTAATTTCTGAGGAGATTGTCCAGCATCCACTGCTCTATAAAAGGACTGATATTATGTAAAAGTTCAGTACTCTCTTCTTTGTTTCTAATGATTTTTTTCTTTTTTTATACCTTGCTTAGCTTTTGGAAGGTATCTTTCACTATCCCAATGTTTTCAGATTTTAGTGTCAGGCTTTCCATCTTCTGTTACAATACTTCCGAGATATTTAAATTGTGGTACTTTCTTAATTTTGTTATCTCAGTTTTGCTAACAACCATGAATTCTGACTTCATGTAATTGAGGTTTAGTCCTTCCTTTTCCCTTTCCTTCACTACCTTCTCTACATTATTGGGTACTCTGATAATGTTTATTTCTATAAATATAAACATGTGCGGTATTGAAAGACAATTTACTGTGTCTTCACTTATATAGCTTGTTTAAAAATTTACAGAGGTTATTGATTTTTAGAAAATTATCCTGCTTTGATATGATTTCTTGTTTTTATTCTTTAACTGGAATAGAATTATCTAAATAGAATATTCATTTATTTTCACACCTAATGAAAACTTTTCATCTGTCTAAATTCTGTTAAGATCATGAAAGGCAAATCTGATAGAAACAGCAAAGACAGAATAAAAGAAATAGATGTCAAAAAATTAATAATTATTGATAATGTTTCTTCTGGGAAAATATCAATAGTATTATAACTAATACTACGATAGTATGTAAACAAAGAAAATAGTGGATTAACTGGTGTTCAAGGGAATTAAAATATAAAAGCTACACAGCTTGATTTGATATGTCTGTATATTTATTACTTTAAAATTACAGGAAAATTTTATTAAAAGCAAAGAATTCTGAGATGTTATATAATGTCATTCTTCCTATATGGCAGCAATGTTGGGTAATCTCCTTGCAGACAAAGAAGAAACTTGAAGTAACAGGAATGTGGTTCTACAAAAGAATGCTGAAAATACCATGAACCCATGTGGGAAACGATAAAGTTGTAGAGGCAATGACAACAAGAAGGATATTTATACTTAACATCAGCAAGTGATAGGTGACATTTCTGAGAGACATAATGAGGAAAGAGGACTTAGAAAATTTGATACTCACAAGACAGATTGATGTGTGGAGGAATGAAGTTAAACAACACACAATCTATCTTGCCAGCTTGAATGAATGGATGGTGGAACAGGGTTTGGAGAGATAGCAAAAAGACACAAGTTAAAGCTAAAAAGGACAGGAAAGTTTGGAGAGTCATGATCACCAACATCCCGAAGGGGCATGGCACAGAGAAGAAGCCACTAATCTTATTTTATAACGTAATAACGAAGGAATGTAAATGGTATAAAAACATCATTCTTTCTTGTAGTTAAAATATGGTTATAATTCACAAAATTTAGTTTTTAATTAAAGAACACATAATTTTGTAAATTAATTATTAATGAAACCAAACAAGCTCCAACATTAAATGTTAGCCTAATAAATCAACATGGGATGACTGATGAAAACATAAAATTTTTGTAATTTTTGTCAAATAATCAGGAAATATTAATGAACCAAGATATAAAAATTAACATATGACAATTTTTTTTTAAGCGTTTCACCCCAAGCAAGGCAGGAAGCCACTAGCACACAAGGGGTTACAGAGAGTTGGAGCGAGAGCAAATAGGAGTGATAGAGGAAGGATGACGAGAAGGATAGGGGATAGATCAAGGCATCTGGAGACGTCGATTGACATTACATTTGAATAGTCGGAGATTATAGCTATCAGAGAAACAGGAAAACGAGAGGGAGTTCCACAGGCGGGAAGTGTGAGACATGAAGCTATTGGAGTAGAAGAAACAGCTATATTTAACAGTTTTGACAGTGAAAGGGTTAGAGTGAGATGCCAGATTAGTAGAACACTTAAATTCATGAAGTCTGGGAACCAGCGAAAGCAGCTCATCGAACAGTTACTATGAAAGTATTTGTAAAAAAGATAGAGGGAGGCAATGGCATGTCTGTGAGAGAGCGACTGCAGACGAGATGCCAGATCAGGGCCAGTTACATTGCATATCTGTCTCTGGATTTTACCAAGAACCTTGAGACAAACAGAAGGGGATCTAGGGACTGATTTTTAAAATTTTGTGTTTAATGTGCATGATCCAGTATTGTCATCATTATCTCATCAGCAAAGGTCTTCCCAAAAAACCATGTACAGTTATCAGATTTCTGAAGGTTATAAAGAAACTTATCTTTGAGGATAAGCGATAATATGCTCAATATCAAATAAGGAGTTTAAGACAATGATGTATCTTCTCACTGGACTTATTCAACCTATACAGTGAGAGAATTAGATGTTCTACTAGGATTCATTATTAGCAGCCACAATCTTAACAACATAACATATGTAGATCACACAGTGTTGATAGCAGACACAGAAAGAAAGCTACAAGTACTCCTACAGAAGGAAAGTGAGAAGAAAGAACTAAATATCAACTGCAAGAAGACGGAATGCATGGTTGTTAGCAAAAGGAACAGTCCCATATGGAAATTACAAATTGGAGATACCAGAATAAACCAAGTACAATAATTTAAATATCTAAAACATCTTTTAGCAGAGGATTGAAAGTGTGATACTTAAATTTAAAAGCACATTGGGATAGGGAAAGCAGCCTTCCAAAGCTAAGCAAAGTATTAAGAAAACAGAAAATTTTGTTCGAAACAAAGAGAGTACTGAACTGCTATATGTAATATTAGTCCTTGTATATGGCAGTGAATCCTGCACAATCTTCTTAGAAATGAAGACAACTGAAACAATAGAAATATCGTTCTCCAGAAAAATGCTGAGAATACTATGGACTGATCATGTGAGCAATGACAAAGTTTTGGAGAAAAAGGAAATAAAAAGGAAAGTTACACTTAAGATCAGGTTGTCCTGGGTATTACATTAAATAACATCTGGCAGCAAGGCCTCTGATTGGGATCTTTTGAAGAGCATGGAATCACCTCTTAATTGCTATTGTTCTCAGGTTCACCTTGACACAGGGTGGTAGCACCTGTTAAGGTCCCAGCTATGAGCAAATCGGGAACAACCAAACTGGGCTCAAAACATGAAAAAATTAAAAAAAAAAAATTACCTGCAAAACATTCTCATTATAATAAAAAATTACCAGCAATATATTTCCGATAAAAAAAATTACCAAAGAAAACTTTTCATAAAAAAATAAAAATTTTGGCATTAAATGACCCATAAAGAGTTGATAAGCTGTTAACCAAACCATTCCAAAAAGAAATTCTTAATATCAGGAAGGTATAGTTGAAATTTCTAAGATGCATAAGGAAAGAGGGCTTGGAAAATTTGATACTCACAGAATAGACTGAAAACACTATGTAACCTACCTAGAAAGCTTGAGTAAATGGATGTGGAACAGGGTTTAGGATAGAACACAAAGAGAAAATTTATTAAAAGCTATGAATGTCAAGAAATTATGGAGAGCCATAATTGCCAAAGTCCTGAACTGCATATAAAAGGAGATGCTACCATTAACTTGGATTTGAACATTCCTTGCTGATCAAAGAAGCAAAATCAGTAATTTTTTTTTTTTTTTTTTCTCAGTTAGAAATGCCATTTTATAATCTTCTGGAAGGAAATCTGCTGCTCCTGCACAACTTCATTAAAAAACATCATTTCCAATGCAGCTCTCCAAATTTCAAAAAAGGAGGAAGGAAATCTGTGAAAATTCTGGTCTTTGACAGCTGGCAAGTATGTAAATGTTTCTTTTATGGCTGACCGTGTCTGATGTCAAATGGAATAACCTGCTTAGAACTATAGCTGTACAAGATATTGATTACACTTTTGCACTCCATTAGGAACAAACAATTTTGTTGTTAACCCTTTTTATTTAACATTTTTCTTTATTATTATGAAATCCCCAAAGGTCATTTCTGTTGTTCACATATTTTTTGCAAAAAGATCTCACTCAGTCTTGAATGTCTAATTAACTTTTTGGCATTTAGATGTTTTGGGGTTCAGTTATAAAAATCTACACATGACCAAGCAGGTTTTGAATTGCATTGTGGGAAAAGTTTTATTCATTGACTAAAAATACTATAAAAATAAAATATCTATCCTATTAATCGTTGCATCGGCGGTTCATGAACGTTGATTTAAAAGGGTGAAGAAGAAATATTTAGTCTCAGAATAATTTCTTATCTGTACTACTTGCTTGTGGAATTCCTTTCCAGCCTTTTGCTTTCCAGTCATTGCAATACCATTTGTCATCTTCTGTCTCATTGAATTCTGTTTTTTTCTTTAATTATTTTTCTCAGATTTTTTTACTCTAAATAACCTCTTGCATCTTAGTGGATTTATTGCCTTGCTTGGAATAAAAGCCCAAATCAATACCAATAAAAAAATAGTGTACTTGAGAAAGCTATTTTTCTGAAAAACTGTTTTAATAGAAAGAGTTTTACAAATTTCAACCAAAAGCAAACACTGGCTGCTCAGTCAGTAAATACTTCCTTATAATATTACCATTAGATATGTGGAGAACATATACTATATTTTGATCCTGAACTGATGCCTAAGGAGTGAAGAATGCCAAATGTTTCCTTTCAAGAAAGTAGCTAATATTACAATGACCATTATCTTTATTACTTAGAAGAGCTTAATTCTTTGTGTACATGCACATTCTTCAATTGAAAAACATATTCCATCAATATATTTTTCTTATAATACTCTATAAATTTTATCCTTCATCCTTTCCTTGGAAGAAAACTGTTCTGTGCTTCAAAGCACTGGCTGTTCCACAGATATTTGACAAGCACAAAAATACCAAACAGTTTGCCTCAGGTAATTTAATAAACTGCATCAACCTTGGAGTATTTAAACAACTATCGTTTGTAACACAAGAGTAAATTGTAAAGTCAATGTATTTTTTGGATTTAACATCTTTGTTTTCCCTATGAAATTTATGTTGTTAATGATGAAACCTTGATACCTATTTAGTTTTGTCAAGTAGTTTGCAGTAAAGGTTCTGCAGAAGAATTGCTTAAGCAGTGAATTTTCAAGTGAGAAAGATAGATGCAGAATATTAATAAGTCTGTTAACCTTTCTCTGTGGAGTATAAAGCCGCAGCCTCACTATACTAGTTGTTAGTGCTGTGATTTCTATCACAAGTACATTTTTATGGGGTGCAGTTGCTAGCCCTACGCTCAACCACTTTTAATTCAGAGATGAACTTCTCCTAGATTGACTGAGAATGAGTGAGAGAGGTAATTTTTATATATATATATATATATATATATATATATATATATATATATATATATATTATAGCCGAGTTTGAATTCCAGTCGAATACATTACATTCACTTACGTGCTAATACTCTTGGGAAAGGTATGAATCCTCTTCATCTCCACCCAGCTATGGGTAAATAGTTGGACAGACCAGCTTCTATAGCCTTGGATGGTAACTGGTCTATCACAGAAAGAAATAGCAACCTACTGCAGGAAAAAAAAATCTGCCTTGTAAGTCATGTATCAAAAGATACATGATCGTCTAAGCATGTATCATGTATGGCACATAACAGACTGATTATATTACTTTAAACTTTATTATTGCAGATACTTTGTATATGACATAGATGCCCCATTTTAATTTATTAAATATTGTCTATCATACCTATCAGCCTGCACATTTGAGAAATGTGTTCTCCAGCCGGGATTGAAACTGTGTCTCCCTTTCTAGGGGAAACCACTCTTTGTTACATTGTGCTTTGCTACTCAGCCATGAAGAATGTCACACCAAGCAAGCTTCTTTTTTATGAAAGCACATTCTTTTCACTCTGATTATTTGTAGATTTCCAAAGATTTCTTTAATGTGCAAACCTGTAGATGTAATACACATTGTTTAATAAATAGAAATGGGGAGTGTATTTCAAATACAAAGTGTCCCCTGTAATAACATTTAAAATAATAAAAATATTGGATTAAAAAATAAATATACATATGAAAAATATTAAATAAAATTTTAAGAAGGAAACATTAATAATGTTGTCTTTCCTCGACTTAAAGTTTAATACAGAATTGAATATCTTGTCCTCTGAGCCACCTGAAGATTGTGAATCAGCTGTATAACAAACTGGTGGCCCACATTAATCTTTAAATAGTGGAAAGGCAGTAATATTTGTGTAATGCTTTTATTTTATATTTCTTTTATTGGGTCTGTTTATATATTATTTATATTTTACATCAACCACTGTCATTACAGATTCTTTATTTGTTTAATCATATATATATATATATATATATATATATATATATATGTATTTATGTTTAATCATTATATATATATATATATATATATATATATATATATACATACACACACACACACACACACACACACTGTTGTGAAAAAAGGAATATTTCTTCTTCCTCTTCTTGAATATGTGAACTCCCTGTGAAGCTTAGCTTCAAAGCAATACCACCACTGTGTGTGTTGCTGTTGTTTCAGTAGCAAGTGGATTTTTAGGATCATGCCCAACCAGTTTTGAAGTCAGAGTTGTTTTTCTCCTAGACTGTTGGCCAAACAAGACTAAAAATCTCAATCTACCCTGTCATTAACCTCTACCTTAGAGGAGAAGATTTGGATTCATCCTTTCCCAAGTACATTTGTTTAAAAGCTAGAATATGAAAATAGCATACCAATCCTACTTTTTCCACTGATAACACTATGCACTCATCTATATTAATAATTAGAATAATTTAAATATCAATGGCTATTAAAAATGTTATTATTTCAACATCAGAAAAAGTTTATTACTTAAGAACTATTCTCCATACAGAGGAGGCATTGTGGAGTAATGTATAGCGGCTCAGATTGAGGAATTGGAGAGCCAATTTTGAATTCCAGTCAAATCCATTACATTCATTTACATGCTAATAACCTTGGGAAAGGCATGAATCCTCTTCTTCTCCCCACCATCTATGGGTAAATAGCAGGAAAGACCGAGTTCTATAGCCTTGGATGGCATCTGGTCTACTGCAGAAACAAATGGCAACCTGCTGCGGGAAAAAATCTGCCTCGTCAGTCATGTATCGAAAGATACATGATTGCCTAAGCGTGTATCCCGCATGGCACATAAGCAACATATTCATTTATGTGCAAATACACTTGGGAAAGGTATGAATCCTCTTCTTTTCTCCCAGCTATGGGTAAGTAGAAGAACAGACCGGGTTCTATAGCCTTGGATGGCAACTAGTCTAATGGCAACCTACTGCAGGAAAAAAACTGCCTCATCAGTCATGTATCAAAAGATACATGATTGCCTAAGCATGTATCATGCATGGCACATAACTGACTGATCCATACAGAAGAAAGTGTAGTGTAGCAGAAAAATTTTATTTTCATACCAAATTTGGAATTCTTACTTAGAGTAAAGTCAAAATGGTTATAGTTTTATGAAAATTAAATATCATCATCTTTGCTTGTTTCTCTTGGCTTCCTGTGAAGCTGTTATGATGTTGGTTTGGGGTTTGCAGAGACAAACGACAAATAACACGTAACAATAAAAAGGGTTTTATTGGTTGGTAAAAGGTACAGTAATCGCCTGAGTAGTCTATAACTAGCTCAGCCAAGAACTTTCTCTCGCTCTCTGTCTCTCGACGTGCCACTATTTAAAGTCTTTGCTAGCAGACAAGTTCATCTTCAAGAGGGGTGGTAGGTTTCCGACACAACAGAAGCATATCTCTGCATTTGTAGTTTCTCTAAGCGGATATTCGTTTTCTACAGATTGGAATTGTTAGCTCCACACCACCTGTATAATTTTGCCCAAACTTAAGATTTCTGATTTTTTCTCTGATAAAATAAACTTCTCTTGAGCTGCCTTTATATAGCTAAAGGGACCAATGGCTGAATTATTTACCTGTACCTGCTGTAAGAGTAGAGTCTTCATTTTCCCAAGAGCATGAATATTAAATGAACACAAGCAATGCTGAGTAAAATCCGAGTGTTTCTCCTTTCTCCAGCCACAACAGCGTTGGTATGTCTAGCTCCTAGCTGGGAGGAGTGGAGAGAAATGATTCATAGCTTTTTACAGCTAATTGTGCAAAAGCAAAGTCAATGACACTGGTTTTACTTTGGCACTCAAATCTTATTTTCTATAATGATAACCACTATACTATGCACACATCCACCCATTAATATTGTATATATTTGTGTATAAGCTAACTTCATGTATAATGTGACTCCTGAATATTTTGCATGACTTTTAACCCCTCCTGAAAAAATCTACCTGTGTATAGTGAAATTGGTCACCAAAAATGAATGATTTTTAATCTCTTCAAAAAAATAAAAAATATCTCTGTATAATGCTACTCACTATTTTTTGAGTAGAAAATTGATTCTAAAACTCGCAATAGACCTGAGTAGGTGTCTATATTTCTGAGATGAGGTATTATGTACACTATTTACATTATTTGGAGTATTGTCCTCATCTCTGTTGCCATATTACAACATTTCAGACGTTTACGCTCCGGCCTTCTTCACGTGGTTGGAATGTCGAACTGAACCCTTTATTTTGCTCACTGGGGGAGACTGTTCTAGTTCCATGTGTCATGTTTAATGGATGTTAGTTATCAGTTATCTCCTGTTAATTCCCCAATCCACGTTCACCACTGCCTTAACTGGGTATTAAACAAACACTCTTTGGGTCCTGTCACTGTCCAAATAATGTAAATAGTGTAGACCTGAGTAGATAGAATATATGAAAATTGAAATTTTTCAAGTATGAAAATTTTTATGCATGTTAATAAAATTTTATTCAAAATTAGGTTTAATAATTATAGGAATCTAGTTTTCTTCTGTAAAACTTTCTGCAATTTTTAAGTCTGAAAAAATTGCAGAAAGTTTTACAGAAGAAAACTGGATTCCTGTTTGAATTTCTGGGATGAAATCACTATTTACATTCAGGCCATTATTCTGTTGTACCATCTGGCTTTCATCAGGAGCTTGTCAAACAGAGAATTCAGAACTAAACACATTTTTTAATCTACAAGGGTACATTGTTCTCATTCCACTGTGGTTGTCTATGGATATCTCATCTTGTTCTTTTTAGTAATATTCAGTTACTGCTTATCATGTTTCAGGTCTGTACAACTGGCCTGTAACCATTTAGTACTACTCAGTTATTGCTCATTCTGTTTCAGGTCTGTACAACTGGCCCCTAACCATTTAGTACTGCTCAGTTATTGCTCATTCTGTTTCAGGTCTGTACAACTGGCCCGTAACCATTTAGTACTACTCAGTTATTGCTCATTCTGTTTCAGGTCTGTACAACTGGCCCCTAACCATTTAGTACTGCTCAGTTATTGCTCATTCTGTTTCAGGTCTGTACAACTGGCCCCTAACCATTTAGTACTGCTCAGTTATTGCTCATTCTGTTTCAGGTCTGTACAACTGGCCCGTAACCATTTAGTACTACTCAGTTATTGCTCATTCTGTTTCAGGTCTGTACAACTGGCCCATAACCATTTAGTACTGCTCAGTTATTGCTCATCATGTTTCAGACCTTTACAACTGGCCCATAACCGTTTAGTACTGCTCAATTATTGATCATTTTGTTTCAAATGAATCTACATCTACGGTAGCCAGAGAGCACAACAGTCAAAATATTGTGGTAATAACAAAAAAGATGAGGCCAATAGTCTGATTGTAAATAATGTAAGGAAAATAGATACTGTGTGCAATAAAAGATTTAAGTCATTTTTAACTAAATGTTCAGCTTCTAATGATGTCAGAGGGAGAACTAAGAAGTACACATTATTAAAATAGGTAGGCTGGCCCTAAGCTTGAAGAGGTTAAGATTGTAGTGGTTGGGTAAGCATCCTCGGGAGTTTTTTTTCCAAAAGTAATGGTTCTCAGGAAGAATCTAAATGGAACTTCATTCTTATCAATTAAATAAAAAGGGAATGAGGATGATTTAACCCTGTGTATGTGGTATGGCAGGTACTAGCTAGAGGAACTAGTGCATGTAACTCATTTATAATATATGCCATGCAGTCGGTTTGCAACATTTTATCCCTGAGAATGATGTTGTATGCCTGGAAATAAGTGATCTAGATTAAATATCCATAAGTGTTTTCAATATTTTTCTCATCAATTTCAATGTGCAAACTCTACAATACATCAAACCAGTGTGAATTTTCAACCATCAGAAATGTAAAAAGTTGTATTGTGTGAACAATCAAGACATAAAATGATTATAAAATGAAAGTAGTCACTGCTGAGTTTACAAATATAAACAGTGGCCAGAGTAAAGATCAAAAACAGAGAAGTTCATGTGCTGCTTTCTCAGATAGACATGTTTGGACAAACTTAAATTGTCCATACAATTTGTACAACACAGAGTACATAAAAACACCCAACCCAGTCCAGCTTAGGTCTCTCTATTTATCTGCTTTCACTAGCCAGCCCTGAACTCACCTATGAATATTTACATGCCAGAGTTGGTCCAGTGTTTACACAACTACTTTTCTGATTAGTTTAGAGACTAGGCACATACACATTTCATTGGGGTTCCTCTCCCTGGGGCACACGATGTGCATGGTTGCTTTCCAGCTAACACAACTAACCAAGTTAGGAAGAAACTTCTAAGATTAAAGTTAATTTGGGTTTCTGTCTCATGTATTCTCTGATACTAATTGTAAATGAATTAATTTGATTATAACATATGTATCTTCACTGCCTTTGTGGCTTGTAAAATATTTAATATTGATTAGTTAATCCCTTTATTTTTTTTTCAAGGTTTCATGTCAGATAGCTTCTTTGGATCATATACTTAATTTTATTCCCTATAGTATTTTCTATCCTTTCATACAATATTGTTCCTCTGGGACCACCAAAGTAAAATACAAGATCTCCCTAACTTTTTATATATTTAAAAAGAATTTTATTGTTCTATTTCCTTAATAATTTTTTTTCATGTTCTCTCACACCAAGTAAACACTGCATCTTAGTGGCTTCATTGCCTTGTTTGAGGGTGAAAGGATTAAAAAAATTACAAGAGACTCCCGAGATTTGTTTATAAGTCCAAATGTTTCCCAGTAGTGTTTATAAATCCAAATCTTTATTTTAGTTACCTAATGCAGGGGTGGGATCATAATAATCAGGTGGTTGGAATTTTTCTTAATATACAATAATCATTTGAGGATAATAATAAAAAGGGGTACTGAGAAAATTATTTGAAGGGTCAAAATGTGCCAAATTAATAAACAAAATCGTCTCAATAAAAACTTTCTCAACAGAAGACAAACACTCACCTGTATGTATTAAGCCCCTATAAGCAAAAACAAAGTTATTTCAGACACTATTGTACTGATAATGAAACCACCTTGCTTGTTGTCACTGATACTGTTCAAGAAAAACTCAAATCAAAAAATGTATTTGTTCACACCAAAATTAATATAAACAATTTCTATTACAAATATTTGTATATTTCTTCACTGGTATAATCTCTCACCAGTATATATTGTTGATTTATTTGTTTCTCATATATTTATATGCCTTACCAAACATTTTAAAGTTTTACTACCCTGTCATAATGACTTAAATTAATACTGTTTACCGAATAGCTCACAGAAGTTAAAGTCTGGCTTCTAATTATAGAAATTATAGTACAGTATCCGAAATTTGAAAAATTTAATAAAACGTCAAAACACTAGCAGGTATGTAAGCAAAGAATAATTTCTTTCATAAACTATAATAATCATTATTAAAGGAAAATAATTCCAAGCTTAGATATTTTCAACATATACCAGCTGTAACAGCAAAATTATCCAAATTGTGTAAAAGCAAAATTGTCCAATTGTTAAATTAGGCTTTGAACTGTTGTATCTTAGAAATGATTAAAGATATCTTACTGGAATTCTCTGAGGTTTTTATAACACTATTGGACTCTACTTTGAACAATAAGAATTTATTTAGCTCTAAGTAAAAATGACAATCCCTATTTCTGTTGGGACCACCTGATCCAGTTTTCCTCTTTACTGCTCCCTCTTTTTGAAACTTATTTACCATTCTCTTGATGGTTCTTGAATGGACTTTGAAGATGGAAGCCAGTGTATGAATGTTAGTATCTTTACTGAAGGCCTGAATGATCTTTTTACTCTCACCATTGCTCAGTTGGGAAGATATAGTGGCACTGACACAAAATGATTAACCTGTTCTCTTTCTAGATGAATAACTCAAAGGGTTTTTTTAGTGATTCTTATGATAAATGGTGTCAAGATGGCTAAATGTCTTATCTGAAAACCTGAAAAAGAGAGACTTCATTAGTTTAGTGGGTTTTCTTTTAGGTATTAAACATTTTGTGGGATGGACAATTATGCTGTTACATGATTTGGACAATTTTGTTGTTACACCTGGAATATATCAATAACCAAAAATGGCTTTGAGTCAATGAAGCCTGCTGCATACTTCTTCAAAGCTAGCATTCCCAAAATCACAAACAAAGAACTGTACAAAATAACAGAAACCAGATAATTTGAAGGATGCCTCCATTAATACTAGAAAGAGCAAAAACAGTTACTGGAGTTGAGAAACCTATTTTCCTGAAAAACTGTTTTAAGAGAAAGATTTGATAAATTTCCACTGAAAGTAGAACTGGCTACTTGGTCAGTGAATGTTGAATATTTCCTTATAAGGAAACAGCTAATATCATCATTACCACTACAGACGAGGAAAAGAGATAAAACATTTTGATCTCAGCCATTACCATTACCAATGTTATCTGTTGTGCAGTAGTTGAACTTCTGAATTTGAAAAGTGTTCAAATTCTAAATTACAGATGCTTTGTAACTTAAAGTTTTCTACTGAAGTGAGCACCTGTATAGAAGTTTTGTATTTTCAAAGTAAAACAATTATTTTCTTTTTTTAAATGCTGAACTCTTATACTCTGAGAAAAATATAATTTTCAGCTCGTGTTTGTGCCTTTTTATGTAACATAAATGAATTCAGTTCTTACTCTGGTGCATTCTTATGAGAATTCCTATTGTTTACTGAAAAAGAAACTGGCGAAACTCTTACAAAATTAGCAAGTAATTAAGTTTTACCCATTCTGAAGATGAAAACATGAATTAAAATGACAAAGAGACCAATATGCAGTTGACACAACAGTGGAACAATTGAATTGTGACACACAAAACTGAATTACACTGATGTTTTTACTTAACTGAACTCAAATGTAAAGGTATAATGGTTAACAAACAAAAGTTATACACAGGTGTTAGATAAAAATTCTGAAAACAGCATTGATGTGATTAAATCATCTCTTATTTCAGAACCAATGACTGAGAAGGGCTATTGATACTTCAACTTTTATTTAAACTTTTGATCTCTTCTTTGTTCAGCAGGAAAGGAGTTAGAGATCAACCCCTCCCAACACTTGATTTTCAAGGATGACACATAAAACACACCCACCTGAGTAACAGAAACAATATCGAATGGGATTGTCTCAGTATCCTCCTTGTTATATTAATGTTGACCATTTTCTCTTACACATTAAAAACAAAACTGCTTTCATTGAACCACCATAGAGAACTTATGGCTGATGTTAACCTCCAGTAGAGTAACACTGTACCTTCTTGGTCTCATGTTTTAAACTGATTTGAAGTGGGATGACTACATTGAATCAACAGCTGCATCTATTGCAAGGAAAGTTGGGATCACTGTGTCATATTAGAAAATTTTTCTCATCAGAAATCATCTTTGCACATTTACAAATCTACCAATCGTCTGTGCATGGAATACTGCTGACATATCTGGTCTGAGGCTCCTACTATACATCTCAAGATTCTTGATAAAATCCAAAGAAGGATCTGTAGTGTAATCGATCATGCTCAAGTATTTCGAGTTCAGTCACTTTCTCACTGACATGACTTTTCTGTTTTTTCTACAAATATTCTCATGGCAACTATTCTGATGAGCTCTTTCCCCAGGTGCCTCAAATACATGAATTTAAGCATGCTAGTAGATTGGCATCTAGGTCCCACTTGTTTACTGTTGAAATAGCTAAATGCAACTACCACTTTCTACACTAACAGTTTCTTTTCTTGAACTTCCCACCTGTGGAACACCTGTTTACTTGCTTTCCTGATAACTAAAAATGTAACATCAGTCCCCATCTTTTGTTTTCTTGATTCTTGTTCATCTTTTTTCTTTTCCTCAATCATCCCTATTCTCAGTATTTTTCACTATCACTCCTTGTAAACCCTTGTGCATGAGTGGCATTCCCACTTTGCTTTGGGTGAAATGATTATTAAAAAATCAAAAACCTTTCCTGTGACCTTTCTCCTGCCTTCTGAATAAAATGCTTGAAGAAGGTTGCATTGAAGATCAGATAAGAAAAATGTGTTTAGAAAATGACCAATAAAATGAGAGAATAACTTACATCATTTATGTGTTGACAGTTGTCCTCATTTTTATTATTATTATCATCACAATGTTTCAGCTATTGTGCCCTCCAGCCTTCATCAGGTGTTGTCAATCTGGGTAACCTTCAGGGAATTTCAAACTGACCACTTTATATGAGAGTAGATTGTTCTCATTCTGATGAACAGGTCTAGAGATGGCTGCTCGTGTTCTAAATTATACTAAGTATTAGTTATTGTTTGCCCCATTTACATTGAATCCAAGTGTACACTTCCAAGCTGAGTTCAATCCCTGGAGCAGCAGTGTGTACTTGAACTAATGTAGGAAACTGGCAAAGCAATAACTGAGCAGGTAGGACACCAAATTCATAAAACAATGTTTTAATCCACTCAGCTAAGCACCTGATAATGGGTGGAGGGCACAACTTCTAAAATGTTGTGATTATATAAAAGATGAGGACAATAGTCTGCATGTAAATAACGATATCTCTTCATCCAAGAAATCTCAAAAAGAATTGATGGAATGACACGTTACTAAACTGCTAAAATTGGATATGCAAGAGTAAAATTATCTATGATTAAATTGTAAAAATCAATTAAAAACTTACATGGTGCTATATGCTATTCAAACAGAGTTCATATACTTCTATACCATAACCCAGTGCTTCTCCATTAATTATATAAATTAAATATTATACACTGCAAATTTCAGATCAATATTAAATTAATAACTGTGATATGTCAAACTATGTACTTAGTGAACCATCTTTGTTCACAAGTGCAAAAACTAACAAAGAAACACTGACATATACCTAAGTGTATATGTTAGTCATTCATTAAATAAAACCTATTACTATAAAAATCCAGTATTAACAGTATACTTATAACCCATTGATGCACATCTCCTAAAAATCAGATGGTTAAACATCTAAAAGTGTTCTAAATTTAAACATTTCTCACACATTTAAATATGTTTAAGCAATCTTGAAAGTATTAAATGTCACACCAGGATTCATTATTGATGGCCATAATCTTAACAACATAAGATATGCAGCTGACACAGTCTTGATAGCAGACATGGAATGGAAACTACAAGAACTGCTATAGAAGGAAAGTGAAGACAAAGAACTAAACATCAATTGCAGGAAGGTGGAATGCCTAGTAGTTAGCAAAAGAAACAGCACACCATACCAATTACAAATTAGAGATATCAAAATCCAGTAAGTACAAAAATTTCAATATCTACTAAGGGCTTTAGCAGAGAATAAAAAATGTGACACTGAAATCTGAAGATGCATTGGGATAGTGAAAAATGCCTTCTAAAAGCTAAGAAAAAAAGAAAGAAAATTTCACGAGAAACAAAGAAAAGATTATGGGACTGTTGTATAATATCTGTTCTCCTATAAAACAGTGGTGGTTGGACAATCTTTTCATAGATGAAGAAAGGCATTGAGGCAGCAGAAGTGTGGTTCTACAGAAGAATGCTGTGGATACTATGGACTATGTCAGCAATGACTAAGTTTGAGAGAAAATGGAAACAAAAAGGAGATTTATACTCAACATCAGATAGAGAGAGTTGAAATTTCTAGAGAAGATAAAGGGGAAAATACTTAGAAAATTTGACACTCACAGGATATACTGAAGGCAAGAAAGATAGCGAAAAACAGTGTATCACCTATGTAACAAGCTTCTGTAAATGCTTGGCAGGACAGAGTTAGGAGAGATAGCAAAAAGGCAAATTTTAGTACAGAAATTGGGGAGAGCCATGATTGCCCACATTCTAAAGGGTCATAATAGAAGAAACTTCATAGATCTACATTTAATCAAACATATCACATTGTACAAATGCACATGAATATTTATTTATATACATCTATTCATTAATAATATGGAAGGTTTAAATTTCAAACCTTGTAAAAATATCAATTTGTCCCACACCAAAAAAAAAAAAAATGGAAGAGAAAAGGAGTAAGCAGATAAAAGGTAAATCTAAGCTTTTTATATTCCAGACATTAATCAGTTTTCATAAAACAAGAAATAGACTATATACAAGATTTCTTAATGCCTCCTTTTAATACTTTAACTTGGACTGTTACATCTGTCTGCTGCTCAAACTTCGCATGGACTGACTACTTGATACATTGTTCTTTTATTTATACCTTTCATATGGATAGTAGACAAAAATGCAAGGTAATATGTAACTAAAAAATGGTCTGCCCTATTTGAACATATGGTAAATTTCTAATAACTATATATGCCTAAGAGCTTAAACTTTGAATATTAAAAAAATTGATATATGTTTTAGATATTGTGTAATTTTTTTTATTTGATGAATTATAATTAAATTTTATTTTAAGTTGATATCCACTCAGTAGGGATATTGTAATTTATTAATAATTTTCAATAAAAATAGATTTTCTTTTTATTTTATTAATTAATAGAATATATTCTAATAAGGTGCCCATTATAATTTGAACATGTTTAATTTGTTTTTTCATCAATTAATTTATTCAATTTTTTTTTTTATCAACACAATCACTACAATAAACAACTTGTGGTGAAGACAGCCATTATTGTCTCCCCATAAAAGTTCTTTTTCTTCTATATGCTGTGTACTTTCAGGACATGGCTTTCCACAATTTCCTGTCATTTGTAGATCTTAATAAATTTTGCCTTTTTGTTATATCTCCTAAAACTTGTTCTGCCACCCATTTACTCTTGCATGATAGGTTATGCATTATTTTTCTCTTATTTTTCTCTTGTTTTCATTCTATCCTGTGAGCATCAAATTTTCAAAGCCCTCTTTCCTCATTGTGCCCTAGAAATTTCATCTATCTCTTCCTGGTGTCAAGTATTAGTTTTGTTTCAATTTTCACTAAAACTTTGTTGTTGCTCAAATATTTGCTATGCGGTATGCTCAGCATCCTTCTGTATAACTGAATTATTGTTGCTTCAAGTCTCTTCTTCATATGTGAGCATTCATTGTCATATAGAAGCTCTTGAACTACTCTACAAATAAAAGTAATGGTCGAACCTCACATATGGGCAGTGGTCAAATTGCTTTGAATAAAGCTTCATTACAGGCTTAGTGATTCATTTGTTTTTCCTTACACACATATAATGAACCAAACATACATTCATATTCCTCAAAGCAATGCCATGAATGATTATACACAAGTGAATTTGAATATTTAGATGCAATACCAGATACACAGAATAGAATGTAAGTGAGTAATTTAATTAGTTTGTGGATTAGTTGAACTAAGTGTTGCTGCTGTGGTTTCAAGTAGTAATTGCTAACTATGTACCGAACAATTTTGAATTTAGAGTTGGCCTTCTCCTAGACTTGTTGCCAGCTAAAAGCCCAGTCTGTTCTGTTACCAAGGAATGAAGAGATGGTTATATATTTCCCAAGGAAATCTGTGTGAAAAGGAACGCATTAGCCTTGGATATAATTTGAACTTGGAATGCTGATCCTTCTTTCTGAACCAATACCTGCTGTACTATGTGCAAAATGTATACATATAAATGTACAGTTACATATTCATTGTTAACTTCAGATACACATGCAGCCCCCCCCCCCCAAAAAAAAGTAAAAACAGATATATCAACTAAAAATGTATCTCACTTGACTGGGGAAAATCATTTACCGTAACTAATTAGGTAAAACTGCATGTGATTTGTTCTGGCATGTTCACTAACAGAGGATATGTGGAGACTTATATTAAGTCTGTTCAACTGCGGTCACTAGTAAACAAATTAGCAGTACCAATACATATCTGTCAAATAGTTCTGGTATTAAATACATACCAGCTCCAACTCGCTAGAGTAGCATGGTGAAAATAGTCACCAGTTAGAAAATTGTTCTATTTTCATACAAGCCTTCAAGAAGTCATATCTGTTGTTTGGTGTTAGCATATTGAAGAGCAATTATATTTTGCTTAAAAATGAGAAGATATGACAGGGAAGACATATTTGATAATTAAACACAATATTTTGAACAAAGGAAATAGTATTTCTGATCAATAACTTGATTATTTTAATATGGATTTGTTGAATATAGAAATAGTACCAACAGGAGAGGAAGTGATGATTTGATCTTTCTTGATTGTGAACAAATCATTCTATTTGCATTTGTCGAAATATTTGATTTCGCAGCAATGCATTTTTAAAAATGTTTTAAATTCACTTATTTTGGAACAAGCTGATTATTTTAATGGATGTCTAATAACGTATTCAAATGAAATAACCTAAATTTGCATTTAATATCTCTGCTTTTCTTATTAAGAAAGATATGTATACATTTAAATTGATTCATTTTCTGTAACAGTCCTTCTAGGTGATATTCCAGTAGTTTACCTATACATTCTATTTTTTTAGTATTATTATTCTGATATTTAGCTGATCATGAATTTTAATTTGTTTATGACAGAAGATGAAATCTAACCAAAGGGAACTGTAGAATATAAAATAACAATTTTGAAATATATTGCTTTTTTAATGTGATATTGTTATGTAATATTGAATTATTATTAGAAATATATAGAAAATGGATAGTCAGTGAGATGCACACAGGTGTAGATATTTAAATTAATATAAATCTTCATAATGAAGTAAATACATTTTAGTATGTATCACCAGTGGTGGACATACAATTTTGGTGCCCTGAAGCTTGAACAGATATAGGGGAACCTTTGCAACCAGCTACAACTGTTTCAAGGTTCCAATTGACAATATATAGGCTATGAATAGATTCTGGCAGGCTCAACATGCACATAGAACTAGTTGTTTGCAAGATCCCATGAAAATTTTGGAATCTGACCAATTACATGGGGAATTTTGAAGACATATGAGATTGGTATTAAGGCCAAAATTAGCTACTTCAACACACTGGCTTATGATTCTGTCACTACAATGGCTTAATTGACTAACACTTAAAAAACATCACTTTTATTGTAAAATTCATTAATTGAAAAAGTTGTTTGGGCATCTTGACATGGTGTAATGGTTAGCAAGATTGTCACACTAGAACTAATTACAACAGAGTAGTGAGTTCAATCCTCATTCGGTGCCCCATACTTTCGGTCCTGTTCTACATCTAAGCTACACCTTTTCTAAGTGTTAAAAAAACTTGCTTCAGTGGCCCATCTGGAATTGGGGGCCCTGAAGATTAAGCTTCATTTCTTAGTAGATCTGCCACTGTGTATCACAGGAGAAAATATAATGTGAAATAATCATAAATTTAGAAATTAAATCAAAACTCATCATTTAATATTAGCTCAATTTGAGACCTCTAGTTAAAATAATATCTTTTACATCTAGTGGAATTTGACAGCCAACAAAAAAAAAATCTACTCTTCACTGACATGTTATTGACATCAATACATCTATTTTTTTTTGTTTTAAACACATGATCATGAAAATCAGTCATATCATCTATAAGCAAAGTACATGTTTGTCTATTTTGTCTTCAGAAAAAGAAAGGATGGTATGTCATTTATTGGTTGACACAGGAATTGCTTAATTTAGAATGCTGGTGGAAAGATACTCTTGCTCATAAAGTTTGAAAAAAATTAAATAAAAGTAAAAGCAAGATAATAGGAATAAGCTGCTGCCATTTTTGAAACCTAAAAGATGTTCCCAGTATTTTCTCTCTGCATGGTCAATCTAAATGTCTTCCAACTGAATTTTTCTGTTGCTTCTCTCTTGAATAAAAATGAGTTTTGTCTACTGTGTGAGTTTTTGTTCAGCCCCAGACACATGTTTAGAAAGTTTAATTTCTAAGTAATCTGCAATGGTAATTCCCATTGTAGTCAATACAGATCTCAAAGGTCAGCAGAAGAAAAATCAAGAATGTTTTATTTATTTTAACTTAGGATCCGAATTCTTTAGTTGTGTTCATTCGTACATATATGAAAAAATACTGATTATTTCAATGTAGCAGTGTTAATGTAGAAATACACACTGAAAAATAAGTAAAATATTTTTAGATTAAAAATATGAGGATTTTTTTTATCAATTCACCCCAAGCAAAGCAATAAAGCCACTAGGACGCAAGGGGCTACTGAGTGTTAGAGAATATGAGAAAAATATACTCTTAAGGAGAAAGGATAATAAAAACCAAGAATTAAGAAGACGGAAGATAATGATTAACACTGCATTTAAATTTTTGAAGATCAAATTTGACTGAGAAGCAAGAAGCCAGGAAAGAGTTCTACAAGTGAGTAGGAGCAATAGAAGAAACTGTTAGCACAGAACTAACAGTTACGTCTAGCTATTTCAACTGTAAAATGATAAGACATTAAGATTTCTGACAGAATTTTCCATTTTAACACTCATCAGATTGATCAATTCTTTTTAATCATTTCATCCCAAGCAAGGCCATAATGTTACTAAGATGTGAGAGAAGAAACTGTTAGTATAAAACTTATGGAAACGTCTAGCAATTTCAACTATAAAATGCCATTCTTGTAGTGCATTTAAATTCCTAAAGTCGCAGTACCAAGTCGAAAAGTTCATCAGAAAAGTTACCATGAAAATATTTATACACAAGGCTCTGGGAAGCTATATTACAGTAGTGGGAAAATTAGCTTTTTCCTAAGAAATTGAATTAAATACTGTATATTTTTGTGAGCTACATTTATTTCTTATTCAGTACATTTGTCCATTCCCCACCTTATCTACATTTTTACATTCATGTACCCACAGTCAAGTATAAAAATAACCAAATTCATAACTTTTATTTAATAATAGTCTGAAAGCACAATAGTATTGCTGCTGGCAATTCAGATACACAAAAGAAAATCTTTCAAATACTTCCTTTAAGTGAAAAGGTAAAAGTTCATGACTTCATGATTGAAGACAGCATAATTATCTGCTAAGTTTGAAAAGATCTACAGTAAGAACAAATCTACTCTCCATCAGATAATTATAACAATATAAAAAACAAAATGTTGTTATATTTTTATTAGATACTTTAGTTAAGCTATTAATGCAGCTTATTTATAAATCCTATGAATGTATTCAGGCCAGTAGATGTAAATGAATAAATATGCTGTATAATAAATAAATAGAAACAAAGCATTTACTCAAATATGATAAAAAATAACATTTAAACAAATAAATTAGAAATATGTCAGATTTAATCCATTTTCCTAAAATAATTGTCTTTGTTTGTGTTAGGATACAAAAAGAGTAGATATATATATTTTGAGAATTGGGAAGATACGTGTTCAAAAGCATAATTTGGGCTTTATTTGATCAGGACGTTCCATGTGGCCAATTGGTAAAAGGCATGTCAGATCTAATGATGGTTTCCCCAAGGAGATGCAGCTTCGAATCCTGCTGGAGGGCACATATTTTTCTTTCAACATTTATCGTAATATTCAGATATAAATAAATATACTGTTTAATAAATAAATAAAAACAGAGCTTCTACTCAAATATGAGTATCCATTTAAAAAATAATGTTTAAACAAATCAGAAATATGTTGGATTTAATCCATTTTACTAAAAAATATAAATGTAAGTATAAAAAGGTACTAGCTGCTCTCTGTGGTTTCGGCCATCTGTTGGGCATTTTAGAATATATCTTCTGTGTATAAGGAGCATGGCCAGATTTAGATGAAGAGAGGCTATTCCACTTGGGAAGCCCTTCCAAATCCCCTATTCTCACAAGTAGAGGAAAATGGAAGAATGTTAAATTAAACAATTTGAGGAAAACCAAGGATAATGGTGGGTATTTAAAATTACTGAAGGGTTATTTAGAGTCTACAATGTGTTGTGACAGCATGTGTAAGAAATGCCTATGACTGGGTCAAAAATGTTATACACCTTGGTTTGAGGCCTCATAGGTTTTGAGGTTTTAGGCTTCAACCTGCTAAGCCTATAGGTAAATTCAGCACTGATAAGGAGATTACTCTATTGCTAATATTAATTGCATAGGTGTAAGCTATTTTGACTGTATGTATTTGTGAGTCAGAATGTATCTGATTGTTGCTGAAAAAGGTTTTAATCTATCCATAAAATCCAATATTAATTTTAAAAATAAAAATGCAGAATTACTAATAAAGGTTTGTGAAAACATTTGGTATTAATTTTAGGTTTCTACTTATAACCAATTAATGTCTGTTATTCCAAAAATGGGATGGAGGACATTTTTTAAAAAAAAAGAATTTATCATCAGTATTTATTTTAAACAAAATGTTCTTTCTCTTTAAGGTGAAAGAAAAATTAACATAAAATAGTATTAATTAGTATTACTTAGATAGCCTAATGGTTAGTGACATAGTTAAAGGAATTGGTATACCGAGTTCAGACTCCAGTTGTGAGAATTTGTGTTTTCTTTGTATGAGTGTTATGTGTAAAATGCCAAGACAGATTACGCTCTCTAGCCTTGATTGGCAACCATTTTGCACAAAGACAATTCACAATTCAAAGTCAGCAGTAGAATCTGCTGTTAGCTATGGTTAAAAACAGCAAGAATCAGTGAGTAGTGTTGACAATCCCGCCCGGTAAAAAAATACTTGCTAAAATACGTTTGGAAGCTAACCTGAAGAACTGATTGGATCCAAGATCCTTGATTAGGTTATTTTATAATAATTTTTTCAAATATGAAAGTCATCAATTTTTTTGATAAATATCAATCAGTTTGTTTCTGAAGATAAAACAGACATAGCAAATTTGAACCATCTTGGATTCTTTTTTGAAAATTTTTTTTTTTATTTACTGTGCGTGAAGACACTAAAACAGCATAAACAATGAATCATTTATCTTTTTTTGTTGATAATCTTATCTCATGGACAGAAATAGTAAATCCATCTTACCAGATAATAAAGACACTGATTTTGCTTGTTACCATGGACTCAAAAATTTGGCTTACCTGGAATAATAAAAAGAAAAAAAACATGATTAGAAATGAAATATCTGAAAAAAATGTAAATAAATAAAATGCATCCTAGCATTTTAAAAATATAACATACTTTAAATATAATCTACTTTGTTACTAGTGTGGTGATGCTACAGACCTATTTACCACAGTGGGGTTCACAATATAAACAAATTTCAAGTTTACACTTCAGGATGTAGATGATAACAATTCTTCACAATTTACTATTCTTTGTAACTCTTAGTAAGGTTTTTCTCTTTACAATGCCTCCCACGCCATGTTCTGCCATCCATTTACATAACCTTATTAGGTAGATAACTGTGTTTCTTCTCCTCCTCTTTTGCCTTTATCATGTACAGTGAGTGTCACATTTTTTCAAGCCATCTTTTCTCATTATATCTTCTAAAAATTTCAACTTTCGCTTTCAAGTTCTAAGTATAAACATCCTTTTGTTTCAATTTTCTTTAAAACTTCTTTATAATTCACATGTTCAATCCATGGTTTTCTCAGTACCCCACTGCAGAACCATTTCTGTTGTCTCAAGACTACCCTTTATTTGTGAGAAAATTGTTCAGCACTTGCCGACATATAGAAGGATTGATATTACATATACATTATCATTTAAACATTTGGGACCACACTTTGTATTTAATAATGATTAAGTTTAATACCTACTTTGATTAATTAACTCCTACTAAATTATGATGCTGAAAATGTGAAAAAAATTTAATAAAAACAAAAAATAAAATAATAATAAAGATTAAAAATAAATAAATTCAATTTCCGATGATGCAAGTTATATAGAAACTGGAAAAGATTTCTGGTCACATGTGCGATTTTATGACCCAACCTCCAGAAAGAATAGAATTTTTCTCTTTCTACTTTCTAAGAAGATCATTTGGACATGTTTTCAGTAGCCCTACTCATGAAGTAGAGATTCAGCCATTCCAACTCTGTGCAAGGCTAACTTGAGCTTGACCATCTTTACCCTTTCTGATCTTTACTTCACATAAATTATTTCAGAACCAAAAAGGAAAGTGGACATGCTCAAGCAAGATACATTTAACTTTGTTTTAATTCAGTTAACATAAACAAAATAAACATTCATCGTAATAAATCAAGTTTTTTTTGTATGCTACTTCTATCTTATTTGTTATATATTGTACATGCACCTTCATAAAAAATATACACATAAAAACCCACAACCTTGTTAACATCCACAAAACTATTTAACCTAATAGTGCATGGTATCAAAATTTATAGTGTGAGGGTTAAATATTTAAAATCTTCATGCCCTAAGATTACTATTAGTGAGAAAGCTAGATTAGGCAAAAAGAGTTACTATTTTATTGAAGATTTATACTGTAATGTGTTAATTTTGTTGTTATTATTGAATATAGGATAAAACTCTTCAGGTAGAATAAGACTCTCTGGCATGAGTGAGCTTAGTAATATAGTTGTGAAAAAGCATGAAATCTTCAATTTTTAGGCGATTCTTTGAAATTCTGAGGTGCGCCCTAAATTTTGGGATTATAGTGTAATTCTGAGCATGGAACCCAAATTTGATTTTATCCTACTATTGCTCACTACACTTATATCACTGCATAAATATTTGTTGTATTTGATTTTGTTCAACTTTGATAAGGTCTTGAAAAGATTTAATTCTCAAATTGTTTTCTAAATCAGCAAAGAAAACTGTTCTAATTGGTACACAATTTTGGCAAGAAAGATAAACCAAGAAATAATTTCTGAGTTCACCAAAGAATCAAGTATTGTTTTGACACTGCATAGGAATACTGGGTGTTGAGAAAGCAAAAATCAATAGCCAATAATTTTCTCCATGTAAGTTTGCTCATAGAAAACAAAACCTGCATCTTCCAAACTCAGTGTACAGCAAGAAAAAAATGTGCAGCAGTTTCTTTAGAGAACAATCAAAGAAATCTCAACTTTTCTGAAGAATAATTATTACCAATTTTTGGATTTTCAATGTTGTTCACATTTGGCAATTGAAATATGGCCAATGATTTATGCTTCGTATGAAAAGAAAAATACACAAAGCATTCAGTAATATATGCTTTTGTCTTATGAAAAGGTTACATTCCTAATGTCAGAATCACATAACATTGTATATTTAGACAGAAACAAATAGTCTTTTTTGTCCCACATTTGATGCAGAACCAAAATAGTTTTAGTAATGCAAATCTTTTTGAATTAAAAATGCATTTTTGATAGAGGCAACCAAAACTGTATTTTAATTCTGTGAATTAAAAAATACCAAAAAGAAAATTGTTCCTGTCATTATTTCAAAAGAATTCCAATAATGATAAACTTTTATTAAATTTAATAAAAAAAGGAGAAATAAATTCTATTTGAATTATCTTTTATGAAATGTAATTTTTCCTTTTCAGTTCACCTGTCCCCAGGAGCAACAAACCCTTGGAATAGGTGAATAAAATAAGAACTATTTTCTGATCTAGAAAATATAATTGGTCAAAACTAATGGCTTTTCAAAGCAACCAGATAGGAACCAATTACTGAATGAAAATGACTTATATTTAAAAAAAATAAAATCAAGCTAAAAGACATGCCAGAAACATATTAAAATAGTCTAGACTAAATTTTACTATGAAAGCTTATATATATATATATATATATATATATATATGTGTGTGTGTGTGTTTGTGTGTGTGAATATATATATATATATATATATATGTGTAGTTATTCTTGCAGTGGACAGCTTTTGAAATTCTGAAAACTAGCTCTCAGTCAATATGCTTCTGAAAGAAAAAAACGTTATTTCACTGTCTACAAAAGAACAAAAAAGCAATTTTGTTTGACACTTAAACTGATATGTATAATTACATAAGAAAAAAAATCGTTTTTCATTGAACAATTTCTATTAGTGTCTTTGATTTTGAAGTAGCTTTTGGTTAATCAGAATCATTTTATTTTAAGGGAAGCAAATAGTTTAACTTGTTAAGGAAATGTAAATTTCACAGAACAAATATTTCTAAACATACTCGTATTGTAGACTTCTGTTTTTTCTTCATCATTTCCCCGCAAGCAAGGCAATAAAGGTACTAAGATGCAATCAGTTACTGAGTGTTAGAGAATATCAGAAAAAAAAAACTATTAAGGAGAGAGAACAATAAAAGAACAAGAATTAACAATTGACATCACATTTAAATTTTTGGTGATGAGCCGGAAGTGAGAAGTGTGATAAATGAAAACATCAGCATAGAACTTACGGTTACATCTAATCATTTCAAGTGTAAAATAACAAGACCTTGCCACTAATCTAGTACTGTGCTTAAATTCATAAAGTTTTGGTACTACAGAGGAATTTCATCAGAACAATTACCATGAAAGTATTCATAGAAAAGACACAGGGAAGCTACATTATGGCAGTGGGAAAGTGACTGTAGGCGAAATGCTAAGTAAAGACTAATAACAATGCACATTCTTCATTGGATTTTATCAAGAATTTCTAAATATATAGCAGGAGCACCAGACTATATGTGGCAGCAATAATTTTACTAATATTATTTATTTAATATAATTTTTACAGAAAAAAATAAAGTAGAATTCCTTACTTAAAATAAAAATTCTTTAAAATGTCCAAATAATTTGATGTTCATGCTCTAAAATATGGTCGGGAATTCAGAACAGAACCAATAAATATTTAGAGGAATCAATAAAATGAGGTAATAATTTATATTATTAAAAAGAGCTGATTTTCTGTCTGTCATACACTGTGTTCTTGTGACTTTGAATGTACATACTATGCATATATGTATATCTGTGCTCTATGTGACTGATTTGTTTTTTATGGCTTATCAACCTTTTGCAGGTTATTTAAAGCCAGAGAATATTTGTAGGTTGTGAGAGTTTGTTTCTTTTTTTAAATAGTAATGATTTAGTGATACAAGTTTTACTAATTAACACATAGATTGGGGGAGAAGATGTGGATTCATAACTAATCAGAGTCTGATAAACAAACAAGAAATGATGTGGACATAAAGTTGGCGGGGCAATTCTGTATTACAATCTATATATAAACTGATCCCCCACTTTGTGGCAACGGTCGTTTCTATACATTTATATTTCAGAGAATGTAAATAAATCTAAAAGACATATGTGTAGCAAATCAGTACTTGGTTGCTTGATTTATTCATTCATTTCCCATGGTTTATCAACCTTTTGCAGGTTATTCAAAGCCAGAAAATATTTTTTAGATTGTAACATTTTTTTTTGAGATAATAATGATTTAGTGATACAAGTCTTACTAATTTTAACGCCTACCAGAAGGAAGAAAAAGGTTATTTGCATGTAAGTGAATATAACAAACTCTGCTGAAATTAGAACTCGGCTCTCTGATTAACAATTCAGAGACATTACACCACCTGCACATCCAAGCTTACAGCATCTGGTATTCCCAAGCGGTCACTCATCTAGGTACTGACTAAGCTTGATGTTGCTTAACTTCAGTGATCATACGGGAAGTGGTGTTTCAATATGAAGTGACTGTAAGTTATGTGAGTGACTTACGTGTGTTTGGCATTT
>OZ038475.1:128453056-128495556 GCA_964036315.1 Acanthosepion esculentum
TATATATATATGCACATACATACATACATATATATATATATATATATATATGCACATACATACATACATATATATATATATATATATATGCACATACATACATACATATATATATATATATATGCACATACATACATATATATATATATATATATATATGCACATACATACATACATATATATATATATATATATGCACATACATACATACATATATATATATATATATATGCACATACATACATACATATATATATATATATATATATATATATATATACACACATACATACACACACATACATTGTATGGTTGTTAGTTTGTAACACTGGGTTACAAACTAATATCCATACAACGGATTATGTTTGCTCTATCACAGATATTGACAACTTTGAACCAAGTAGTGTGCATATGTATATGTATATATATATATATATATATATATATATATATATATATATATATATATGGTATATTAGAGGTGTGAGATTAATAAATAAATATCTATCACTTCTTTAGAAATTGCTTTGTTTATGTTAGGATATAAAACTGAGCAGATATGTATATTTCAAGAGTCTAGGAAACATTTGCATTTATAACCTTCTATACAACTTTGCTTGATCAGTGAAGCTCGTTGGATTTAACAATGCTTTCCCCTGCCCAGGATAGTGTATATTTTTCTTTTAAAAGATTTCTAGAATATTCAGGAGGGTATATGAAAATAAATAAATATGCTGTTTAATAAAAAAACAAAAAAAAAACAGAGTGTGTACTCAAATATAGGAATACACTAAAAATATTGTTTAATTAAAAAAAGATATATATATTTATTGGGTAAAAGTGTTCAATATCCAGGATAGAGCATATGTAAATATAAGAAGTGTGGATACTGAAGTCTACACTGATTGGTGACAATCTGTTTCATGCTTGAATGCAATGGAAGAGAAATGAGAATGTTAATATTTAGAATTTTGATAGATTTTCTTTTAATTTAAGTGTGTTTTCAAATACCTGCTACTCATTATGAGTGTGACAAACATGTGTATATTTATATACATATATATTATAAATACACATATACTTATGTTTGGTGTGCGACTCGAGTTTCGTTGGTTACCCAACTCATCGGGCACAAGATATAGCTTATTGTTTATTTAAAAAAATATACAGATGCTCATGGGATAGATGCTGATTCATAGTTCAAAATTGAAATAGCACAAAAATAGTACTAAATCAGTATGGGGGTTTAAGTGCAGGAAATGAGGTGTAGGTATGATTCAATAATCAAAAAAAAAGAGGAAAAAGGAAATTGAAGTACACTTAAAATTTAAAATTTGAATGCTGGATAATGTTCATAAAAGATGTTTGACTGGTTAAAGGGAGATAATCTGTGTATGACCCGAAATAAAAGTGGGAGGAAAATTAAAATTTGAAATTAAATTTAGACAGAAAGTGGGTTATCCAGGATTACAATATTTTACGAGAAACAATTTTTTGTGCATACAACTAGACAGAAGTTCATTTTATTTATTTAGTAGATTTGGTCATTAATTTCTAGTTATCTCAATTACCTATCTCTCTCTCTCTATATATATATATATATATATATATATATATGCATACAGATTGAATTGACAAAATTCCAGTTTTTTTTTTTTTTAAGCGTATCACCCCAAGCAAGGCCGGTGGCCACTATCACGCAAGGGGTTACAGAAGGGTTGGAGGAAGAGCAGATAGGAGTGGTAAAGGAAGGGATGTGGAGAAAGAGAAGGACGGAGGGTCGATCGAGGTAGGGGGGTTACGGGAGATATAGAGCGAGAGCAGATAGGAATGAAAGATGTCAGGAAGTGGATAGATCAAGGCAATTGGAGATGATGATTGACGCTACACTTAAACCGTTGGAGATTGTATTTGTCAGGGAAACAGTAATAGGGAAGGGAGTTCCATAGGCGAGATGTGCGAGACATGAAGCTATTGGAGTAGAAAAGACGTCTACACCTAACAGTTTCAACGGTGAAGGGGTGGGAACGGGATGCCAGCCTCGTAGGACGCTTAAATTCACGAGGCTTAGGAACAAGCGAAAGCAACTCCTCAGAGCAATTACCGTGGAAGTACTTGTAGAAAAGGCAGAGTGATGCAACATTGCGTCTGTGAGAGAGCGACTGCAGACGAGATGACAGATCAGGGCCAATCACATTGCATATCCATCTCTGGATCTTATCAAGAACCCCGAGGCAACACGCAGGGGCCCCAGACCATAAATGGCAGCAATACTCCATGCAAGGTCGAATGGTAGACTTATAGACTTGGAGGATCGATTCAGGGGAGAAGAATTTCCTGGCTCGGCACAGGGAACCAACTTTTCTTGCGGTGGATGATGCAATTGACTCGATGTATTTGTTCCATCTCAGATCAGCGGACAGCGTGAGACCGAGCAGCCGCAGAGAGAAACTCTCGAGAAGTTGGTCCTCAGATATTCTGATGGGATGCAGGGATGGGTCCTTGTGGTGGTTAATGGAGAGCAGTTTTGTTTTAGAGGCATTAAAGTTGACCATCCATTTCTCTCCCCAGTCCACAACCGATTGGAGGTCCTTTTCAATTTGAGCTGCCAGGTTAATTTTGTCCGCCTCAGTAGATTTGTGCTTGAGGCAGGAGTAAATAGTCAACCCTAAGTTATTTCTTCTTATTAAAAACTGACAGATGACATTCCTTCATCAGATCATATATGCTGGCACTACAAAATTACAAATGTGTAGCTTTACTAAATAACAAAACCCCATTGTTTAAATACTTCCTATAAAATGAACAAGAAATCAAGGAAGAATGTTGTACCTTTCCAATGCTTCTAGTTCTACATTTGACAGGTGTTAACGCAATATATCTGAATGCAGTGTTATACATATGCGGGCACATCCAGAAACACCTGGACAGAAAGTGTGTGAAACCTTTGAGTACATCTAGGGGTTTCTGGCTTTGTAGCATTAAGGAAGACGTTCCTTCATCAGACTGGTGTTAAAAGTCACAATGAGCTTTACCAAATAATAAAAACCACTTCAACATTCCCCAGTTCAGCAACAACAAAGATTTGTAGTGCATAAAACTAGAAGAGAAACAGATAATCAAGTTGTTAATATGCCACATGAATAAAATGAAACATTTCAAAAGAAACTTTCATCAATATTACAAAGATACATTTAGCTGATGTGAGAAGTCTTATTTCCTGAAAAACTGTTTTAATAAAAACATTTTTATAAATTGCAGCCAACAGTAGCACTAACTGCTTTGTCAATGAATGTTCACTGTTTCCTGTATGGAAATGGTTAAACTCACCATTACTATTTATTCTAAGAAAATTTATGCCCACTAAATAATTATTTTCCATGCGGTGCTTTGGAGATGATGCATTTTCAGTCGGGATTTAAAAGCCGCAAGATCACATGAGGCCCAAATCTGCAAGAAATTTTCTGGAATATAAAAAGCTATCATAGAATCAATGATGCCAATATGGATGGCAAATCCACTGGAGCCAGCATCAATTATACATATTTTTACCTTTAATCTAAAGAAATAATTGATCTTGAGCCAAAGAAAAGAGAAAATATGCACAATGTGATAATAGCATTTAAGTGAAAAGGAAATTCTGTTTTAACTTTTGATCTGATGATTAGGCTCAGAGCAATTATGCATCAAGTTAAAATAGAGTAATAAGTGGAAAGTAATATATGTGCAAGAGAAAGATTTTTGAATTTAAAAAAAAATTTAAGAAAGCTAAGAACAAATCTTCAAGGAAGTTGCAATTGAGATTTAAATTTATAAACATATACAAAAAAATCTTGTAAATATGTAAAAAAAAAATTGATTTTTAATTCCAGATAACACATTAAGTGCTCTTCAACTTTTGCTTTGATTAAAGAGTTTTAATTTTGATGCCAGTTAATTACAAGATAATTTCCTCTAACCATAAGCTTTGATCAGCATTGAAGTTTTAGATTAAAAGCTGAAAAATCAGTGATGAGATTTCTCACTTTGTTTGGGCAAAAGCTTTGTAGCTTATCCTGTCTAATAAAGAAGAGAATATGAGATTGTTTGTTTATAAGTAACTGTACTTAATTTTGAATTAATTCAGTGTTACTTAAGCAGCTTAATAAAATAGAAAAGAAATATGAAAATTATTTGAAAAAAATTTAATATTCCATTTTTTTAATTGTATTATAATGTGAATGCATTATATTCAACTTGAATTTATTCTTTATTAATCTAAAGTTAAGGAAAGATAGTTCCACTGAGCATGCCTTGTAGAAAAGATAGAGCACTTCAGTATAATGTAATGATAAGTAAGCTTGTCTTGCTAGATTAATTACAACTTTGTAGTGAGTTCAATCTTCATTGGGTGCTCCATCCTTTTGGCCATGTGTCACATCTAAGCTATGCTTATTAAATAACTCATACTTCCCTGGCTTCTTCTGGGAAAGTTGAAAATTAATATTAGCTCAAGCTCCAGTGAGGCATCCCCCCAAAACAGTACCTCTTATTTGAGAAGGGGATGAAGTAATTACCCAGTACCTGAGTCATCCTCATATGGGTAAGTACTGAAGGTACTGGAGTAATTTTTTCCATGGTATTGACACTAAACCCACTTAAAACCTTGAACGTGTGTTACATTTAGTTGTGATGTGGTACACTGAAGATCAGCCTGTAGAAAAGATTTTATCATTATAATTTCGGCAGATAATGCGATATGGTGGTTTTTCAATTCATTAGTTCCTGATTCTAATAAGGAGAGAGTATTATATTTCAAGAACTTTAGAGTTGTGATAAAAAGTATCAAAAACAATATGAAAAAAATACTTACAAGAAATCTATATAATTATTCTAATTGTTTGCATGCATGGCTGGTTATGCCTTTCTAATTAGGATCAGAGTGTAGTATCAGTCTGATCCACAGTTATTCTGACCTGGAATCAATTACACTTTCTATTTGGGAAACCTCAAATTGAGAAAAATTAAAAGAAAGTGTTCGGGATGAAAGACAGCTAGGAAACAAGAAAGCTCGAGGAAAAAACAGGCAAAAAGAAAAACTAAGCATATACACATGAACAAATAGGGGCAAGAGATGGAGACAAAAAAGACAAGCTTTCTGATTGGATATTAAGAAGCCATGAGCAATAGATGGAAAAGCAGGTATGAATGGAATGGTATAAAAACTGCAATCTTTTGAAATTCTTTATAGAGAGTTATAGCAAATGACGACTAGCAGAAGATGCATTCCAAAAGTTAAGAAAAGCATCAGAGAAAAGTAAAATTTCATTAAAAACAAAGAAAAGAGCTCTGTCTATATTTCTGAGATGAGGTATTATGTACAGTATTTACATTAGTCGGACTATTGTCCTCATCTTTGTCGCCTCAAGGACACATGGTACAGTGGATAAAGGCGTTGGTTAGATCCAGTGACAGTCCCAAAGAGTGTGAGTTCAATACGTGGTTCAGGCAGTGGAGAACTTTCAGAGGGAAAATTAGCAGGAGATAACTGATAACTGACATCCATCAAACATGGCTCGTGGAACTAGAACAGTCTACCCCAGTGATCGAAATAAAGGGTTCGGTTCGAAATTCCAACCACCTGAAGAAGGCCGGAGTGTACAACGGCCGAAATGTTGTGACAAAAATGGCGACAAAGATGAGGACAATAGTCCGACTAATGTAAATACTGTAAAGAAAAGAGCTATTTAGATTTATTTACATGCAGACAAATGTCCTTTACTATATTGTTGTTATCACAATGTTTCAGATATTTTGCATTCCGGCCCCCATTAGGTGCTTGTTGATCCATGTACCTACATGGACATTTCCCAGATCGATAACCAACTGATGAAGGTCAGAAAACACAACGGCCAAAACATTTTGATAGCAACAACAAAGATGAGAACAATAGCCTTCATGTAAATTATAACTCCTGATCTAAGAAATTCAGGCAGAAAGAAAAGAATGCTGAACTATTAATTAACATTAGTCTTCCTATAGAAGGGAATACTGGACAATCTCCTCACAGATGAAGGATAGACTTGAAGCAACAGAAATCTGGTTCTAGTGAAGGAGGTTAAAAATAACATGAACTGAACATCTGAGTAATGAGGAAGTTTTAAGGAAATTGGAGAAACAAAAAGAATATACAATAATTCAGAAAGAGACAGTGGACATGGCATTAAAAAAAGGTAATAAGAATTATTTTGTAGAAAAAAATTCAAAAATAATCCACTTAATACAGGGTGCAGCAAATACACCGCCCATATTATGGTAATACATTAACTAGATGAAACCATCAATGCTACTAATGCCTTACTAATATGTGGGAGGTACATGTAGGAAGTATTTCTGCTTCACCATGTAGATGTTTATTAAGTGTAAGCTTACATGATCTTTTCATTATAGTGTCAGTACTTTTCTGTAGAATCACATCTTTGTTGCCTAATGTCTTCTCTTTTCTGTGAGGAAACTGTCCAGCATTCACTGCCATATAGAAAAATTGATAATACCAAACTGGGAGAAGAAGAAATAAATTTATACCTTTCTTGACGGCATTTATTTGGAAGCACACTAAGCTGGAATTTTAACTTATCTCACTTATTCTCCTTCCCGTGCTTATAAATGTTACATTACTCAACATTCACTTGTCACATTAAAATCCCTAAAAATTTATTAAGTAATGACTGTTATGACAAAAGCTCATTCCAGACCCCAAGTGTGACTCATATATTTGAACCATTGCTAAAGTTACTGGAAAAATGGTTGTTTCGTTTTACGCCCCCAGAAAGTACATAACTCCTCCTGACAGGCTCTATCTTTGCAAGATCGTGTAGGGATAATATTATTACTAATAAAAAGAAATAAAAATATAAAATGATAATAATAATGAATATCATAAATAAAATAACATTAAAACTTTGTTTAAAATAAATTAAATACATGAAAATAATAAAAGTTCTCCCAGAAGTATTTCCTGCTTCAAAACAGACTTCATGCCAAAACTCTGAATTCATTCTCTTTTGGCACCAACTGTTGGAAGGTCAAGATATCCATCTCATCTCCTCAGCACATTGCTTGTCATAATACAAAGTCACTTCTTCCTTTTATCACATGCAATTGTAAAACACTTATAACTAAAATACACAAACACCAGTAGACAAAAATAAATAAAATTGTATGATTTTAATTTACAATTTAACATGCTTTAGTGTTATTTCTCTGTATGTTTTTAACCATGTCAACATAAGGCTATTCCTGCTGATATGTGAGTGGCACCACAAGCTGTATCCGTGCTGGAGCAGCCCAGTTATCCATGTCCACCCATGAGAGAGCTCAAAATCATTTATGCAGTCTTGAGGGCTCTGAATTAATTTTCATCCTGCAACCCCTTTAACACAGACAAAACATTGCTAACCTATCACTGCTCTATTCACTTTTTCATGGTAGATGTTCAGATAAGTACCATTTCTTGGTTTCACTAGTTCAGACTTTCTCAGCTATGACCTGACATGCCACATACACAAAATCAAATCATCTGCATTTCCTTCATATTCCCTTGGTAATGAGAAGAAAGTATCTCTCAACTGTAATGAGGAAATAACACTCCAATAGGATGCTTCCAAGAGTGCTACAACATTAACCTCTTGGGTCAGACTTTATCTATTCTTCATATCCTCATAATAGGCAATTCTTACTTTACACCCTTATGACAACCTTATTAATAACCTTCTCACTTTCGTGGCTCTTGGGCCTTGTATTAAATGGATAATAGTATTAAAAAAAATGAGAAAAATCTTTTTGGTTGCATAATAAAAAAACAACATTTTATTTTCAATATTAACTTTACTGAACAACAAATTTGTTGATATGTAACACTATCTTTTGCAACTTTTCAAATAATGTCATAAATCCGTCCAGCCTGCTTCTTATCTTTCTGAATAGAGACAACATGAATGATGAAGAAAAGACTTGATGTAACAGAGACGAATATTGAGAATACCATGGGGAGAATATTTGAGTAATGAGGAAGTTTTGAGGAAAATAAAAACAAAAATAAACTGATAGTAACAATCAGAGACATCTGAAATTTCTGGGCCACATAATGAGGAAAGAGGATCTGGAGAAATTGACACTCACAGGAACAGGTGAAGGAACAAAAAAAATTGGAAAGAAAAGTAATGCTGAGTTTATGTTAATGGATCTCAGGACAAGGAAAAAGTGGTTGATAAAAGAACAAAAATTAATTAGAGCAACAAAAGATAGGAAGTTGTGGGAAGGCATGATTATTTAGGATGTGTCATGTGAAAGAAAAAAGACAAGAAAAGAACTGATACTTTTGCAGTCTTCCAGGGTATAGACGTTTTTTTTCATTTAGCAAATTCTGTAAAAACCAGAATTAATGGTACCTGGAAGGTGTAATATCTTGGTAATACATCAAGAGAGTGAAAAATCTCCAGCTAAGCATATACAATTTTACCTGGTCACTAATGAAAGATGTGGTCTACAGTTAACCCAATGGGATATTATATGTTTTCTGTTAATTAATTCTAGCTGCATTTGTCTGTCAACAGCTGCTTTCTGTGGGTTTAATTGAGTGCAGGGCATATTTCAATCAATTGTTAACTTCTCCATTATTAGCATATTCCTTTCAAATCACACCATGTTCACAGCATCACTGTCTTTGGACAAAGACCACCTATTGATGTGGTTAATGGAAGCTGATGCTGCCATCACATCTTACTTTCTAGATTAAACTAATTTTTGATATACTCAGTCATATAGTGTCTTCTATGTGCTTCATGGCTCACTACAATCTTTTTAGCTTGGTGTTCTGCTATCCATTTATACAAGCTTGCTAGTTATGAGTTCAGTAAATATACAAAAATAAAAAAAGGGTATGAGACAAGGATTATCTTCACACCAGACTTATCCAACCTATACAGTGAAGCGATACAGAGAGAATTAGAAGTTCTATCAGGATTCATTATTGATGGTCACAATCTTAACAACATAAGATAGGCAGATGACACAGATGTTGATAGAAGACATAGAAAGGAAATTACAAGAGCTCCTACAGAAGGTAGTGAAGAAAAGTGAGTAGAAAAGACTAAACATCAATTGCAAGAAGATGGGATACATGGTTATTAGCAAAAGAAACAGCTCAACATGCAAATTAGAATTTAGAGATACCAAAATCAAACAAGTACAACCACTTAACTATCTGGAAAGTGTTTTAACAGAGAATGGAGAATTAACACCGAAATCCAAAAATGTATTTGGACAGTGAAATACACCAAATATTGACTAAAGCAATAGTTAGCTAAATAAGAATGATTAAGTATTAACAGGTTTCTAGTAATTGTTATTTGATTTATCATGATAATCTTGATTTTTTTTTTTTTACTTGGGAACAATATTTAATTTTATCTTCTTGAATTTGACAATTTTGTTTGTATTCTGAAGGTGAGAGAGAAAAAAGGATTATCTCTATTCAAGAACTACAAAGATTGATTGACTGATATTTTTACAGCTTATCAACCCTTTGTGGGTTATTTAAGCCAAAAGATATTTAAAATTGTATGACTAACTTTTTTTGTGAGTGAATATTGCATTGGGACAAAGACAAGGACACATGGCACAATGGATAAAAGCGTTGGTTAGATCCAGTGACAGGACCCAAACAGGGTGAGTTCAATACCCAGTTAAGGCAGTGGAGAACTTGGAGAGGGGAATTAACAGGAGATAACTGATAACTGACATCCATTAAACATGGCATGTGGAACTAGAACAGTCTACCCCAGTGAGCGAAATAAAGGGTTCAGTTTGACATTCCAACCACCTGAAGAAAGCCGGTGTGTACAACGGCTTGAACATTGTAATAAATATGGCAGCAAAGATGAGGACAATAGTCCAAATAATGTAAATAGTGTAAATAATACCTCATCTCAGAAATATAGACAGACATATATATATATATATATATATATATATGTAAGTCAACACTGACTGGCGACAGTCTATTTCATGCTTCAATGTAATCTTCAGGCTATATAAATATATTTATAAAATGTAACTATACTGATTTCCCTATTTCCTAGTTATTCACATCATATTTTCAGAGCATGGAATTTTGTAAAGACTAAATGAAAACATCTAACTTTCCTATATTCTAAGAAGGTTGCTCATAACAGATATGAATTAGGTATTGACTTTCAAACTGCCTAAACAGTAAATTGGTTGGCAATAACCAATAAAAAAGTAATTTGTATTTCTTCATGCTAGTCCAAATTAGTGAAGGAAATTATTACACACATATGAGGGGCTGCTGAAATGTTCTCTGCCTTACTAAGAGAACCTTCCAAAAAATAATACTGTGTTTGCTCATTTGTTCAGATTTCAGGAAGTGGGTTGGGAAAAGAACTTTTCAACACCTCCTTGTATTAAACAATGTATTGGCTTTTCAAGATTCGGCTCAAATAAATAGATGCTTCAATTAACCAGAATCAACTGTGTATAAGAATATAAAAAAAAGTCAGCAAAAAAAAGATATGACCAATAATCATGGCAGTATGTCTACTGACATACATGTTGATAAGCATTCTTTTTTCTTTTTTTCTGAAAAATCCAATGAAAGTGTCAGAGTAAGTGGATTATTAACCTTGTAGATGTTATTGTCACATTCTGGTATTTATATAATCGATTTTCTTTGTCTCTGTACCAACTAGTAGTTTTAGATACTTTATGTTTTGACTTACTTTATAAAGCTGAGATAATAAGCCAGTTAATCAAACAGGTACAAGAGTTTTGCTAAAGTTTTTCTTTAATCTTTTACAGTTATTTAGTAGTAGAGGTTTGAATAACTTTCTTTCCTTGTTTCTCTCTTAAGTTAAACTTTTGTGTTCAATCTCACAAACCTTTGATTAAACATTTTTATTTTCTGATCTTCAGTTGTATTTTTTTGTTTGCTACTTTGAAACAAAATCAGATTTTACAGAGTGACTTTTAAAAAAACTGGCTTCTTGCAAAGGAAACCTATAGGTCTTAGCAAAGGCCAATCTTCGTTGAACCCTGTGGAGTGTGATTACAGAAATTTTGTTGGATTAATATTTTGAGAGGTTGGGAAGCATTCTATTAATTTGGTGTCTTTGAAACCATTTTTGGTAAAGTGAAAAATAATCAGAATATGAAGGAGCTTTGTCTTGCTGAAATATATGCAAGTGCCTTAATTGTATTACTCAAAAGGTGTTTTGTCCAAGAACTTACACTAATTCTCTGTATTTATCTTAATACAATCATCAACTATGAAGGAATCTATAATTTTACTTTTCATAATACTAGCTCAAAACATTGCTCTACCGCCTCTCTGTTGTTTTTTAAGTCATATTGGTTGACATGAAGAAGTTGATGATCAGGCCCCAATCAATCATGAGAAATTAGTGTTGGAAAAATCCGTTTTCATGTATTTATGTAGCAGGCCCCTTAACGGTGAGGTTTCCAAATGTGTTGTGGACGTGAAATGTTGTGGGTCCCGCCACAATTATTTTATTTTGTCTAGGAAAGGTGTGGAAAAGATCATGCCATTATGCTGGAGGTCGCTATCCAATGTGGTGGTCACAATGCAATTTATATTTGACGTAAAATAGCACATGGTATAAAATACAAAACAGAACGTGGGGTTGAAAACATAACAATTAAATTTATGAATTATTTGATGTACATGCATGTATACTGAAAGGTTAGACAGAGTTACGTCTCTTTGATTAGGAAATATTTGTACCTGAGGGTTAAATTAACTATTAAATTGTAGTTTAGAAGATTGAGTTTGTGTTGAATGTTTGGAATTGTCTATTGTACAAGTTGGTAATAGTTCAGAATGTACTTGCATGAAATATTGTAAAGTTCTTTTATGTCTGACTGGATTAGTCAAGACGGGAGTTCTTTAAGGGTCACATTTTGGCAGCAGAGTTGAGACGCGAGAGTGACGAAGAGATTGACAAAGAGAGTGAGCAAAAACAGAGCCAGAATCACTCGTGTTTGGTTTTTATAGTATGTTGTACCACGTGACTGGATCAACTTTAGTTGGCGCGAAAACAGACCTGACATGTAGGTGTGATTTGATTGGTCGAAACTGACCAATCAGCGAACTAGATTGAAGGTGATTAACCAATGAATGCTTGTTGTATATTTTCTATAAATGGTGGTGGTGGTTACCACAATTAAAGGTTCATCTTTGCAAATCTTTACTTAATAGTTGTACTTTGATTGATTTCAGATATTTAGACAATATTTTTAACTTCTTGATTCTGATTGCTCTGCATCCATAATAGAAGCTTCCTCAAATATTTTTCTTGTCGGCCAATCTACTTTTCTTGAGGTTTACCCTTTTAATTTATTTCAGATCAAATACTCTGATATTCCTAAAGCCATTTTTGTTTTTATTATTCTTATCTTACTAATGCTTACATTTTCATTTTTGATTGTACTTGGATCTCTATTCCATTTTTTCAGAATTTCCATTTGTTACAATTACTTATTAAGTTTTGTGTACTTTTGTTCTTCTTTGAGAGTATTTCTTATGAACTATGTCAATATTTATAATCTGAAATTAAAAAATACCAATATATCCACTATTAGATATTTTTATTTACAATATCATGAATGACACTATTTGAACAATAAAATCTGACATCAAATGTTTGTTTGTTTAGTGGCATATCAACTCCTTATGGGTCATTTAATTCCAAAATTTAATTTTTTTGGATCATTAGTAATGTATTTCTAGTAATTTTTAAATTTTTTACTAAAATGTATTGCTGGTATTTTTACTATAAAAATGTTTAGTGCTTTGACCCCAGTCTGCGGGGTCAACTATTTGCCCATAGCTGGAACCCTAACAGGTAATACCCACCTGCGTCAGGGTGGATCTTGAAACAATGGCAGTTAAGAAGTGATTTCATACTCATCAAAACCTCCCAATCAGATGTAGTTTGTCATCATACACAGGATAACTGATACCAAATAAATTATTGCAAATATTTCTCATACAAACTCTTAGTATCAATGAGAGTGTAGAAAAAAAGGATATATATTCTTTTCTTGAGACAGGACCTTATATAATCTATCATGTTGTTATAATATTTACATATTTTCACTTTAAAGTTTTACTTTTAATTTATATTAAGCCCATCCAGATGCTCCTCTGTAGGCAGAAAGAGGGCGTGTTAAGTTTAAGTATTGATTAGCCTTTGATGTTTATATATTTATTACATAACATTCTTTAAAGAGATTTTGTCAAATAAGTATATCTCGAAATTTTAATCATCAATTTTACTGTGAAAACATTATCTTTAATAATATATAATATGATATAGTCCAGAAATCTACCTGCTAGCATACATGGGTTATTTGGAAAAAGGAATATTTTGAAGCCATATTTTAAGGTTGAACAATGCAATTTACATCTGACACAGAGGTGAATGAACATTACTCCATATATCCACTAAATGAGGACAGATATGACCTTTGCTAAGACCACATGACACTGAAAGACCTCTTAATCTGACATCCAATTCCACATTAAACCCTTTTAACCTCTGAAGATTCTGCTGATAGGGAGTTTCACAAATCTACTGATTCAGATAATTTAAGATGCCTAAAATAATACAGGTTCAAGTATTTGATCCATCATAGACAATTTCAAAATTAGTGTCCAAAGTTATTGTTGCTATCATTATATGCAATGGACAGTTGAACTGAAATAATTTCTTCAAGGTTGAAAGAGTGGCTTGGATGAATGAAATGATGTAGTTTGAGCCAAATAAAGGAGTATCAGTTAGTGATAGAATCCACTTTAGTTCCTGTTTAAATGGAGGGTGGAAAGTTCTTGGCCTGACAAGAAAATAAATATAGATGCCTCATCAGATTTGTTCAATTTCATAGTTTAAATGGCACTTTAATGGAAAAGATGAATGGGATATTTAGGAGCTTATAACTTTATAAAAATAAATAACTATATCCAGAAATTAAACTGAATCCAATATGGAATAGCAAGTGTGATTCAAAGGCAATGATAAATTATGTAAGGCCCTGTCTCAAGAAAAGAATATATGTCCTCCTTTTTTCTACAGCCTCATTGATACTTAAGCTGTGGGACTTGGATGAGTTGCGGTGAAAAGTAAATTAAAAAACTGCCATTGTAAATCCTGCTTCTTTAAGATCAGCAGAGTTATTTTTCTGATATAATAAGCATCAAAATATAATAAAAATGCATGCAATTTGGCTAAATTTAATTTCTCTGGTAAATGAAGCAATTTAAAAGCCAAAAAACAATGTTATATTGACAATCATTTTCCACAAAAGGCTAAAAATTAATATATGACTTATCTGTTGACCCATAATTCTATTATACAAAACAGGATCACTTCTTTCCAAATATTTCCAGAAAACTGAATGTAAAAGTGTTGTATTTCTACCAAGACAGGTCATTACTATTTTTGCTGTTTTTAATCATATTCTGTGTTTAATCTAATTGTCACAGGCAAATATAATTTTCTTTTACATTATTTATATTGTTCAGATTATTGTCCTCATCTTTATTGTCATGTTCACGACATAACCCAAAGAGTTTTGAGTTCAGTACCTGGCTATGGCAGTGGCGAACAAAAAAATAAAATAATTTGGAGAATTAAAGGGAGATAACGGAGATATCTGGAAGAGGCATGACATGTGGATCTAGAACAATCTACCCTCATTGACAAAATAAAGGGTTCAGTTAAAATTCCAATTACCTTAAGAAGGCCAGAGCGTACAACAGCCAAAATGATGTGAACATGATAATAAAAATGAAGACAACCATCCAAAGAATGTCAGTTGTATGCCATGAGTGATACACGCTTAGGCAATCATGTATCTTTCAATACATGCCTGATAAGGTAGATTTTTTCCCCGCAATAAGTTCTCATTTCTTTCTGCGGTAGACCAGTTGCCATCCAAGGCTATAGAACCGGATCTGTCCTGCTATTTACTCATAGCTTAGAGGAGAAGAAGATTGATACCTTTCCCAAGGATATTAGCAGGTAAGTGAATGTAAAGGATTCAACTTGAATTCGAACTCAGCTCTCTGATTCCTCAATGCATAATATAAATTATTACAATCAATACTTCATCTCAGAAATATAAACAGATATAAAATTTCTTTCATAATCTGTGACCTTCAAAATATGATGATGGATATTTTGAAATCCTGAGTAATCAGAAAAACTGGTGTCTACCTGATCAAAGATTAAGAAAACAGCATTAACCAATTGTATATAAATATAAAGCCAAGAGTCAACTCTGATATACATAGGGTTACTTTCAAAATGATTACTGTATTTAGGGACATTTAAGACCAATTTTTAATAAAAGATATGATGAATTGAATGTGTGATTAATGAGGAAATTTTAAGGAAAATAGAAACAAAAAGGATGATTGTACTTATAATCAGGATGACAAGGTTGAAATTTCTACAACATATAATAAGCAAAGAGGGCCTGGAGAATTTGACACTCACAGGGCATACTGAAGTGGATCAGCAGAAAAAAACAATAATTGAACTTGCGTAAATGAATGGGAGAACAGGGATTGGGATTGATAGTGTGAAGACAAACATTGCTTAGGCTCTAAAAAGGATAAGAAGATGTGAAGAGCCATGATCTCCAGCACCCTGAAAAGACATGGCAGATAAAACATGATGATTCAAACTGAGGCAAATAACCAGAACAGTCTGTGGTATAGAGATAGGTGACTATGTCTCTGGAAACGTCTTGTACATACAGGTGGGCAATTATGTCACTAGAAGAGTCCATGTCATAGATAGGTGACTAAAACTTTGAAAAATTCCACTATATACAGATGGGTGATTATGTTACTGGAAGAGTCTATTATATGCAGCAATTTACCTATTTTGAATGTACCCTTCTAATGATGAAGAACACTTTTTTCACACTGAAAAAATTGTATATATATATATATATATATATATATATATATTACATATATTGATTACCATTTATTCTGTGGAGAAAATTTAAAAAATCGTGTCAGTTTCTCTACAAAATCAATTCATTATCATGGCGTCATTCGGCAGGATTGCAGAATGTTCTGTAAATATCATTAATTAAGGAATGTTTTATTCTTAAAGGTTAAGAGTTCATTTTTAACACATTCAGTCGCACACACAAATTCAAATGTGTATAATTATCCAAAGTGTATGAAAAGTACAAAATTTCAAAGACTTCACAAATATATTTGTTTTTTTTCACTTTCATGAAAAATGGAAAGAGCCAAATTTCTTTCCCAATGACAAAATAGGAACACAAATTATTGAATATCTTTATCCATCAGACAGACATATTAAGAATGGAAATAAATTCAAAAAACATACTTGAAGGCAACAGATTTATCTAACTAGAAATGTTACTGAATATAACATCATCATCATCACTATCATCATGAAAATAACAAACAGCATGTGTCAATAAATGTAAATAGTATTTCAAATATAATTTAAGATATTTTTAATATATGATATTTTTAATATATGATATTTTTAATATATGATATTTTTAAGTATATGATATTAAAATATATAGAATAATTTAAAATAACATATTAATTCCTAATATTATAAACAGTTATATAAAAGTCATAGAACCTTTTCTTATGGGCTGATATTGGGGTAGAATTAAATCTTTTTGTCTCTCTCTCTCTCTCTCTCGCTCTACAATGTTCATTTAGGACATGAGTAAACATTTCTCTCCACACTGTCCTCTCTTTTGCTGGTTTCAGTCATACTTGCTCCTACACAACTTGTTTTTGTAATACTTGTTCAATTTTCATAAGATTTGCACTGAGGTGTGAAACAGACAGTGACCATGCAGTGTTGATTTCCATGTCTACACACACTCTCATATATATATATGTATATATATATATATATATATATATATATATATAGACAAACCTAATGAGCCAGACACACCTACCAAGGTTTCACTTAGGCAGATCGTCAGGGTCGACCCTGACGATCTGCCTAAGTGAAACCTTGGTAGGTGTGTCTGGCTCATTAGGTTTGTCTAGGTTTGCTCTACGCTTGTATTGAGCTCTTTAGTTAGTTGTTTACTCGTATCGGGGTTTTTTCTTTGGGCCTTGAACCTGTATCTGTGCGATTATTTTCGACAGACTTTCATGTTCCTGGCTCTTTCTTTTTTTAAAACCTTCTTTTCCTTCGTGATTGATTTGGCTGTTGTTAAATCAAGAGTTCGAAGGTTTTTCGACACGAGTATAGTTACCTGTATTTATATATATATATATATGTGTGTGTGTGTGAAATGATAAAAATATAGTTTTAATGTATGCTATAGTTATGGGTTAAAGCAGACAATATCAGATATATATATATATATATATATATATATATATATATATATATATAAACATATTAGTGACAGTGGTTACTTCTTATGTCAGTTTCGTCATTTTCAATAATTTGTATCTGCGTCTTCATGTGACTTGCTGTCTTATCATTTGTTTATTTTCTCCTTTATTCTTTCATGAATTATATTTAGTGTGTTTCTAAATTTGATAAAACAGATGTTGGGTTATTTGCTTTTTATGGTTAATGCTTCTAGCATTTGTAATTTTTTTTTTTTAGTTTACATGATATAAAATAACAAGAGATGTGAAGAAGTAAATCCATGCAGAGAACATGGAGTGGAGTCCTGTATTTTTTTTGGATCTTGTTGGCATGAGCGAGAGGTGGGGCGATGTAGGCTGGGCAGTGCACAGCCTCTATATAGCATCACCCAGATCTACAGACTGGAATGCTCACTGCAGTTTCACCACTAAAAGGTTGAATGGGGATCCACCAGGGTGCTAACTTTATCTCACAAGCTAAATGGATGCTGACTATATATATATATATATATATATATATATATATATATATATATATAAATGCATGAGTTTTGAGTTTCATAAAAAATCAACTGTTATTCAAGTATATAAATTGAATGTAATTTATTTATGGAATAAATATGCATATATGGAAGAAATGAATGAAAATACACTAAGGCAGATTTTATCAGACAAGTTAATGGGTTCCCTAAAAATCCTACTAACCAACTAAAGTTGGTAAAATTTTTAGGATATACTTAAATGAAAAATATGTCTATGTGAACTTCAGCTAATATTTGTTTTTATGGAAAATAACTTATTTGGTAGTGTCACATTTTATAATGCAACCTAAGAGGTTTTCATTATATTGTAAAAATAATAATATATATTAGTATAGTTATCAATATTTTTTATTTAAATTATACATAAATATTGCCAGCCTTTCTAAGTGTAATATAATCTCAAAAGCGAACCAAGATGTTGTAATGTTACTGAGTGATGGTAAAACTACTTCAGAACTGACAAAAAATTGATCAGTGACTATAGAACTGTTAAAAATGTAATTGGAAATTTGTAAGGGCAAGAAAAAACTGACTTTAAGAATGCCACAAAAACATTTAGGAAAAAAGATGCAGAATATTAAAAATATTGGTTAAAAGAATAAAGATAAGAAAGCTACAGCAGGGGGTGGCTTAACTGACCCCCAAATTATTAGCAGTTGTAATATTTTTTACAAGGTTATATTTTAACAAAATACAATAAAAGCTCATCAAAGTCATTTTTTTAGTGTCCACTATAAAAGCTGAGAGTGAAAAATTTTTTTTCAGAACTTAAAAGAGTTAAAACATATTTATGATCAGCTATGTGTGAAAAGTGATTTGGCGGTTTGATGGTAATGCATATACACGAAAAGTGACTGATTTAATCAACATAACAGAATCTGAAAACTTGTTTTCCAAAAGGGAAATCACATCCAAGTCTCCTATTTGGGAAATTTTCAAGACATGATCTTTCCAAAAAACTAAAACATGCAGTATTGGAATAGAGATGGGACAAAAGCCTAGAATGTTTTTTTCAGGACCAAATATAAAAGAACTAAGTAAAATAAATAATTTTGTTTTCTTTCATTAATGAATCTATTTTTCCCTGTAGACATTAAAAGAAAAAAATGGAAGTTCTTTCATTTTTAACACAGACGGTTCTCTATTATTTCAAAAATGATTTCTGCCAATCTAGAGGAACTGGAAATTTTCACTATTCTTAACCACCAACCATGTTGGTGGCCTTTGATAACTTAAGGCTAAATTCTAAATTATTTTTGATAAGAAAAAGCTGGCTCTGCTACAGCTCTGACAATGTTAACTTTTGCTCACCTTGTCAAAACAGATTTCAAAGATATGAATAGAATAGGACCCCTGTTTCTTCAAAATTTATGGTCCATCATTAAAACAGATGTATATTAGAGTGGAAAACAATATTCAAGTAAAGAAAATAACTTGTAATAGTTTCTATTGCTTTCCAGGAATACAAGTAATTTGTTGTATTAAATTTGAAACAGTGAAAAAGTTAAAATCAATTGATGAAAGACTGGTGAACCTTATAGAATTTCAAAGAGCCTATTCTAACATGTAAGATAATCAAACTGTAATTTTTCATGCATATGATTGTGATGTTTCTACAGACTACATCTTTTGCATTTATTTATGAATCAAAAATTATGTTACACTTAGTTTGCTTGTGTCATAGAAAAGACAACACCAAAAAAAAATTATTATCAATAATTTTTTCATAAGGGTTGATATTGTAAGCTCCCAGTCTTGGGATATATTGCTCACAGAAATATGATCTTGAAAGTTTTAACCATATCATTAGGTTCATAATAATTTTGCTTACAGCCAAATCACATTCAAACACTAGCACACACTCACTGACCACTTAACTAAATACACATGAAAAAATGCTCTTTTATGCAATTTTCTAATCAAATAATTATGTGGCAGCCATTTAGTGGATATAGGTATTTAAGCATTTTTATAGCAATCTGCTGAATTTCATTTCATGCAATTTTGTGTGAAAGAAAGTTGATTTACTTTCAAATAAGGTGTATTTGCATCTCCATATGATGGGTTGTGTTATCATGTTTGTTCTTTCTCCTCTATTTTTTTTAATGAAATGTTTAGTATATTTGTAAATTTGATAAAAATTTATTGATGCTGAAGTGTTTATTTTTCATAGTTAATACTTTTAGTACTTTTAGTTGTTTATTTTGACATGAGATGTGAAGATGTGATATTTGAAAAAGATAAAATCAACAACGTACATTAAATAAATCACTTTCATAAGCAAAAGCTGAAAAAACTCAGGCATTGGTTAATTTACATTTAAATATGTACCTGAAACCAGGAAATGATCTGAAATATAGACAATATATTTTTTCATAAGAACTGATATTATAAGCTGCTACTCACAGGATATATTGCTCGTATAAATATAATCTAGGAAGTTCTACAAATATCATTAAGATAATACTAATCACAAATTAGACTGAAGCACAGGTACTTGTTTTATCACTAAAATTAAACAGCGTCAAGCTTGGTCAGTACTTAGATAGTGACTGCTTGGGAAGACCAGATACTGTAAGCAAATACTGGGAATAAAACCAACTGGGCATGTAGTGAGAAACTTCCTCTAGTAAAACATTATTTGCTATGGAAACCACACCAGCAACATCCCCATGTGGTTCAGAGCTGTGACTTCAGACTCCTCAGTGGAAGAAGAATACTAATTTTATTGTAATAACATTGAATAGTATAATAAAATCTGACAGAGTATATATTATTAATATGTTGTTTCATTTTCAAGATATTTTATGTTCTTAACAATTTGCCTTGGGCTTTTTTAGAATAATAAGTAAAAGAAAAGCCCTGCAATTTTGTTCACTCTATTTGTTCTTGTGTCTTATGTTAACAAGTCCCAAAGCAAAATACCTCCAAGCAAAATGATATTTTGCTTTCATAAGAGAAAATAAAATAAACGGAAATGCTTAAAAAAAGAAAATAGTTTGATAAGTTTTTAAATCTCATTTTAAACTCAATGCAAAGGTTTGTAAGTAATGATGAAGATATGATTTTAAAAAGTTTTACACTTTCATAATTTGTTTACTCCTTCTTTTTGCTGTGTTGTTGAGATTTGCCAAATATATATGGGTAGCCTGAATAGTAACTGCAATAGATATAACAGTTTTCCCCAAATAAAATAAAATATAATTAAAGAACATCTAAACAGAAGTTAGAAGAATATGAACAAAATTTGTTATTTTATTCAAAAACATGTTACATATCTCTTCTCAGCCCTTAAAATAGTAAAGGCTAGCAGATATTATAAAACTCTGGCTTTACTCACAATTCCAGGATATCATTTTGTAAAAGTCTATGCTTTTACTATGAGGCAGAGAAGCACCTACTTTCCATGGAAGCTACCTCAAAACTATTCTGGACTCACTTTTGCTTCAATAAGTGGCTGTTTAGGGTTTACCTGATTGTTCAAGTACAGTGCAAACATCAGACAATACAGATTTGTGTTACATAATCATAAACAAAGATATATACCAAATAACAAAAGACCATATCACTTGATGATTTTTAAGATCAACAACTAAAATGGGTAGCATATGGAACTAGAAGGGAAAATAATGACATAATCAAAATGTTGACATACCACATGACTTTAAACAAAAAGTTTGGAAGGAAACTTTCACAAATATTAGAAAGAGTGATAATGCTGAAATTGTTTAAAGTTTATTATTCTGAAAAACTGTTTTCAGAGACAGATTTTATAAATTTCAACCAACAGCAATGCTGTTTGATGAATGAATGTTTCCTTATAAGGAAACAGCTAATCTACCCATATGATTGTTTTAGGAGTGGATGCTGAAAAGTTCTTAGCCAGGTCTAAATTCCTAAAAAATCTGACTAAATTACTAAATCAGAATTTCTTTTTAATACCTTCTTGGTCAGAACTGAAAACTTTTATGAAATTTCTCATGAATATATCTATTATGTTTAAACATTGACACATTTAAAAGTATATTTCATAAATATTTTTTCTTAAAAATATAATATTTGAAATAATTAATCATCTTCATGATACAAATTCTTTGAACTAATTGAAGTAATGTTATGATTAGTCATTTACACTCAAGCAGACACCAGTATTTAATAATAACATTAAGAAAAATAACCTAAGTTAGTCTGTTGAGAAAATTCTATCTATTTTCAAGAAAGGAAAATGTCTGCTTTATTTATGGGGAAAGAATGCTCAACAATAGGTATAAATCACTTGTCAATATAAATGGTGTGGAAATAGAAATCCAGACTGCATTGTGACTGTCAGTTTCACACCTTTAGTAACCATGCAACCATGTGTTGCTTTTCTTTGTGTGGGCCCCATATTTATATAAGTCACTAAGGGTTTATGAAAAGTGAGAGAAAAAGAAAACTGATTCTTCTGTTTTCTGGTTAGGAATAATGCTTTAGAATTTTTATAGATGTTTTTTTTAAATATATATTTTCCTAAATTTTGTACAATCCTCTGTTGTAAATGATAAAAACGAAATTTCTCTTAAGAGTAGAGAATTTACTTATAAATTTATAACCTTGTTTCATCTATTAGATTATTGCAAAAGTTTATACCCAATTAGAAAATGAAAAATAAAATGTTACATGCACAAAAAATTCATTAATAATTAAGTCAAATTCATAGTCCCCACTGCTCTAAACAATTAATCTCCCATCGTTCTACAAAAGCTTGTTGATGGCATGTTTTTTCTTGGAAGAAGGTTGTGAGGTAGTTTTTAACTGTTTGTGCAGTGTCAAATTTTTTGTCGTTTAAATTGTTTTGGAGAGAGCAGAACAAATGAAGATCTGAAGGGGCAAAGTCAGGAGAACATGATGGATGCTGGTGGATTTCCCATTTCAACACCTTGCAAGGTCCGTTTTGCAACATACAGTTTTGTGTTGTTATGGTGGAAAATAATACCTTTTCGTTTTGCCAAAATCAGTCATTTTTTCTTCAACCTAAATCTCTTCAAATGGTGAAAGGCAGTTGAGATGTCAATTTTCAAACTTGTAGCAATCTCTTCCACCAAAATCTTTGGTTTATTCTTCACAATGGTAAGTAGAACATCTTCATTGACAACAGGAGGATGTTTGAAGCCTGGTTGATCATTTAGTTTAAAATAACTCTGACAAAATTTGCCAAACCACTTTTTGCCTGTCTGTAGAGCTGGTGCACAATGCAAATAAACCTTCTGAATGATTTTGTTGCTGTTATGACAATTACTCTTTTCGGAAATTCAAAGAGCACAATATGGCAAAAGTGCAACTATTCATCCTCCATCTTTATGGTATTCATATGGTATCAAAGCATCAACATTCTGACTCACAATGGAACGATGCAGGGTTTTAGTTTAGAACATATGAGAAATTGGCACCAAAACAATGTCAGTGGCAAGTTGCAGTCATTTGATATTAACAATGAAAATCATGCATACATTTTTGCAATGATTTGATGTTTATAATGGATATATAGAACACAATTTTAGTATTTTTTGACTGATTTTGTACATGTTTTCAAAATGTAGTTTAGAACATATGAGAAATTGGCACCAAAACAATGTCAGTGGCAAGTTGCAGTCATTTGATATTAACAATGAAAATCATGCATACATTTTTGCAATGATTTGATGTTTATAATGGATATATAGAACACAATTTTAGTATTTTTTGACTGATTTTGTACATGTTTTCAAAACGTAGTTTAGAACATATGAGAAATTGGCACCAAAACAATGTCAGTGGCAAGTTGCAGTCATTTGATATTAACAATGAAAATCATGCATACATTTTTGCAATGATTTGATGTTTATAATGTATATATAGAACACAATTTTAGTATTTTTTGACTGATTTTGTACGTTTTCAAAACGTATTTGTAAATCATTATCTCTCAGAATTTGGTAAAAAAAAAACTAAATGTTGATTCACTCATTCCCAGTTTTATCACGGATCTTAATTGTCACAAAAAAGTGTTACATGATCAACTGTTGAAATAAAAATGAAAAGTTCTCTACAAGGAAAAAATGCATAAAAGATTAAAGAATTAATATATTGAAGATTTGAAATTGCACATTACATCAATATAATTTTAGAATAATGATACTTTCATATCAAGATGAAAATATTTTGTATATTATTTTTTTTCTACTGAAAAAGCCAATAGATATTTGAACAAAGATGGTTGATTAAGGCTGAAAGAACATTAAAACATAAAATACCAGTTTCATAAATTTCTACTTTGTCATAGCAAAATTGGAGTTAGTAAGGAAAAACATTCATAAGATTCTGATACTTAAACAAATACAAAATTTAATTTCAAATTTTGAGTTTTAAATTTCAAAACATCTGTTGAGCAAACAGAGTCAACATTTTTATTTCATCACCTGATATAAAATATTAAATTTCACATACATATATCAACAACATTTCTTTTTTTTGCTTATTGCTTCTACTGACACTAAATAAAATTTAAAGTGATGTCTATCTATTCATTAATTACAAAGTTCTTTCTTCATCATGTTTTTGATTACAAGGTTCTTTCTTCATCATGTTTTTGAAAGAATTTTTTTTTTGGTAAATTGTTCAAAACATGGAACAGGTGATATAATAAAACAGACATTACTTATTCAGTTGATAAAACAGCCATGAGAAAGAGAAATTTATAAAACTTTGTATATGGCTAAATTTAAAATATCATCTTTGTGCATTACTTTGGCAAAAGATTTTTTCTGTTTTTATCATTATGTAGCATTAGAATTGTCTAATTTTAACTAATTTATTCTGAAAAGATCAATTTTGATTGTATTGTAACAACTGCATTATCAATCTTGACCTCTTCATTTATTTTTCCTGCATAAGATTGGTTAAAAAATAAGAAAAGAAATAAGCAATATATCCAGCATATTAGGCATTTTTGTTTTAAGTAATGTAAAAATTCAATTCAGGCTCAAAAAACAAATTATATAGATTATAAAGTATTTCTGTGAAGAGTTATATTACTGATTTCTTACATGAAAATATCTCAAGTTTGGCATAACAGATGAAGATGAAAACAAGATGATTCAAGCAAGTTTCATCATTACAAGAAATATATGAAAATTTGGTATCACTAGGCTAGGAAGTCATATTTCCATGTGACAACCAGAAAAAAATATCTGTTTCCAACAAGGATATTATGTCACAGACTTGCAAGTCAATCAGAAGTCAAGTTGTATTTACCAAATGTATCTTCTTGTCCAGTAACAAACTAATATAAAGAGACAGATAGCTTGACTTCTGTTAGAATGCATGGATTATTTTTATCAGTTCTCTGATGCTGGCTGTCATTGTAAAACACACAGGGCCAAATTATTTATACATATTCATAAGATGCATATTTCCACATAGACATGCATAAATATGCATACTTCATGTCATTCAACTAAAATTATCTGCAACAAATTTTTACTAGTGACTACTCTGCACATCACATACATGTTTATACATACACAGTAGAAGTATTTGTCTTATATGTTTTGTTTTTTTCTTTAATCAATTCACCCCAAGCAAGGTGATAATGCCACTAAAACACAAGGGCTTACTGGGAGTGAAAGAGAATAAGATGTTAGAAGGAACCAGAAAACCAATCCTAAAGAGGAAACAAATGATAAACCTCTATTCCTGATAAAACCATCAAGGTGTGTGGACAGGACAATAGGCAAACCTATTTACTCTTACTGAGGAAAAAATAAATAAGTAAAAAAATAAATAGTAAATAAAATTTCATAGTTTAGGTGGAGATATTAGAAGTATAGTGTTGAATAGACTTAGGTGGAACCAGAAGTCCAGTCATAAACAGGAAACAAAGGATAAACTTCTACTCCAGTTCAAAAGACTGAGGAGGAGTGTAAACCTATCTACTCCTGTGTTAGGATATTCAGCTTTGAACACTTGAGAGTCTTAAATTAATCACTACTCTCTTTAGTATATATATTAAGCTATATATATATATATATATATATATATATATATATATATATATATATGTGTGTGTGTGTGTGTGTGTGTGTGTGTGTGTGTGTGTGTGTGTGTGTGTGTGTGTGTGTAATTTGGCAGCAAATTTTCTTTTAAACATATTGTATTGAATGTTAAAGACAACATAGTCTTGCATATTTTCTTTTGAATTTTCTCATATTCTCTAATGAGACTTTTTATTTGAAAATGATATCGAAATAAGTATTGTCCGTATGATGACCTAGCGCTTTCGAACATCATTGTTCATCTTCAGGGTCAATATTTTTAGTCAAAATTTTTTAACAAACATTTGCCAATTATCTTGTAGCATAATCATGTTGCTACTTTTTTACAAACTAAATAAACGTTAAAATCCTTTAATTTCAAAAGACGCGATGATGTTATCATGTGCATGGCGAAGATTTTTATCATGTGACAGCATGAAAAAGATTTTTATTATACAAGCCAAAAGATCGAAGAATACGTTATAAAATTTAAATATATTATAAACATTGTAAGATGTTACCAGAAATATTGTAATCTATACGATTAATAAGAGGTCTTTCGCTTTTAATATGTAATGCTTCTAAGATTTTAAGGCGTCTAATGTCTGTATGTTTATCTATAATTTTAGTATTTTCTATAAGTATTTTACGTATATCAGATTGTATAAGGGAAACAGTATGTGACATAATATGTTGTTTAATGGAGCTATATATATATATATATATATATATGAGTTTATTTTGCTAAATATTAATTCTCTCTCTTTTAATTTTCCTTCAATGTTTCAAGACCTGAATCCATCATAAAATCCAGGTTACAAACAGACAAACGTGGTACTCAAGTAAAAGGAACAGCAACACAGGCATTGATGAAAGAAAGAAAGGTTTATTGTAAAAGAGAATACACTACCGAAAGACAGGGAATCGGTTAGCAAGCTAGTAATTCCCAAAGCAAGTCTGCCAGGTATATTCTGTGCTTACCATATATATCTACTGATATAGTCAGTCCACAAAGGCGATAGGGAGTGTTGGATATTCCATTACAACATTAGTAAATACTGAATACATCAAATACCTCAGTGTATGGATCAGTTATAATGAATTTAGTATAAGTGAAAAGGAAATTGAACACCATTCCTGGTAGTTTCACTCAATACTACAAGTTGCTACAACCATAAAATTCACCTCAAAACTATCATCACATTCTTAAATAGCCTTGGCAGATAAAGACTTTCATATGGATATAATGTATGGTACCAAACCTGTTCAGAAATATCTAATATCACATGTAACTTGAAGTGAAAATAATGATATAATTAAGATGTTGACATTTGATAGTTTAAGAAGGAACCCCCATCAATATTGGAAAGAGTGTTAACAGCTACTGGTCTTAAGGAATATACTTTACTTAAATTGTTTTTTTTTAAGAAAGATTTTATAAATTTCAACTGAGAGTAGTACTGGCTGCTCAGTGAAGGAACGCCAAATGTTTTCAGCTAAGGAAATGGCTAATAATATTGTATATTGCCAGTACACCTACATTTTTTAAAGAGAACTGGAAGAAAAAGCTACATGAGCACTGTTGTAAGACTGATTTAGGATATAATGAGGCCTCAGTCAAAGGGTAGTATATGTTCTGCAGATGTGGCCAGTTAAGACAAGCTTTGTGCCTGATCCTGCATTAGTGGGGCCAGGCAAAAACTGACTAATATTTTGACCAGTGACCTGAGTGTACATGTACAGTACTCCATATTAAACAACTGATCTTGTGTTATGTTCCATCTCAGTTGGGTGACATGGGTTAGTACCTGTGTTCTGTGGATATGACCAGCTAAGACAAGCTTTGTGCCCAATCTAGCATAAGCGGGTGCTGGGTAAATTTTGACCATTGACCTAAGACTACATGCTTGAGTTACCCACATTAAATAACTGACCTTGTGTCACATCTCACACTAGTGGGCATGGGGCCATGGGCAAATATCCATGCTATGTGTTCAGTATCCATGCCTTTCATGGTCTTGCCCTGGGAGAATTATCATCTCTCAGTTGCGTGTCTGTCTTCAGGCTGGGTATGACTCTGTCAGACAGAAGTGCTGCTGAAGAAAATAATACTTTGAGTTGCCCAGCCCTGAGGAACAGCTGTATCCTCTCATTGCACTAGAGAGAAGGATTGGTGGTTGCCACCGAGGCCAGTGTAACTGTTGGTTGTGGAGACTTGGGCAATTTTTTTTACTGGCCCAACGTTATATGCTTGGGTTCCCATGTTAAGCCTGACGTAGTGTCACTTCTTGTCCCAGTGAAGAGACAAGATCCATGCCTTCCCTTGTCTTGTCTCAGGATGTGTATGATCTCTCATTTGCATCTCTGTCTTCGGGCAGAATGCAACACAGTTGTTGCTCTGTCCATAGACAGAGATGCAACTGAGGACAATAATACTTTGTGGTGCCCAACTTTTTCTGCTTTTGAAATAAATTGTGATGGACAATAAAATGTGGATATTTTGCAGCAACACAGAACCCAAATTTTCATGGAACAAGAAAATGAACCATCATTAGTCATACAAAGGACCATTTTTCATCCAAAGAATATGATTTTGTGTACATTATGAGACTGATAGGTAATCATCTGCTATGAAGAAAAAAATGATTGATTCAAACAGTGACTGTTCCATAGACTGACTGAAGACAGCAAATGATGGAAAGAATCTGGTATCAATGTCATATTTCCTCAGGATAGAAAGAGGCTAGATTTCCTTAGGTGATCTAAAAAAAAAAAATTAGACTGGCGATTTTTAACTTATCTGCCATATTTAACTGATATTACATCTTCAAATAAACATTTATTAGATTCTTACAGCATAGACTTTTCAAAAAAAAAATATCAGTTCTCTGAAAGACTGTAATGACCACCTGCAGCCATTCTTTGCTGAGAAAGAGAAAAATACTGGGAGAATGGTTTAGTTTGGTCTGTTTTGTTTTACGGCATATCATCCCCAATGGGTTATTTAATGCCAACAAATTTTTTTATTGCTGGTAATATTTTGTTTTTTCAAAAATCTATTTCTGGTAATATTCTTTGTTTTCCCCTCAAAAATGTATAACTAGAAATGCATTGTTGGTAATATTTTTTTGTCAAAAATCTATTTCTGGTAATATTCTTTGTTTTTCCCTCAAAAATGTATAACTAGAAATGCATTGCTGGTAATATTTTGTTTTGTCAAAAATCTATTTCTGGTAATATTCTTTGTTTTTCCCTCAAAAATGTATAACTAGAAATGCATTGCTGGTAATATTTTTTTTCAAAAATATATTGAATTTTCTTGATTTGCTTTATTAGCACAAAATTTGTTATTTCAATTAAATTTTAATATTTACATATTGCTGGTAATATTTTTTCTTCAAAGATTTATTGCTGGTAATAATTTTTTACAAACTATTTCTGGTATTAAAACCTATTTTTACACTTTCATAGTATTTTTTACCCCAGTTTTTGGGTTAACTATTTGCCCATAGCAGGGACCCTAACAGGTGCTACCACCCCAGATCAGGGTGGACCTGGGAACACCAGCAATTAAGAGGTAGCTCCATGCTCCTCAAAACCTCCTGATTGGAGGCCTTGCTGCTGGACGTAGTTCATCGTCTTACCCAGGATGGACTGGGAGTATGGAATTAAAAAGTCGGCAGAAAGAAGTTGGAATAAAATGGAAAATATTTTTGTCCATAAAGTTAATTCTAAAAATAAAAATAAAAAAAACTTTTATATTTCATTTATTAAGCTAAATAATTTTTTTAACAAGTGAGAAATCTTTTATGCTGGTTCAAGTGGGTAGGTGTTGTATTATATAAAAATATCTTGATAAATTTGATAAGTTTTTGTTCATGATGGAGAACTACTTTATATGGTGGGTGGATATATTTTCATGTCACATTTTCTGTCTTCTGGTAAAACACTTCCCAGATATTTAAATTTCTGAACTTGATTGATTTGGATATCAATCTTATCAAAATAAAATCTCTGCTGTGGCTGTCAACTTTATTTTCTGCTTCTTGACATTTTGACTTGTATAACCACATTCAGCTGCATCTGACCAACAGCACCTACTAATCCTCAGATCTAATTAAGATGCTCTATATTTAAATGAAGAAGATTAAACCACTGCTCAATTTAGTGTGGATAATCTTGGATTTCTTCTTCCACACCCCTGTCCTCTCATATGAAAAGTGGGCGGACATATTCTTAATTTTTGTAGCCATATCAATTGAATAAAAGTGACTTGAATAAACAGATAAAAAGATAAATATTATACAAATCATGCCTGGTGGCCATTGTCAGAAAAAGGTCATGTGGTTCAAATTGTCAAGTTAATGTATTTTTATTTTTTTCATGACAGAGGCATTTAAAACTTCAAATATTATGTGATTTATTACATTTAAATTCTGGAAAAAAATTCAATATTTGAAATGATAAATTTACAGAAATAGTTTTCTTAATTTATGTTGGACGAGGAGCATATTTTTGATTCCACTGAATGAAATCTCTTACATAGCTTGAAATAGAGACACGAAAAGAAAAAAAGAGTTTAAATAAATTCACTCCACAAAAATAACAATTAGACACTTATATTCATCTTAGCTTTTGTTTGAGATTTTTTAAAGGAATTGTTGCAAAAATTCATTATTTTACCAATTTCACATTTCCTATCAGTTTCACTGAATTTTAGGCAATCATCTTCAGGTGGAATATTTTGTCAAATAGATGTTTTGCAATGGCAATTTTTTATATTTTTATTATTGCTTTCATTTTTGAAAGTGTTTTTTTTTTACTAGTTTATTCTTAGCGTTTGTTTGTTTAATGGCATATCAAGTTCTTATGAATCATTTAATGCCAAAATTTAATTTTCTTGGGAGTTTTGAAGTAATAAATATATATGTCACTTTGCTTTCACAATTGAATACATGGTGAATGATACTCAGCTTCTCTGCATTTACATGTTTGTGTAGACATAATTACTAGAGGCAGTGATATGTATGTTTTATGTTGTAGTTTTGTTGAAGTTATATTTTGAGATACTGTTTGATTTCTTTAAGAAATTGTAGGATATTATATGGATTAATGTCATGAAAGAGTTCTTCCATGTTTGTTGTTTGGTCGGTTGATTTTGTTTAGCAGCATATCAACTTCTATGGGTTATCCAATGCTGAAATTCCATTATTTTTAACCCAAATATATGACATCAAATGCAGATAAAATATATTATTGGTAATTTTATTATAAATAGGTATTTTTGGTAATTTTTTATAGATAAATGTATTGCTGGCCTTTTTACTATAAAAATGTATTTTTATACCTTCATAGTGTTTTGTTTTTGTTATGGGAATTTAATATTTCTTGATAGCTGAGATTCTAACAGGTGCTAGGAACTGTGGGGTTACCCTCACTTACCTTTTTAGAAAATGTCACTAGGGGATGCCCTCTAAGCTGATAAATACGCAATGACATTCTCTGTCATTTTCTTTTCTATTTTTCTCTTACACGGTAAGATGTAGGTTGCAAGTGAAGAAAAACATTTCCCACCAGGACACACATGCACACACATACCTTTCACTTCACTTTTATTTACTTTTCACTAGGACTTACTTCTGTGTAAATGTCTTTACTAGTTTAAATTTTACTTCTTTCATATTCATTGTTTTGTCACACACAACAATCTTCTATTGTCTATGTATACCTCTGTTTAATTAATATATATATTATCGTTTGTTTATGTATGTAGTTTTGTTGTTACTTCATTCATTTATTACCTGGACTCACATTGCATCTGCAGTAATTGTTGTGGGAAAAATACATACCAGGAGATATGTGTTTTCTACCTAGACATCACCAGCATTCCCGTAACAGAACAACAGCAACTGAAAGGCGGTTTCACACTCCTCAAAACCTTTAATCTCCTGATCAGGTCCTTCCTGCCAGATGTAGTTTACCATCATACCCAGGACTATATTCTTACTGTTGCTGATGTTCATGATTCATATTTTTGTGGTTAAAATTCAGAAAGAGATTTGGTGCTTCATATCTGAAACTCCAAAACTTTTAATGTGTGCGAACTTCAGTTTCAGTTTTTAACTGTGAAAAGTTGCGGATGAATTTTATTATTTTTGAATTATGTCTCAGGAAGTTATGACAGTATTCAAGTGCTACAAGATACTTGATATTTGTTTTTAAAACATGGAGATATTTTGAAAGGCATTTCTTGGAGGAAAAATGAATCTGGAACTAATAAATACTAAACACTTGGTGCATGCATCAGTTATAACAAATTTAGTACAAGAGACAAGGAAACTGAAACTTAAATTGGCTGCATGAGGAGTAGTTTTGCCCAACACCACAAACTGATACAAAACCTAAATATTAAAAATGAAACTCTATTCATGTTCTTAAATATACCTTGACAGAGGAAGACTTTAATATAAGTAATATCCTGAATAGTACCAAACTTATCCAGAAATATCTAAGCTGTATACAACTGCTTTCCAAGATCAATAGGGAAAAATGTTTTAGGGCAAATGAAGCCTGTAGGATCATCTTTCTTCAAACCTTATGGATTGGTGCTACAGAATCACAAAGAACTGTAACCAAATAACAGAAACCATATCACTTAAAGCAGTGCCTTTCAATAGTGGAAAGAGTAGTAAAAGTTACTGGAATTGAGAAACCTGAAAAATTGTTTTATAGAAATATCTGATACATTTCAAACAATAGTGATTCTGACTGCTCAGTCAATGAAGGCCAAAATTTTCCTTATAAGGAAATGACCAGTAATATTATTACCATTACTCATCACCATCCTCCTCCTCCTCCTCCTCCTCCCTCCCTCCCTCCCTCCCTCGACTTTTGTAATTGTAGGGAGGATTCAAATACAGAAGCCATATGAAATCTCCTCCACAATGGTCTATCAACAACAACTATCAGTAATTCTGGTATAGTCATACTTGTTGATTGTTTGACATTGTCCAACCAGTTTTTGTGTTGGCACTCTCACCTACATCCACCTCCAATGGTGCCTTGCATGATGGTCTTGCACAGGCTGTTGTGCCTTGTAACCATTACTATATGTCATCAAATAGCGAATTGTCTTGAAATCAATAAACATTTACTTGCTCTTTGATTAATCAATCAACTCTTTAATGATCACTAGAGCATAAACAGACTTTGACTAATCTTCAGACTAAGATTTCTGATACTAAGTATTGTTGATTATTTCTTCTTTTATGTACTGTCTTCCATCAGGATGTAGATGATCATGGCTCTCCACATCCTTCTGTCCATTGTAGCTCTTAATAGTGATTGTGGGGGGGGTATTACTAATATTATTTTTCTTTAGTTTCTTGTAAATATTTTGTATTCATTTTGTAAATACTCATTGGGGTTAGTTTTTTAGAATTGTTATTTTCTTCCCCTCTGCCCCCACCCCAGACACTGAATTGTAAATATGGGGACTAGTTTGTATTTTCATAGAGACAGTGAGGTATTATGGTGGTTGTAGTAAGAAAGGTACGTATGAATGTGGTGTTTTGGTGTAAGGAATATTGTTTGTTCGATTGGGTCAGTGTTTGAAGCTAGTTATAGTTAAGACAGAAGAAGACCGTCCTTTTTTCCCCAACCCCCCTTCGGCTTTGTGCCTCATTTCTGTAATTTATACAGAATAAATATCGCTCTTAAGTTTTGTCTTTTTGTTATTTCTCCTAGACACTGTTCTGCCATCCATTTGCTCAAAGCTATTAATTATATCACACATTTGCTTTTCCCCCTATCTGTCCTGTGAATGTTTGATTTTCCAAACTGTCCTTCCTCATTACATATTCCTGAGATTTCAACTGCCTCTTCCTGATGTTAAGTCTAAGTTTCCTCTTTATTTTCATCCTCTCCAAAACCTTGTCATTGCTCACATGTTCAGCCCATAGTATCCTTAGCATCCTTCTGTAGAACCACATTTCTGTTGCTTCAATTCTCTTCTTGATCTTTGAGGAGATTGTCCAACATTTGCTACTGTACTTTAATTTAACTGTTAAGTTTTCATTGCAAAAATCCAAGGTAAAAGATGATTGATCATGTTAATAACAGCTGAAACAAAATATCCTATTCAAGACTGAAATAATCAAATTTTCAAAATGTTTTTATTTATTTATTAATAAATGTATTCTTAATATGAGGATAGATGTCTTTGATAGAAATTGAATCTAGAAAGATGACATTTTAGGAAGTAATAAATATTTCAATAGCAATCAAACAATATTGATCAATTCTATTTAAATATCATTTATAATTCAAATGAAAAAAAAGAATAAAAGGACATTAAATGCTTATTTTAAATATGTTTATTGTATTTCATATGAGCATCTGATCAACCACAAAATACGTGATACTGAAATGTAGAAATAAAAAAAATAGCCAAAAATATGCATCTCTGTGCATTGTAATGGTTGCTTTGACAGCATTAACAGATTTTTGTTGCTTTTTCCTGGGCATATTAGTTATGGGAGAATGATTTTTAAAAGTTGACGTAGCCACTATTTTTGTAATCATTGTGGCACACTAACAATGAGACCTTTTGTGTAGATGTCTGGCAGTGAGAAAGAGCACAGGAAATAATAGGTTCAAGCCTTTCCAAAGATAATGTGTTTGATTGATTTCATTTGTTTTATGGCATATTGGATCATTTAATGCCAAATTTAAATTTTCTTGGTAGCATTAGTAATTTCTTTTACAAAAATATATTGCTGGTAATTTTTTTTTTAACAAAAATGTATTGCTGGTAATTCTTAGTATATACTTTCATCGTGGTTAGACTCCAGTTCTGGTGGGGGGGGCAGGGTAACTATTTTCCCATAGCTGGAACCCTAACAGGTGCTACCACCCACGTGTGTATGAAGTGAACATTAAGAGTCTATGTCAAAATAAATTTAATTTGTTGATTCCATTTTCAATGTTTCAATTAAAATTCTATATATATGAGGGGTGCTGAAAAACTCCCAGTCTTACAAAGGGGCTTTTCCAAAAATAAGATCTGATGTTTAGTTAGCTACTCAGCTCTTAGAGAGTGAGTTTAATTGAGAACTTTTCAGCACCCAGTGTGTATCAAACTCATAACAGAGTAGTAATGGTCTGTTAGAGTTGCTTCATAACCATATCTCCATAAATATACACTCCTCTCTTCCTCCTTTTACACCTTTACAACAATCTCATTCAGCAACTCTCTATCTTGAGTGGCTCTTGAGCCTTGTCCTGGGTGAATAATAGTATATAAAATTAAATTACTTTTCTATCATGAGGTACTAGTTTATTTGTGGCAAGAGGTACACTCAAGCTTTCTGGAGTGCAAAGGACATGGTCATTAATTTGTCTTATATATATATATATATATATATATATATATATATATATATATATATATATGAAGAAATATAGTCAAAGTGTGGTATATTTATGGGATAAAGTGCTAAATATCAGAGATAGAGCGTGTGTAAATATAAAAGTGAACATAGAAGTCAACACTTAGAGGCGACAGGCTGTTTCATGCTAGATGCAATCGTCATGGCCTGACGATTGCATCTAGCATGAAACAGCCTGTCGCCTCTAAGTGTTGACTTCTATGTTCACTTTTATATATATATATATATATATATATATATATATATATATATGTTACAGGTTAGGTTGATTCATTTCATGACATTTCAAAACTTAAATTTGAATTTGGCATTGTATACATAGTGAGGATCAAACTCACTGCGTAGTGGTAATGAGCAATCAGACTAGCATTTAAAAATATATTTCCAAGGTAAGGTGCCTTATGCACATATGTGGAAGAACCAATTTCATGTAAAAGGTAAAAAATGAAAGTTTTAGAAAGGTCAGTGCAAAAACTTGCTGTACAGAGAAAATAATAATAAAATTTGGAAAAAGACCTAAACATTTTATATATTTTCAGATAATAATTATAATACATTTAAATATTTTCAAATAATAATTGTAATACATTTATTAAAATTGTTTTTTTATTTGTGGATTTTCAGAAAAAAATCTTTTTACATTAACCAATTTCAATTTTAGCTTTTCAAAAAGTATATAAATGTTATATTATATAAACAATTACAAAATCAAATGTACTTTCTTCTATATGCCATGCCTCTTAAGGATGTTGGGAATTATAGTTCTCCACAACTTCCTCACATTTTTAACTTTTAACAATATTTGTCTTTTGACTATACTGCCCACTCCCCGAACTGCTAACCGTTTACACAAGGTTGTTAGGTAGCCTAATTACTATTTCTCTATATATATATATTACTCTTAACTTCACTATGTCCTGTGAGTATCAAATTATCCAAGCCTGACTGGGTTTAGATTGGTGAAGCTCTGTGACAGATGAAATTTGAAGTCCCTGTGTTAATAAATTATACTGACAGGTCTAATAAAAGGTAATTTTTTGAAGCATCTGGAAATTTTGGGACCCTAAAATCCAGTTTATGTCTAAATATGGCACTGACAATGGTTCCAAGAAGCCTTGTCATCTAGAAGTGATAATCAGCCTTATACCCTAACTTGAGTAAGTTTTCTATGACTCTCCCTCCCACCATGATCTGAAGAGTCAGATTATTGAAAATATCAATTACTCTACCTAATGTTTAAGAAAGAGAATTTCATACAAAGAGTAGGATAGATTAATAAGAAGAGTGTATGATAATAGAACAATCTGTTTAAATTAAAAAAGTTATAACCTAAAAAGTAGATGATTTATGAATGAAATAAGCCAAGGTTTTGGATATGAACATATCAGTAAGTTCATAGCCTAATGTAGAAAAACAATTTTTAAGTGTAATTTCATTCCCTGTCAATGCATTTAAACCAGTACCTCTATTTAAATCATATAGTGAACAAAGTGTAATCAACAGGAAAGCACTGAGTTAAGTGAAAATACAATGGAAAATTCATAGCCAAAACAAAAGTGAAGATGGGGAGAAAAGTGGAAATTTTTAAACCAAAGACACATTTTGCCAGGGAAAAGCTTATGTTCTCTTTAGTGTCTTCAGTTCAACTAAAAGAAGAAAGGCAAAACTATGTGTTAGGAGAGTGTTTGGGGGTTCTCAAATAAGTTGGTTGTTGTAAATTACATTCATTACACTAAAAATGTTTGACTCGTATTTTACTGCTTTATAGATTTTTGCATTTTGTGAAGCTTAAAAAACTGGTTTCTCACAATTTTTATCATTGTCATCATCTTTTATTGTAAGTACACACTAAGATACCATTATTTTGTAATCTAAAAATATTCAAGTGTATTTTATTGCTTTATATGTTTGTATCTTGAGAAACTTAGAAAATGGTTTCTCGCAATTTTTATCATTGTTATGTGTTATTGGAAGTACACAGTAAAATATAATTATTTTGTAATTTAAAAATATTTGACTGGTATTTCATTGTTTTATATCTGTTTGTATTTTGTGAGGCTTAAAAAATGGTTTCTTGCAATTATTATCATTATCATCATGTTTTACTGGAAAACAAGAAGTTATTTTCTAATGTAAAAATATTTGGCTGGTATTGTCATATCTACAGTTTCAATTTTTATTGTTTTATATCTGTTTGCATCTTGTGAAGCAAAATACTTGTCTTTTTTTTTTGTTAGGGTTTTATTGGAAAGACATGTACATAGATATAGTTAATTTGTAACCTAAAAATATTTGGCTAGTATTATTATTTTGAATTTTATCGTTTTATATCTTGTAAGGCAAAAAGACCAAACAAAAATGTTATCTTATACACATTTGCAATGCAAATCACTGAGCAGAAGGAATGGCATAAAGATGAATTGATACAAAACAAATATATGATAATCGTTTCAAACACAGAAGAATGAATAAAAATATAACAATATAATCCTATAAGCGAGAAATGGTAACACATAATTGTTGATTTATAAGAAAAAACATTTTTATAAATTTGAAATGTTAATCCCTAAGAAAAATAATACAAAATGCTGAATCCCAGTTGAAGAACCTATTAGTCTTGTTATAAACACATGTATGGTAGCACAAGGAAACAAACAAAACAAATGATGGTGAGGCTAATAGAAAACAAAACAAGAATTGTTAATATAAGCTATTTTGTATTGCCAATACAGAGGATGTGAACCGAATATCTATTTGTGGGCAAGGGAAATGACTTTATCAATGACTAGACTTAGTAGGGGTCAGAGTTGATGGATTTGTCAAGTTGGGAGACTGAGGTTACTGGTGATGATGTAAGAGCTTGCTGGTGGCGGGTTAGCTGAAGCTTCTCTATTTGCTGCAATTCTGTTTCAATCATTATAGGTGGCTTTCTTAAAAGCAAATATGGTGGATCATGACCTCATGTTTTTTCTTTGGTTGCAATATAAGTGACTGACTTCTTTTGTATTTAATTTAATATTTTTTGATGGGATTTTTTTTTGTGGGCTGGATGTGATGCTTGGAGCCCCTGCGCAGAGAAAGCCTTTTTTATTTTTGGTTTAGCATCCTTAGTGTTCATATCTGGCCAAGATGTAGGGTGAATCAGAATGACATCTAATTTGAAGCAGAATATAAGAGTCTACAACTAAGTATAGGAATACTCTCAAGATGTACATATCTTTCCTATAAGCATAACTATTTTTACATACAACATATTATTTCTATTCGACAAAGGACTTTTCTAGGGAACAAAACTGCAAATCTGAGATCAGCTGCCCTGCTTAATGACTGAACTCAGATTTAATCAATGCAAATGTTTAGCTTTGTGGTCAAGCTGCAAACTTGCCTCTGTAAAGTTTAAGGTTCCATCCAAAATGCTTCACTATTGATATCTTCTAGTCTGTCATAGATTAAGGGCCTGAGTAAAGTTGCAATAAAAATTAAGATATAGAATATTGCTGCCACATATGATCTGGTGCTCCAGCTATTTATCTAGAGCTTCTTGATAAGATCCAAAGAAGAATCAGCAATATTACTGGTCCTGATATGGCATCTCGGCTTTGGTCACTTTCCTACCACCATAATGTTGCCTCCATGTGCCTTTTCTATAAATACTTTCATGATAATTGTTCAGATGAACTCTTTGATATTGTACCTTGACTTTTTCATTCAAGCGCAGTATTAGACTGGCATTGAGATTTCATCTATTTATAGTTGAGTTGGCTGGTGTTTCTGGTGTTAAGATCTCATCAATTTATATTTGAGTCGTCTAGATGTAACCATAAATTCTATGTTGACATTTTCTTTTCTCACACTTCTCAGTTGTGGAACTCCCTTCCATCTCCCTGCTCTCCAGCCAAATTTAATTTTCAAAAATTTAAATGTTATTTCAACAGATAACTAGTGTCCTCCTGATTACTCCTATGTTCCTGTTCATTAGTAACCTTCGACACCTCCTTTGTGTCTTAATAGATTTACTCTCTTGCATGGAGTGAACTCAACAAAAAAAGATTAAATAGTCATCAACAATTAATAATAATTGGTAATCTATTTTATGATAGAATAGCTGATTTCCTCTCTGTCATAGACTCTCTCTTAATACCTTGCATGTGTCTATGCAATCTATATGAATATGTCTGTGTTGTGCAGGAATGTAATAACATGTTTTTGTGGCACTTACTGTACATAGATGCACACACATACAATTTGTCTGATTTTGAAGTAAGACATTGCAATAATACATTCCCCTCTCAGTCTGGACAATCCCTATCCTGAACAGAGCAATAAAATCATAAAGTTGGATACAAGAAAAAAATGTGAATCTATTAAAGCCTAAAATGTCAGATAATCGTAAGATCTTATTTAAATTTTCAGAAATTAGTTGGCAATAAAAAAAAAAAAAAATATTTCTAAAGTTTTGTATTTTTTCATTTCGTAGAAATCTTTTATGTCAGCCATTGAATTAAAAATGGCATGAACACATGCAAATGTGCATACACACATTTTTTTTAAGCATTTCACCCCAAGCAAAGCAGGGAGCCACAGAGAGTTGTAGTGAGAGCAAAGAGGAGTGATAGAGGAAAGGATAGGGGATAGATCAAGACATCTGGAGATTTTGATTGACATTAAATTTGAATAGTTGGAGATTATAGCTATTAGGGAAACAGGAAAAGGGGAGGGAGTTACACAGGCGAGAAGTGCAAGACATGAAGCTATTGGAGTAGAAGAGATGGCTACATTTAACAGTTTTGACAGTGAAAGAGTGAGAGCGAGATGCTAGCTTAGTTGAACACTTAAATTCATGAAGTCTGAGAGCCAGCAAAATCAGCTCATCGGAGCAGTTATCATGAAAGTATTTGTAAAAAAGACAAAGGGAGGCGACGGCATGTCTGTGAGAGAGCGACTGCAGATGAGATGCCAGATCAGGGTCAATTACATTGCATATCCATCTCTGGATTTGAATGCAATTTTAATGGATATGTGTCCTGAGTGCTCATTTCCCTTTCTGTCTGATAACAACTCTGGAATAACTGGAAAATAGCATAAACTGAAATGCGTGGTCCAATGAAATAATTTTATACCTACTGTATTTAAACTGGATATATTTTCTAATGTATGTAGTATTTTAAATGGAAAAAACAATTGAAATTTTATAACCTTGCCTATCAGTGAAACAAATTAACAGGTAGTCAGCTTGTAATAGTTGCCAATAATATTAAAGGTGTGGCAGATATACCTCTTGCATAATGGTAAGACATTAGCTAGATGGAGACATTATTGCCAGAAATGTCTTAACATTATGCAGGAGGTATTTCTGCCACACCCTGTATTAATGTAAATATAGATGTGAAACAGAGGAAGATCAGAAGAAGGAAGAGGAGGTTTAATGGTTACATACAATTTTCTGCAAAGATGTAATGTTCTTGTAGCTGAGTCAGTAAGAGATTTGATGCATTTTAACCAGGCTTTGTGGTAAAAGGATGCTAAAAAGCTACTAAAAATTAAAATTAAAATAATTACTTAGAGTGGTTAATAATGCTTCAGCCAATAAAAATAAGTAAAGTTATAAATACACAGTATTATGTTTCTCTCCTCCACCTCCAAATAGTGTGGCAGCTGCCAGTTATTTTGTTTCTTGGATAAATAAAAAGGTGTTTTCAGTACCTTTCCAAATTTCTGTAGTGACAGTCAGTCTGGTTCACTCCCTAAAATAGTCCTTAAAGAAATGGTGAGTTTTGGTCACTCCCTAATAAAAAAGGACCCTAACACCAAAACAAAGTAGTTCCTTCTTTATTTTTCTTATAAACAAAATATTAGTTTTATAAATTGCTATGCTGACAGCAGAAGTTTTTTTTTTATACAAGTTGAGTATTAGAAATTTTGGCAGGTTAAGATTGTAGGGTACCCTAAATTATTTTTTTAGTTGTTGGGCTTTCGTGTTTACCATTATTCCTACACACCTTTATATAGCAGCAATTTAATTTTGACTCAGTTTTTTTTGGGAGTCAGGCTCTGGACACACTAGAAGATACATTTTTAAAATCTTTTTTCTTTAAACCTAATGTATTAGATAGTAAATTTAAGGATTAAGTTTTTATGCCTTAATTGTAGAAGTAGTTAGCTTCAGTTTTGTGTTATATGTATGTCTTATATAGATTATATTAACGTATAAATATTCCTCTCCCTTGTACTTTGAGTATTTTGCACATTTTTTTGTTATTTCTTTGTGCCACACATGGGTTTTGAGATGTATTGTTGCAATATTTATTGCATGTCTGTTAAATGATATTTTGTATCTTCACACTTGTTAATGTCTTTGCTTTAAATATTTCCAGTTTTCACAGCTGCAATAGTATATTTTGACAAATAAAAGACTTAGACATACTTAGTGCAGTTGTCAATTCTTTCAAACAAGTCAAACAAAAGGTGAAGGCAATTATAAGTAGCAAAAACTATTTTTAAAACCTTTCATAATTTTCCTTTGGATTCTTATTTTTAGGCAAAATCCAAGATATACAAAGTATAAAATGTAAGCTGAATAAAAAGAAATTCCCAAATTCTTAATAACACTGCTTTGTTAATGAATTCTTTTTTAAGAGTTTGATTAATATATTTTAAAATAGTCTTATCTAAGAGTAAAACTATGAAAAATAATGTATTCAACAAGTTTTGAAAGTACATCCTTATAAAAGTATCAGACATGGTGATGAATATCTTTAGATAACTTTGTGATCATATCAGCTCAAAAATACAAGTCAAGCTTGTTGATCTTTTAACTAATAAATTATGATACAACATGACTATTAAAACCGTATTTTCTTTGCTTTTATGGATACAAATTGATTTATATTGTATTCAAAGTCAGTTTCTTTTTTTCTGTTTACAGCAGAATAAGATCAAGGTCTATCAAATATCAAATGCTTAATTTTCACTTGCAGAA
>OZ038475.1:128500556-128595556 GCA_964036315.1 Acanthosepion esculentum
AATAAAAATCTAATCAATAAAATTTATTTAGTGAAAATAACATTACTGATGAGGATGAAATAATTTTTTACATTTGTCTCTCAGTATTTACTGATCATTTAATGAAATATAAAACTTTATTTAATTAAAATTAAGCAATTATTATAAAGATGGATTGTTATATCTAAAACTTTTACATCAATCCCACGTTCTTCAATGTCAATTTTCCTTTTTCTTCTACATGCAGTGTCCCTCAGGACATTATCAGTCATGGGTCTCCACAATTTCCTGGCTTTTGCAACTCAGTAAATTTGTTTGTTATCAATTTAAACAACCTTGTTAGATAGGTTATGCATTGTTTTCCTCTATCTGCTTGCTTTCAATGTGTCCTGTGAGTGGCAAATGTTCCGAATCCACTTTCCCCATTATGTGCCCTAGAAATATCAACGATCTGACATGACATTATAAAATGAAACAAGTGGATGCTGAACATTTCTCAGCCTAACCCACTTTCTCAAAATCTAGCCAAATGATTAAGTATCAACATTATTTTTGGGGAGAGGTGGGGTATGGGAAAGTTTTCATGATTGGGCTAGGACTTTTCAGCACCTCCTTATAAATATTTTCAACTGTCTCTTTTTTTCTTTCTTTTTTTTTTATTTCCCTCTTTATAAAATTTCTGCAATTTTTTTCTCTCACTCTTCTTCCTGAATCTCAATGTTGTTTTTATTTTAGCTTGTTCTGCCAACATCATCAACTTCAGAGAAAGCCTTACTGTTGGTATAATTCAATCAAAACAACAACAACAACAGAGATGAGTATATCAGAGTGAAGAATCAACTGCTAATTACATTACCAATTGTTGAACATGACAAGCTGATATATAAGTAAGTTGGGTGGGGGGCAATGAATGTATCTTAATGTTAATCAACAGTTTTCACTTTTTTTTTTTACTTTCTTTAAAGCAGACATTGTTGTTGCCATGGGCTCTATTTCCCTTCATTACATTCTCAGGTGATGTCCCCCACCATCTCCGACACATGCCCAGTAGTGTTGCTGCTTTGTCAGTAAATTTCCTGCAGCCCCAAAGCCTAACATTTGTGTTTTTGGCACTACTGAAATTATTCACTCAACACTAAAGACTTTGCAAATATTTCTACTCACTTTCTAACAATGTTTCCCATCTGAGTGTGTGTGTATGGGTGAGGCAAATAGCATTTTAAGTTTCATCAAGGTAGGGTAGGTTTTTGCAAGTTTATTAAATCAGGTTTTTAAAGCAAACTGCAGTTCTGTATTCAAATATGAAATTCAATTTCAGAGTATATACATATTTCTGTGTATATTTTCATTAATGTAAATTAATCCCTCTTTAAATATCTGGGATATTCTTTAACAGACGATAGAAAATGGGACATTGAAATCCAGAGGAACTTTGGGATAGCCAATAATGCCTTCCAAAAACTCAACAGAGTGTAAACAAACAGGAACATTTTATTAGAAACAAAGAAAAGAGTGCCAGACTGTTATTATCAGTCCTTCTATATGGCAGTGAATGCTGAACAAAGAGAAAGAAGAGACTTCAATCAAGATATACCTATCTCTTCTACTCTAACAGCTTCTTATCTTGCATCTTTCATCAGTGGAACTCCCTTCTTATCACCTGCTTCCCTGATAACTATAAACATCAATATTCAAATGTAATGTCAATCAACATCTTCTGATGGCTTGACCTTGATCCATGTCCTTCTCTTTATCCTTTTCCTAAACACTCCTCTTTACTCTCATTCTCTGTAACCCCTTGCATGCTAGTGGCACTCCTGGCTTGCTTGGGGTGATTTGCTTAGAAAAAAAAATGTGGTTCAACAAAAGGATACTGAGAGTACAGTAGGCTGGACATATGAGCAATGACAAAGTTTTCATGAAAATGGAAACAAAAAGGATATTTATACTTAGAATTAGAAAAAGACTTCTATGTGGCATGTCCTTTTAGGATGTTGGCGATCATGATGTATCCCAATTTCTTGTCTTTTTTAGCTCTTAGTAAATTTTTGTCTTTTTGCTATATCTCCTAAACCTTGTTCTGCCATTTACACAAGCTCATTAGGTAGGCAATGTGTTGTTTTTCACCATCCCTCTTACCTTCAAATATATCCAGCAATTGTCCAATTTTCCAAGCCCTCTTTCCTCACGGTGCCCTAGAAATTTTAACTATTTCTTTCTGATGTTAAGTATAGGTGTTTCCCTTCATTCCATTTTCTCTAAAACTTTGTCATTCCACATATGTTCAGTCCTTCGTATTCTCAACATACTTCTATCGAACTGCATTTCTGTTGCTTCAAGTCTTTTCTTCAACTGTGAGGAGATTTTCCAGAATTTACTGTCATATAGAATGACTGATATTACATAACAGTTCAGTAGACTTTTCTAATGCAATTTGGGAAGGCATCTAAATGCACCTTTACATTTTCTGTTTTCTGTTAAAACACTTCCCAACAATATCTAAAAAGGATAATGAGCTAAGAAGACTTGTAGAATCTAACACTTGTAGGACATATTAAAAACAAGATGCATGAAGGAAAGCAATGAGTAACCTATGTATCAAGCCTGTGTAAATGGATGGCAGGACAGGGTCTTGATGGAATGGTGATAAGACAAATCTTGCTACAAATGAGAGAAACTTGTGGAGAACCGTGATCACCCAAGTCTCAAAGGGACATTAATATTGATCTATTTGGATGCACAAGTTGTTGGTTACAATTGGTGGAGGATGACTGTTAAAAATATACCCCCATTTGTACACAAATCCGACAGATGCATGATGGGATTCTTTCGCAACCAATAAAAAAATGGAAATTCTTGGACTTAACCACATTTTATTTCTTGCCTTGAAGCCAGAGCTATGGTGACTTTATTTGCATGTGAACACAGTTTTTTTGTTAACCTTTTGCTTTATTAAGCATTTTTTGGAGTGAAACAGTCTATAGTAATACCCTTGGAAAAAGCAGGAATACGTCTTTCTCAAGTGACCTGAGTATTTTACATTTTTGGAAATATCTACTTATATGGATATTGTAAGCTTGTAAATATTTAAAATCCAAGGAATAATGCTGTTAACCTTGATGTAATCATTGAATATTGTCTAAGTTCTGCAGTTTCTCCAAGTTAGAAATCTGTTTAATACATGAAGGTAATGCATTGCATTTTCGTCTAAGACAGTACAGTCAAGTTCTTTACATTCTGTTCTTACTATCCAAATCCCTAGAGGCATAAATGCCTACATTTACTTTGCTTCATGATTTGGAAATAATTCACCAAAGATTTTCTTCTTCATTTTTTCCATCTTCTATTATTTCTGTTGGCATCATCCTGAAAGAATTTCCTATTGTAGTATTATCCTAACATTAAAGCTGTGTGTATTTGGCAGGCACCATAACCATATTCTTAAGAAAATTTAGTCTCACATTCCAACAGCTAGAAGACTTGACAGATTCAAAGAGAAGATGATGTCAAGGGACCTGCCAGTGAACATTTTTAGTTCAATGCCATGGAAGATAGCGCTCGGCCTAGTAGACATGGTGTGAACAAGATTTTTGCCATGATCAGAAACACATTGAAGTCTATTGTGTGTATATCTAAATTTTTTTCTGAGAAATTTCATTCACTAAAAATTCTTTTCTTTTCAACTGATTTCCATTGGTTATATATATATATATAATTTGAACAAATTTCTGTCAAAGAATTAAAATGGAGATTATCTATAAAAAGCCTTTAATATCGAAATACCTTGCTATATGGGCCAGTTGTAACAAATTTAATATAGGAGATAAAAAAATTGAACATAGAATAGTATGTGCTGGAAGTAATTTTGCACAACACTGCAAAACTAAAACATCAACCTGAAAAGGAGTCATGTTCTTAAATAGCCTCATCAGATTGAGACTTTCATATGGATGTCATGCATGGTGCCAAATCTGTTCAGAAATATCTAAACTGCCTACTGTATACAATTGCATTCTAAGGTCAATGGTTAAAAATGACTTTGAGTGAATGAAATATACGAATCTTGTCAAAGACAAGCCTTATTCAAACATTATTGATTAGCACTATAGAATTACAAATAAACAAGATAACAAAAACCATATCAATTGAGGACTTTCAACAGTGTAACTGTTAAAACAGATAGCACATGAAATTTGAAGAGAAAATAAGGATATAATCAAAATATTGATATTACACATTACTTCAAACAAAAGTTTAGGAAGAGCCATCAAATACTGGAAAGAGTGAAAACATCTACTAGACTTGAGAAACATACTTTCCTAAAAAAGTTGTTCAAGACAAATATTTTATAAATTTCAATGGAAATGAGAACTGGTTGCTCAGTTAATGAATGCTAAATATTTTCTTATAAGGAAATGGCTAATATTACCATTAGCAATATCAAGAAGCAAAAATAAACCAAAATAGAGATTATGTTTTTTTTTCAAAGGAAACATTTAAAAAAATACAATATTTACTTGATCATCCATACAGTTAGGGACAGTCGTTGAAACATATTTTGGGTTAATTCAAAAGTCTGGAGAGCAGAAAACCTAAATTATGGAAAAAGAATGATGATAACAAAAGTAATTTTCTAAAAGAAATTTATCATTTATATCATCAAATAACCTTTTGAAACACTTCAACATTTTGTCTGTTTCAAACTGGCTTTGGGTTTTTCAGTCATTAATTCCTGAATCTTGATTAAAGTAGAAATATTTGTTATAACTAAAATGTTCTTTGTATGAAAACAACAAGGAAATTAACAAAAATTAACTGAATTGATTTTGTCAGTGTTTTTATTAAACATTGATTATAGGTTTCTAAATTCTCAAAATGTCTGCAATGAAATATTGGAATGGGTTTAGTTTGAGTAATTTAAAAATGTTCAGATGAATTCAATTTTTGTCTTCACCTCATATCTGCATAATCCAAGTCTGGAAAGCTGAGTTATAGATAATCAAGGAAATACTGTATTCTGTTAGAAATTATGGATTAAATTAAAAAAATATTAAATCTTTTTTATTTAATCTTCAAAAATTTAAATGTAATATTAATCACCATCTTCTGTATTTTTTATCCTGTTCTTTTATTGTCCTTTCTACTCAATAATATTTTGTCAGTTTCTTTCAGTAACCCCTTATGTCTTAATGGCTTTATTACCTTGCTTGGGGTGAAATGATTAAAAAAAATAATAGCATAATAAAAAGAATCATCAAGGACAAATATTTTGAGTTTATTATAATTTACAATTTATGGGATCTGTCTATATTTCTGAGATGAGGTATTATGTACACTATTTACATTATTTAGACTATTGTCCTCATCTTTGTTGCCATAATTATCCGATCCTTCAGTATCTGTCTATATTTCTGAGATGAGGTATTATGTACACTATTTACATTATTCGGACTATTGTCCTCATCTTTGTTGCCATAATTATCAGATCCTCAGTATCTGTCTGTATTTCTTAGATGACGTATTATGTACACTATTTACATTATTCAGACTATTGTCCTCATCTTTGTTGCCATAATTATTACAACGTTTCGGCCATTGTACGCTCTGGCCTTCTTCAGGTGGTTGGAATGTCAAACTGAACCCTTTATTTCACTCACTGGGGTAGACTGTTCTAGTTCCACGTGCCATGATTAATGGATGTCTGTTATCAGTTATACCCTTTGGGTCCTGTCACTGGATCTAACCAATGTCTTTATCCACTGTGCCATGTGTCATTGAGCACACATGGCACAGTGGATAAAGAGTGTGTGTTCATAACCCAGTTAAGGCAGTGGAGAACTTGGAGAGGGAATTAACAGGATATATATATATATATATATATATATATATATATACACTATTTTTTTAATCCTTCTGTAATGAGGGACCAACTCCCCTAATTCATCTGCAAATGTAGAAAGAAAATAAGGGATAAGCAAGCTGTTTCATTTAGTTGTTCTTGTGAAACATGAAGCCATATCCAGAGGGGACGTAAAAAAACGTTTGGTTCTGCAGAACATATCCAGAGAGAAATGGGCTCATATTATTCTCTCTAGGATCAATAACAAAGTGGAATAATTCTTGAGAGCATGAAAAAAAAAAAATAAAGCAGCATCTATTATCCTGTCAAGCAGATGCATATGGCAGGTCAGTGGGGATTTCAAAATGGCAGTGTTTTCTTTGCTTCGCAAAGAGGGAAGTGCCAAACATCAGCTTTTATGCTATTCATTTACACCAAATAGATTTTTATGGGATGGGATTTCAAGGTCTATCCCCATATGTTGTTTTTTTTAATACAAAACAGAGAAAACAGGGATTCCAATCCTGATTTTAAATTCAGAGTTGTCGTTGCCTAAGACTGGTTGCCAACCAAAAACTAGAGAGCACTCTGCAATACAATTCTACCTACAGTGGAGAGATGAATTCTTGCCATTTCCAAGAAACTTAGTAATTGCAGGCAGCATGTGTATTGAATGTTTGAGTTGGAATGTTTATCTCACAACAAAAATGGCAGACTCAGTATGTGAGTCTAGATAATAAAATACAAAGAAACAACTAAAACCAATTTATATACAAACAAATAATAATATATTATTAACAAGACTAAAAGTTATATTGTTGCAAGCAAAAAAGATAATGATATGATATATATATGTGACAATGCAATGAAATGCATGTGACAATGCAATGAAATGCATGTGACAATGCAATGAAATGCATGAAAATATTTAAAGACTAGTGAATTGTTGATGCGAATGAAGTTGCATATATATGTGCCTGTGTACGTTTCCGAATGGGAAACAATGTTTTCATGATAGACCTACATCCTAATGTGTCGAAAGAAAAATAGGAAAAAGAGAATTATAGAAAATATTACAGTGTATTTATAGGTTCAGAAAGTGTCCTCTAGTGGTGTTTTTAAGGGGAGACAAGGTGGAGTAATGGAGAGTGACTCAGATTGGGGAATCAGAGAGCTGAGTTCAAATTTCATTTGAATCCATTACATTCACTTACGCGCTAATAACCTTGGGAAATGGATGAATCCTCTTTTTCTCCACTCAGCTATGGGTAAATAGCAGGACAGACTGGATTGTCTTAGATAGCAACTAGTCTACTGCAGAAAGAAATGGCAACCTACTGCAGGAAAAAAAATCTGCATCATCAGTCATGTATCAAAAGATACATGATCCCCTAAGCATGTATCACACATGGCACATAACTGAGTGAAGTGGGGTAACTCTATCATATAAATGAAGAACAATTAGTTCTATATAGAGTGTGAACTTGGTTAAAGCATTTCCTTTTTCATTTGTGCTAATAATTACTTAACCTGTACCGACTTATGTAAACTATCCAGTAATAATAAGAGAAGAAAATTATATTGATAAAACCTGGTAGAAATTCCATGTTTTTTTATTTATTCTTTCTGACTGAATCTATTTATCAATGTTGTAGAATTACTAGCAGAAAAAGCATCTAATCAAATAATTTTACATTGCATTTTTTTTCTGTAAAATCATCTTTATATTCTTTCATGCTGAGAAAATGGACCATGGTAAATCTTTACAATAAATATTCTTTAAAAAAAGGAAAAAAAAAAAAAACAGAAAAAAATTATCTGATCATATATTCTAACATTTTCTCTTTCTTTTGTATAAAATCATCTTTATGTTCATGGATGTGGTAATGGTAGTGTTAACTGTTTCCCTACAAAGAAACATGACACATTCACTGCCAGCCAGTACTGCTGTCCATTGAAATTTATAGAACTTTTCTCTAAAAACGTTTTTTAAGAAAAATAGTTTTCTGAAGTCCAGTAGCTATTATCTCTCAAGTACTGATAAGAGTTTCCTTCCTAACCTTTTATGAGAAGTAGTGTGGAATATTAACACCCTGATTATATCATTATTTCCTTTTCAAGTTACATGTGCTATCCAATAGTCCACAGTAAATCTTTACAATGAAGATTCTTATAAAAAAATTACACTATATTTTTTAAATAATTTAACTATTTCCTCTGGCGATTTTAATTAAATTTTTATGCTTTCCTTCCATTTCCAAATAATAACATCAACTTCATTTTATCTTTAAATTTCTTTGATGTTTTTTTTTTTCATTTGATCAGATTATTTTATTCCACTTGATTATTGCTTTTTTATTGTTTTCTGCTCCTGGGCAATTTAAACATTGTTATTCAAAACACTGTAAAATAAGTGGAACCATCTGGAGAAGTTTTCTTCCAATAACTAAATTCTCCAATATTTTGCAAGCTTTAGAAATCTTCTTCGGGATTTAAACAAAGAAACAATGAGATTTATCTTTAAATATGAGTCCATCTTTCCACAAAACACTCATTTCACATTTATATATATATATATATATATATATATATATATATATATATATATATATATATATATGTATATGTATATATATATATATATATATATATATATATGGCACTCCAAAATTTATTATAGTAATGTAACTAAAATAACTGTAAATGGCTAATACATTAGTCAGAATCGTGTAAGTGTTGGACAATTTCTGCATTAAGTTCAGGGAAATGAAATTTTGTTTGCATACAAGAAAAATATAATAAAAAACTTAAACTCGCTTTGACTGTGTTGTTTAATCAACAGTCCAGAAATTTGTTATTAAAATAGTTCTGGCTAATAACAATAAAATGATATGGTAAATAATATTAAATTAATTACTGACACTTTGAACTGCATGTCATCTGCTTCAATGATTTTCTTTTTTATTTTAAGTAACTGTATGGTGACTTTATTGCCACCCTATATATATATATATATATATATATATATATATATATATAATGTGGAGAAAACAACTGAAAAGTTGCAAATTAAAAACATTGAATGTTTTTTTTGTGAAAGTATTTATTTATATTTTTATATATATATATATATTTGATATTTCAGATCTGCCCCGATCTTTCATCAGAAATAACTGTATTCAGAAGTTTGTTTACAAGTAGCGTCCGTCATGAGACGCGGACGTTACGTGATGTGGAATTTTTAACTATATCTAAAAAAAAATTTTTTTTAACTATTGAAATATTTAAACAGATTTAAATTTCCCAAGTCTTTGTTTAACCCTATGACAACTATTCTCAGTGTCTGACAGTCAGTTTATTACCATGTAACTTTTAGTAATGTGCATGCTTACTATGTATTTTAATAATATCCAGAAAAACATAACATACACACTATGTGGCTATATATAATGGATATTAAGCATGGTATTTAAAGAATTAACATTAGCCTGTGTTTGTTATGTATTTCTGTTGAATGTCTAACAGTTCATATATGCAAAATCTCAGATAGAACATATCTTTAAAAGGATAATATGAAAAAAGGAAAACTTAGCTTATATGTTTCCTCCTCCAAGGAGATAAACATGTCGGCTAAGTTTTTGTTTTGTCTATATATATTTTTCTTAATGTATATTTTAAAATAGTCTAAATAATGTGAAATAATTCATGATTAAATTAGCTAATTTTCATTGAATTCAATATTTCTACAATATTTTTGGAAGATCTTTAATTTTCAGTGCTTATATTTTTTTCTGTCAGCATCATAACTTGTGTTACTAACTTGTGTTAGATGATGAAAATCAACATTGAAACACCTGCACCCAAAAGGTTTCTCATCATGGTAATTGCAAAAACTTGGTAAAGTAAATTAATTTAATGTTTATTTCACACAGATATTTCATCTCCTTCATTCCAATGGCATGGTTTTATCTGCTATCAGTTCATTCTGTCCAATTTTTCTCAATGTTTCTGTAGAAAGCCAAATATTAACAGCTGGGCTGGTATTATTGGGGATTAGTGAATATGTATGTTAAAAATCAGAAGGAAAGATATTTGTGAAGGCATGTTCAATAAAATTCAATCCTCAACAATATTCATTAAGTTTGAACAAATCATATAAAAAACAAAATTTAAGAAAACCAAGGCAAATTGAATGCAAACAATACTGGTTTGTATACAATTAGAATATATACAAATGTGTTAAAAAAACTGTTAAATGTTTTGTGCTGATGTATTCTATCTGGTGTGTTGGTTTTTGCATGTTAGAAGCTTTTTGAATGTGTCAATAAGATTTTGTTTGAAAAATAAACAGTTGTTGTTTTGTGCAAGTGTTTATGTACAATTGTTTTTTTAGTCAACCGAAGTTGCATACCCTTAGTTGTGTTTGTATGAAATGTTTTGAGTTATTAGTACTTGTTTTGTAGTGATGGAAAATGTCACTTTTGAAGTATAATAATGAAGTTTGTAAAGTTTTTTGTTTGACAGAGAGAGAAAGATTATGCCAAATAGCTGTTGAGTTAGAGTTTGATTTGCGCGGGAAGATCAAGATTTTTGAATTGTGTGAATTTGTTTTGGCATCTCTCTGGATGCAGTTGAGTTTTTTCTTTTTATATGTTTTTAGCTAGAAACATAGGCTCAAGAAATTTGAGCGCCAAAGAGATTTTTCATGTGCATTTTAGGTTGTTAACCAATGAGAAACTGAGTTGTTGAAATTAGTGTTCTGATTGGATAACAGGTGTGTGTGGGTGTAAAATGGATTGTTCTGCTAGTAGGGGTGAAGGATAACGTGGATGATTCCACAGTATCATAAATTCATGTGCAACACACCTAGAATGGTAAATAGATCTCATCATTTTACGGCTTAGAGTAAGCATAATTTCTATTTTAATGATTTTTTTCTCACACTTCTTACTTGTGGAACTTGCTTCTTGCTTTCCTGTCAACTCTAACCGTCAAAATTTTAAAAGCATCATCATCATCTTGAAATGTGTGCTTTCCCAGTTTCCTTCACTTTCAGTAATCACTTCTGTCTTAGTGGCTTCATTGCCTTGCTTGAGTTGAATGATTAAAAAAAACTGACTTCATGAGATCTGTGTAAATGCCAAAGACATTGATAAGATTTCCTCAACACTATGCAAAAGATGCGAGTAGGAGCTTCTACAACAGCGTAATATAAGTAAAATGAATGAGAAAGTTATCAAAGAAAGCAAACATAAAAGAATCAAGCAGCTCCCATAACAGTTACAAGGAACATACAGAAAATCTATGATGTTGGGAAGGGTCTTTAAGTCATTTCTTTAAAGAGAATAGTTCAGATGCTGTGGCAAATTTTGCTGGCACTGTTCATCACAAAGGACGTCATTTTCAGGGTAGGGTTATCAACAAAAAGAAATAGTATTTTTGAAGAGAGATGATGTGCTTGAACATGCTCAGAAGTACAAGTTCAGCAAACTTAGTAAGATTCTTATCTCTAACAATTTACTGGGAAACAGTAGACACACTGATACACAATACTGCTGAAATTTTTAAATGGATTAAAAATTTATTAGCACTCTACATTCAAATGTCATGCAATTCTCAATTTGCTTCACAATCTGGCAACCTTGTTTTGATGAAATATTTAAGAGGTTATGTTAGTTTCAGACACTTCTAGGAATGACTGCAAAACATTTTCCTGTCTCCTTTTATAGACATAAGCTCGCAAATGTATGCTGGAATGTTTTCTAGTCAATAAAATGGGCTGGTTCTTGGTTTGACTCAACGCAGTCCCAGTCTGTCTTGTCTTGAAGTCAGAATGCTATGTTTGATTGCCTGAACTTGCTTTTGTGCAGTGATGCCAATTCTTAGTTTGTGAACTTTTTAACATATTATTGTTGCTTTGCCTTATTACTGTTAATTTGCCTTGCATATATTGTTTTCTTGCTTTATATTATTTTTTGCCCTGTTCTTTTTCTTGTTATAGCTTATTAAAAACTTGGGCAGTTCTATTACTTACTTTGCTTTTGACCATGGCTATTCACTATCTTGATTTTGTTCAGTCAAAAAACAACAATAAAGTATCAGTTGCTCTAACAGTTTAGACTTTTGAATCTGATAATGAAACAATGTTTTGAAGCCACTGAATGTTATGGATTTAAGTTTCAAAATATATTCCAAATTCTTTTTTTTTTACTGAAAAGAAGCTCACATATAAAGATCCACATTTAATAAACTGATGGGAAATTGTGATACTTTGAAGGTTGTTTCTGATTTTAATTTGATCACATTACATGACCAAAATACATATTATTTTGATATGTGTAAACAGAAAAATTTCATTAGAAACAATGAAAAAAATGCTGAACTTCATATCAGTCTTACTATATGGCAGTGTATGCTGGACAATCTCATCATAAATGTGTTTCTACAGAAGGATACTGATAAGGCCATAGACATGTGAACAACAAAGTATTAGAGAAAATGGAAACAAAAAGAACCCTTATACTTAACATCAGAAAGAGACAGTTGAAATTTCTCGGGCACAGAATGAGGAAAGAGAGTTTGGAAAATTTTATACTCACTGCGTAGATTAAGGGAAACAAGACAACAATGCATAGCCAACTTGAGTAAATGGAGGCAGAACAAGGTTTAGGAGGGATAATAAAAAGACAACATTTATTAAGAGTGTTGAAATCTGTCAACCCAGGTTTTTGTTGTTATCTGAGTGTCAGGATTCCACACAGTTAACAACAAGAAAAACACATCTTTTAAATGAAACATAAAAAATTATTCTCTGAATAAGATGTAGAAGCAGAGCATCAGTTGAAACAAAATTTATATATTCTCAGAAATATACAATCACATTAAAATGTTTAATTTTCCTTGCAGTGAAGTTTGTTTTATCAACTAATTAAGTGTTTGAAGTCAGATGTAAGATGTATGGACAGACTTAATTTATGACAGTCAGCTTAATGTGTTTGACAGAGCATCAGCCTTAGTCAGTTGCTGCTGGCTATTCTCGTTTATTGTGTAGGTGTGTGTATGCACATGTAGATCAAATAGTCCTTCAAAATTGCATTGAACCCTGGAAAGCATTATGCTTCTATTTTTATATCTGTAAAAGGGATTCAAAATCTAATTTCACATAGAGGTGTATGGATGCAATGTTTTTATTGGTTAGAAATAATTTCACGCTGACTTACGAAAATCTTTTTCATGAATTTGGTAGAAGTGGTGAAGAGATTTATTATTGTTATTTTCTAAAGAGTTCAAAAATAACATGTGGTAGGTCTAAAATCTTCTCTGCCAAGTATTTTGGTGGTATTTGCCCTTGTATTTATTGTTCAAACAACCTTCTGATGGGATTTTATATATATGATTTAATTCCTATAAAAGGAAATTATAGAGAGTTGTGATTGCCAACATCCTTAAATGACATAGAAGAAAAAGAATGTTTTTTATATGGCAATGAATGTGTTATTTCTATGCTTTTAGAAGAAAGGGTTGGTATTAAAAAATTAATCTCTATCTTATCTAACATTTAAAAATGTCAGCAGACATAGCTCAACACTTGAAAAGCACTGGGATAAAATGCTTTGTTTGGATTCATTTGGATACATTTATAATCACTGATCTCTCTTACTCATTGTTTGGAAATGCTGAATCTAGACTTGGAATAGGAAAAAGAATGAAATGAAGTTTTTTGTATATCTTGATTATGAGGCTGTTGTATGGTCATAACATTACAAGCTACCAAGTCAATGCAGGCAACTGATTGAAAGAGAGAGCTGATTTTGTAGAATATCTAACATGTTTTTTTCAGATTGTGTTTTTTTTATTATATGAATGGCTATGAAGCATTCAAGGGAGTTTTATCAATTATAGTTCTGAGGGAGAAAAAAATTCCAAGTTTTCACTGCCATACATTCATCTTAATGTTTACATTGTTGCCACATTCTTAGAAGTGCTTCATTTAAAAAAACTTTTACTCATAAAATCTATATTTCAGCATAAGAAATACATATACATGAGGTAAAGAAAACAGTTGGAATCAAGTCACGAAAAAGGAAGCAACAATGTAAAAAACATTCCTCATAAAAAAAAACTAATTTGTTAATTTCTTATATTTTTACATCTCTTTATAATATAGTTTTATGGATCAGACATGTATTTCAGTGAAAAATATACAATGTGAAAATGATAACATTGCATGATTTTATGAACTATAAAAATAAATACAAAGGAGTGCTGAAAAATTCTTGGCCCGATGAAAAGGCCTCTTAAAAACAGAATCTGAGATTTAGTTATTTCATCAGTTTGGGAAGTGGATTGGGTTAAGAACTGGGCAGTATACTTCTGTGTATATATATATATATATATATATATATATATATATATATATGTATGTGTGTATATATATATATATACACACACACACACACACACACACACACACACTCACAAACACAAATATTTGTGGACACCCAGCATTTTCAAAAATAAAAACACCTTAAAATTAGATATTTTTACGTTTTTTTAAGTGAAAGTTAAAATATAAGTACCTACAGTGTATTTTCTTTTATTTTTCAGTCTTTCTCTAGGCTCCTCTTACAACCAAAAATTTCAAACTTGAATACATCTTTGTGGTGGTTTTATTGAAGAAAACAAAATATGATGCTGTTGTATGATAATATTATTTTTTTTATAGCTGTGCTTATTTTTTGTTAAAATAAAAGCAAATACACTGTAGTTACTGAAATTTTATCTCATACTGTAAAAGAATGTAAAAATGTCATTTTAAGGTGTTTTTAAAGAAATGCAGGGTGACCCCAACTTTTGGCCCATAGTGTATATATTTATTTCTTATTACTTTAAATGTCACATTTTAGTAGATATATATGTCTGAGATGATGCCCTGTTCTTTTTAAACAGTGTAAATTACATCTAGTGGCCTATGCATTTGAGAGTCTTAAAGAAAATGTGTCATTTTGCAAGGTTTGAACCTGAGTCCAGCCCCTGTAGAGGAAACCATTGTCTGTTCTAGCATGCTTTAGACTGCCCAGCCAAACTGTTATTTTTCTATAACTTCAAACATTATATTTAGTGGATATATGTTTAAGAAAACTTCAGCATTTTTTAAACAGTGTAACTCTATGTCTACTGGCCTGTGCTTCAAAAGTCTTAATAAAGAAAATGTCCATTCCAGCGGTGATATTTAATTTATTAAGACTCTCAAATATGCAGGCCTGTAGACATGGAGTTACACTGTATAAAAAAATGAAATTGTCTACTCTAACATGCGCATCAACTAAATATGACATTTAAAGTTATAAAATATACTGGACTTTCCTGTTGAATTTAACATATGATGATCAGTTCCTATGAAACTGACAGTCTGACACCAGTACATGAGATTTCATTATAGTGGTGAAGGTTTTATGCAGAACCATCCAGACTTTTTGAAGGGCCAAATACAGAGACATGGCACACTCTATGCCACAAGGTCCCAAAACGACCCTCTGCAGGTTTTGAATTCAGAGTTCACATTCTCCTAGACCAGTTGCCATCCAAGGCTATGAACCCAGTCTGCCCTGCTATTTACCCATAGCTGGAGGGAGAAGAAGAGGATTCATATGTTTCTCAAGGGTATTAGCACGTAAGTGAATGTAACGGATTCAACTAGAATTCAAACTCATCTCTCTGATTCCTCAATCCAAGCCACTATCCATTACTCCCCCATGCCTCCTATAGTAATATGATATATATATATATATATATATATATATAAGGTGTATCAAAAATACTTTTACAAACTTTGGGGGCGAGTACCTCCCCCCAAAACTAGGACAAATATCAATATAAACATATGTTTGCAAATACTTCAATTTTGAGTTATTAAGATTATGGTAGATGGCTCTCTGTTGCCATTCATGTACATTTGTGGCTAGTGTGTCTTCAAAGTTTAATGTGTTTAGTAGTGAGTTATCTGAGAAGTTTTTCATTTAACAATGGCAGGATATTAATCTCGTGGGCAGACAGATATTTTTTTATGTACAGCTGTGCTAATGCTAATTGATGCGAGGCTGTACAGCTGTATCATGTTGTTTTTCCAGACCAAAGGCACCTGAGACATCCAACCTTTGCTGCTGTTTATCATCGCATTGCTGAGACAGGATCCATGACACCACAAACTAGGGATCGAGGAAGACCGAGATCCGCATGTATGCCTAAACAAAAATGAAGGATTTGCAGATTTATGTTTATATTGACTTTTGTCCTAGTTTTGGGATGAGGAATCAACACCCATAGTTTGTAAAAGTATACTGTGTGTGTATATATATATATATATATATATATATATATATACAGGGTTTCCCAAAATAATGTATACACTCTTTGAATCGTTATAACTTATTCAATTTATTTATTTTGACTTGTAAATAAGATTAATACAAGAGAAAGAATACACATTGAAAGAATGAATTTGAGAGTAAAATATACAAAAAACATCAAAAATTAACTTTAATAAGATAAAAGCTACTTGGGACAGAATGTTCATATAATGATGAGTTCAAATCAAGTGCTCAAACTGGTTGCCGTTTTATTCAATACACTTTTCATATCTTAAAGACCTACATACATCCAGTACCATTTCCTCTGTTATTTGAGCACATTCTTCTTCAATTGCTACTCTCATTTCAGCAATTGTTTCAGGTTTTCTACTATAAACTTTGTCTTTTAGAAACCCCCACAAAAAGAAATTCAAGGGTGTCAAATCTGTTGATCTAGGTGGGCTTCTAATCCATCTGTTTTGCCTATTTTCATCCATATATATATAAAAAAATGTATTATTAACTATTAATATTTAAAGAATGTATACATTATTTTGGGACAGCCTATATATATATATAATTTTTTTTATATTATAACTTTTAATGTCATGTTTAATTGATATGCTTGTTAGAGTAGACATTCTCATTTTTTAAACAGTGTAACTCCATGCCTACTGGCCTCTGCATTTGAGAGTCTTAATAAATTAAATAACCCAGTGGAAGGGACATTTTCTTTATTAAGATTCTTGAATGCTGATGCCAGTAGACATAGAGTTACGCTGTTTAAAAAATGAGAATGTATACTGTCATCTCACAAATACAAGTAACAGGAGTCAAATGGCATCCAGTTTGTGAGCCTTGTTTAAATTTCTAAGAATTCTGGCTATTACTATCTTTACAGGATAGTAATGAAAAGTTCATAGACTGTACAATTCAAAAGAAATATGCATGCAGCTAACACTCTCTGTTACCTAATCCTAGTGAGTTACCATTCGCCCCTGCATGGAGTATTGCTGCCATATATGGTCTGGAGCCCCTGCTGTTTGCCTCAGGGTTCTTGATAAGATCTAGAGACGGATATGCAATGTAATTGGCCCTGATCTGTTATCTCATCTGCAGTCGCTCTCTCACAGACGCGACGTTGCCTCGCTCTGTCTTTTTTACAAATACTTTCACGGTAATTGCTCCGAGGAGCTGCTTTCGCTGGTTCCTAGGCCTCATGAATTTAAATGTCCCACGAGGCTGGCATTCCGTTCCCACCCCTTCACCGTTGAAACTGTTAGATGTAGACGTCTCTTCTACTCCAATAGCTTCATGTCTCACACATCTCGCCTGTGGAACTTATTCCTGTTTCCCTGACAAATACAAGCTCCAACTATTTAAGTGTAACATCAATCGACATCTCCAGCTGCCTTGATCTATCCACTTCCCTTCTCCACATCCTTTCACCTTTTATTCCTATCTGCTCTCGCTCCAAATCTTCTGTAACCCCCTTGCCTTGATCGATCCACTATCTTTCTCCACATCCTCTCCTTTACCACTCCTATCTGCTCTTCCTCCAAACCTTCTGTAACCCCTTGCATGCTAGTGGCTTCCAGCCTTGCTTGGGGTGATAAGCTTAAAAAAAAAAAAAAAATCTTCATACTATGTAGTCATGTTTGCTGACTAGGCAAGGTTTTGTAAAGTTATATTAGAATGGGTCTGTGATTTTTATGATGCATGACAAATTCAAGCAATACACTTCAAACATTTTAAAGATCAAAAATCAGCTACCAAAACCCTGCAAATACTTTATCAGGCTTTGGGCTAATATTTAAGTTTGACAGAGGTTTTTGGGTATCATACATATTTCCAGTTCAGTTGAGTGTCATTTTAAGATGGTGAACATCCTGAGGAAACTGGTAATAATAATAATAATAATAAGCTATTGCTTTATAAGAAATCATTTATTGACTGAAAAGCTAGTGCTACTGTTGAAGGAAATTTATAAAATTTTTCTATTAAAACAATTTTTCAGGTATATAGGTTTCTCAAGTCCACTAACTGGTATTGGTCTTCCCAGTTATGTTATTGGGCTTTCTTCCTGACATTTTGTTTAAAGTAGTGTAGGATATCAACATTTTGATTATGTCATTATTTTCGCTTTGAGTTAAACACGCTTATGAGCAATACACCAACAAATATGGAGGCATTTATGAGAACCATAACTGAACAATCTATTGAGTGAAATCAGTTATGGAGCCTATAGGTGATTGTAGTCAGGGATCTTTTTGCTACCCCCAGGTATGAACAAAGACAATCCAAAAAATGTCATATTTTGGGATTATCCTATTTTGTCTGCCAGTTGCCCTCTGCTAATGTCAGGGGATATTCTATAAAGAATAAAAGAAAAGGATAAACTCTTTTTTTTCTATCTTTGACTATGGGATGATATAGTGACATGATTTGTCTCGGTTTCCTTCTGATTGGAATTCTTAGTTCCAACTTCACCATGTGTCACTTGAATGCTATCTTCTTTCAAAAATCCTCATGCAACCACAATAATACCAATATGATAACCTATCACATTAATATGCATCTCTCCAGGAGAAAAGAACATATCTGTTTTCAACAAATGAGAAAATGCTACTATGATATTTTTCTTTTTATTATCATCTTGTTCTAATTCTGCTTGTATTTTTTTCAAAAGTTTTCTTAACATGATAAAACATTTTAATTTATAAGTAAATTAAAACTGAATTCATTTATTTTGAGATTGTTCAAATTTTCAAGTGAATGACATTACATATTTTAAGGATTTTTTAACATAAAATATTTAAAATCCACTTTTTATAAATTTTAAAGGTATATGAAATATGCTATGCTACCTGCTGATCAGAAAAATAAAACTAATGCAACCACAATAATACTTACACTACAGCCTATCATATAAATATTTACCTCTCATCAACACAAGAAAATATCTTAGTATAAGTCAGCAAAGAGTAATAGCAAAAAATTGTCCAACACAGAGAAATTAAGATATGAGTATGAAATAAGGTAATACGTTAAAGGAATGAATAAAAGGAATCTTTAAGAGAAACAGAAGACAGCTCTGTAATATATTTTCTATTCCTATTTAGAACTCATTGGACAAATATCCTTGGCATTTGAAAACTAAACAGCAACTGAACTGCTTCCTACAATAGGCTATCTTATGACTCTTAATATCTTATTTCCACTCGGGGAAACATTTTAGTTTCAATCAAACATATTACACTACTTCCTGTTCAGGAAAACCTCATGCAAGCACAATAATACTGATATGATGATCTATCACATTAATGTGTAGCTCTTTTTGCCAGAAGAATATATCCCCTTTCAAGAAATCAGAAAATCTCACTCCAATCTTACTCTGTTTTATTATTTGGTTCTAATTATGTTTGTATCATTATTTTCAAAAGATTTATGAACATGATAAACCATTTCCCTTTATTTTAAGACTGGTCAATGTTGTTACATATTTTAAAGATATTTTAACTTCAAATATTTAAAATTGTGTTTCTAGTTCTTGTAAGTGGAAGAGACGCAAAATGAACAGATGAAACATTGATAGAAAAAGTGAAATGTATGTCAAAAAACTCCTACAATTTATGAGTACAAGATCATGTCATTGGTTTATTATTTTTTTTTTTCTTCATCTACAACAAATCAGATTCTTTCAAGTTCAAGGAAATCAATACACCAGACTTTTTGCATTCATTAGCGTTTAATTTTTAAACATCATGAATTTTTTAAAACCAATTTCTCATTTGAATCATAGATTTGCATTTTAAAGTTTCGCAACTTCTTCAAGATGCAGTGATTGGGAACATTTTTCTGCTGCTCCTGACAGATATTTTTACACAATTCCCAAAATAGATGTGACTGAACTGAGCTTGCTGCTTGATAAAGGTTTTTTCTTAATGTTTTAGAACAAAATTTGCATGTGTTGAATGCTCCAAAGAAACCAGTCAAAGAATTTTTAGAATTGGAAAAAGACAGAAATGCTGAGTAATTTATATATATATATATATATATATATATATATATATATATATTATATATATATATATATTTATTCCCATACTTTATTTGACAAACTTATATATTGTATAGATGTTTTATATATAAATATATTCTTGTACTTTATTTGAAAAACTTACATATTTTATAAATGTACATGTTTCATATGAGCATGTATTTATAAAAATATATGGTCTACAAAATTTTATTTTTTAGAGCATATATAAAGGGAGGACAAATAAAGCTAAAGCCTTACATGTCATAGCTAATTGAATTTTGATCTGAAAGTCTCATTGTATAATGTCCATTCTGTGTGAATAGCTTGCACCACCAAATCAAGTGCATTGAGAAATTGAGAAGGATGGTGAATATGTTGACAAATATTTGTTGCATAAAATAAATATTTTTCTCATATTTGACTATTTGGTCAGGGAAAAAGACGAGAATGTGTGTGTGTGGGTGGGTATATATATATATATATATAATAATAATTTGCCACTCGATATCGAGGACACCCGGTGCAATGGACAGCTAGCTAGCGCATATGGCAACATTTGCACAGGCATTTTTGCAATTTCCCAACTGGGAAATGCCCACAGAGCCCACCTGCAGTTTATACTGTTATTGGCGTGTGCAGAACCAATTAACAGTTTTAGAGCGTTGGTGCGAACCCAGCGTGATCATAAATGAACAAGGCTGGCCACCTCAACTCGCAATCACAGTGTTTTTGTGATATCGTGCTAGCTTTGGCCAACAAGGTCTTCCACACAGTTTCCTCTCCCAAATTCATTCACAAGGTTTTGGTGGACCCGTGGCTATGGAACAGACACTTGCCAAAGGTGCCCTGTGCTTGGAGTCCGATAGCTGCTGAAATTAATTCCAGCCAGGATTCGAACTCGGTGCCTTGTGATTCTAAAGCAATGCCTTAGACCACTCTGTGATTCTAAAGCAATGCCTTAGACCAGTCTTGATGATATAAAGTAATTGTTTTTATGTGTCAATTTAAGGGGTGTTGGGTCATGCAAACACTTTAGTATACAAGATGTATTCTTCTTCTATATGCTGTGTCCCTTTAGGATGTGGGCGATCATGGCTCTTCACTACCTCCTACCACTCATGGCCCTTAGCAGTATTTCTTCTTCGGCAAAACTCATGCCGCCCATTCACACTAGCTAATAAAGTAAGTGTCCATCTGACTTATCTGCCTTGCCCTTGTCACACCCAATGAGGGTAAAGTTTTGCAAATGACAGCGTCTTTTTCCAATTCTGAATGTTGTACATCCCCTTTGCACTGGGGGTAGTCTTGGGGTGAGGGTCTTGATTCACTCATATGTTGCCTTCTTCTTTCTGTCATATTCCAGCTGGGTGATCACTAGTTGGTTTGTTCGGAGGTAAAATGAGAACTTCAACAAAAGGGATTTTGACTTATTACTTTATTAAACATGTCAATGTGTACATTTTTAACTAGCCAGTGGTGTTGTTATCCCACCCCTACTGGGGAGCAAGCCTTGAGACACAATCTTAACATGTCCATATTGTTCGACATGCAAATCTAACTCACTGAAATCACTTTCTATCTTTCTAACATTCCCACGTTTGGCTCAGCCAATCAAAAACAACTTCCTTTGTTTTCCTGTATCTGACCTCAAAGGTCAAAATGAGAAAGTCAAAGGTGAAATACAATTCTCTAAAAAATAATAGTCTGCTAGACTATTATTTAACATTTTTTACCCAAGCTTATATTTATTTATGAATTTTATTTCAACTACATTATATTTAACATGAGTATAAGTGTTCTTTTCATAACCATTTTCTTTAAGACTTCCTCATTGCTTTATCATTCTGTAGGCTACAATAAAAATTTATAAACTGGCCCTGTTAGAGGCTTGTAAATTGTATGTCTAGACCTGAAGCTTAAGGTGTTTGGGGTGATGAAAACACTTTACTATGCAAGAAAACTCAACCTATATTGAATTGAAAATTGTTCAGCTTCGAGGCTTGGAAATATATATATATATATATATATATATATATATATATATATATATATATATATATATATATATAGTCATGCAAGTGGTTTCATTGAGAAGACATAAAAAAGAAAGCACCAGAAAAACTATATCAGTTCTGGTCATCTCCCATTAGTGTTATTTTCCCCTTGAGCCCTTTGGAAGTATCTCAACCGTTAAAATATAAACAACTAGCTACTTAATAAAAAAAGAATAAACAAATATTGTTATATTCTCAGCTAATCACCTGTGTTTGAAAATAACTTTATGGCAAAATTATTTAAAAAATAAAGTAAAATAAAAAACAGAATACAAATATCTAAAATGCATTTGTTAGAATCTCTTTGATGATTGTAAATATATACACATATACAAACATCACAGCCTATACACATAAAAAAATGTGTGTGCATATACCTTGAAAATTTAAGTCTGAAGTTATATGAATGTTAAACAACTATGTTTTGATGTCTATATAGATAGATGCTTTCATAAACAGCTCTTTCATGTCAACATGAGTGGGTTGTAATGTCTTTTTATATAGTATATATATTAGAGTATGTACAGGATTTTATGCTAAGGTGCAAACATTTGATTCTATTTATGTGTTGACTGGTATTTGCAGAAAGCAAGAAAGGAGCATAATGGTCAGGCAGTACAAAAAATAGAAATCAGAGAGAACTTTGTAAATCAAAAACGAAAGAAAAATATAAAAAAATCCCTTTCTTCTCAAGCCAATTCTAATTTTCTTGATTTACAACCATTGGCTTTGTGGTGGTTCAGAGTTTTAAACATACTGCAGGTTGTTTTTCGTAAAAACCACACTCTCTTTGATTGGTTAATACTGTGGGGTGTGGCTTGGAATTCTGGAAACAGCATATTTCACTGTTAAACAGAAGTGGCATAAGGAAGGTGAGAGTGTATTTTGTCTTGTCTTTTCTCTGACATTGGTAAAATGAAGGAGTCAGAGTTGGCACTCACAACATGAAACAAAGAAAAAGTCAGTCAGGATTTGTTGTTCTTTGAACAAATTACAAAAGACCTGATCATTCTGAAGCAACAAAGGAGGAAAGATTTGAATGTTTATAGATTTCAGTTCTATTGTGATCTTTCAGTTTTTCTTTTATTCTCATTTTTTTGTTGTTCTGTTAAATTTTCATATTGAAAACTCTTGGTAAAACATAAAATTACTAACTCTGATCATATATATTGATTCTGTTGTTGAAATTGCTAGATATAACCATATTTTCTATGAAAATAGTCTCTTCTCTCAAACTTCTTGGTTGGGAACTCTCTTCCAGGTTCTTGCTTTTCTCTCAATTACAATCTTCAAAAATGTAAATGCAGAATTAACCATCATCTTCTATCTCCCAGAATCATGTTCTTTCTCCTTACTAACATTCTCTCACTTTCCTTCATTGCACCTTAGTGACTTTATCACCTTATTCGGGGTGAAATGAATGAAAAGAAAAAATACATTGCCAGATAAAAACCATCTTTGAAAAATTTCATTTTTATACAAAGTCTGAAATACAAACACCTCATTATAGAATATCATCTTAATGAATTTGGTTTTACTCAAAGCAAAATTTTCAACCTGTATTAAAAAAAAAAAATCAAACAAACTTTTCTCTCATAATGATAGAAAAAATATTTGAAATCTCCAAAGCTTTGGCTGAAAATAATATTAAATAATTTAAATTTTACATATTTTTAAGAAATATCAAAAACTGATCTTAGAATTATTTTCAAACAATATTTAACTAAACTTTAGACAAGGCCTCCCTATAGCATCTTCACAATTCTTCCTGGTGCTGCTTGTGTGTGTTATCTATGGCATTTTGGTTGCATATATATTAGGTGATACTCTGCAGTCTCCATCTGACTTTGAATAATTAGGTTTTATCTACTGTCCAATATGGAAGATATTTTGCATGACACCATTGCAGTTCAATGCCAAATCTGATCGGTTAGATTCTGACATTGGCCACTGTAACCTTGGCAGGGATAGCATTTGGGTGCTATCCCTTACCAAAGGGCAACCTCTGATTTAGTCATTATGTTTTTGAATTGAGTGCTGTCCTTCTCCAAGACTGTTTGCCAACCGTGGCTAGAGAGCATAGTCTACCTTGCTGTTTAAAAATTCACTGTAGAAGTTTGTTGTTGTTAAAACAATGTTTTGGCTGACCCATTCTTCAGCCTTCAAGTGACTTGGTTTTTGCTATTTTGTAAACAATATTTTGTAATTCTGCAGTGACAGTCTGTAAGATCTGATGAAGACCTAACAAAGTTATTTGATTGAAGCCATTTTTAATCCTTGATCGGAGAAAATTGCTATATGTACCTCATAGTTTGGATATTTCTGAATGAGTTGAATGCCATGTATGCAATTCACATGATAGTCTTGAGCTGACAAGGCTATTTAAGTACACAACTTGAGTTCTTTAGTTAATATTTTGGTTTTACAGCATCTTGTGGTGTTGGACAAAACAACCCCAAGCAAAGCCTATTCTTTGTTTAATTTATTTATCTCCTGCTCTAATTTTGTTATAACTGATACTATACTACTGGAGAGCAAAAGAGAGCAGCTTCTTGGCCTCACGTTTTCAACTGACTTGAAGTGGAGTGACTGCACTGAATCTATAGCTACATCTACTGCAAGGAAAGTTGGGTCACTCTGCTGTTACAGAAAATTTTTCCTCATCAGAATCCATCTTGCATATTTTCAAATGTAGCATTCATTCGTGCATTGAATATTACTGCCATATTTGGTCTGGTGCTCCTGCTATACATCCCAAGTTCTTGACAAAATCCAAAGAATGATCTCTAATGTAATCGATCCTGATTTGACATCTTGGCTTCAGTCACTTTCTCGGAGACGTGACGTGGTTTCCCTCTGTCTTTTCTACAAATATTTTCCTGGCAAATCTTCTGATAAGCTTTTTTCCCTGCTGCTCCAACTACATGAATTTAAGCATGTTACTAGATTGGCAACTAGGTCCCACTCATTTACTGTTGAAATAGCTAAATCCAACCACCACTTCTACTCCAACAGTTTCTTTTCTTGCAGTTCCTGCCTGTGGAACTCCCTTCCATTTACTTGCTTCCCTGATAACTATAATATTTGAAAATATACTAGTGGCATTTCCGCCATGCTTGGAGTGAAATGATTAAAAAAAATCTGATGTATACACCGAGGTACCTTAGTGTTTAGTATTTACTAATTGTACATGTTGAAATTTTGTGATGGTTTCAGGGTATATGCCATCACCACTTTCATTCCAGCTCCAGATCATAGTTTTTGATTTGGATAGTCCTATTTAATCTCTATCTTAAGATTTTCTAAATGCTGTTTGGCATTTGGTTGGCTCTAAAATGTCTAATATACACAGTTTGTGAAGGATTGCATCAAATTGCATCTTCTGTAACTCTATCCACATATCACGCAACTAAAAATAATTTATGATACAAATTATGGCATTTCATTTAAAAAGCAGAAAAATTCTATTTCTACTACTTCTTATGCTTAGGATCAGTTCAGGACGTAGGAGATCATAGCTCTCCTCAATTTCCTGTCTTTTTAGCCCTAAGCAACATTTGACTCTTTACCCAGTCTTTATTTCCCCTTTGCCTTTAAATTCACAAAACTTCATTGGGTAGCTTATCTGCTGCTTTCCTTTTTTTCTTGCCTTTAATATGTCCTGTAGGTGCTAGATTCTCCAAGCCCTCATTTCTTATTATACATCCTAGAAATTTAAAATATTTATTTCTGTTTCTAAGTATAAATATCCTTTTTGTTTTCAATTTCTATAAAACTTGTTTGCTACTCTTATGTTCGGTGCATAGCATTCTCAGCATCCTTCTGTAGGAACGACATTATGGTTTATTCAAGTCTCCTATTCACTTGTAAGGGAGACTGGCCAGCATTTACTGCCATATAGGAGGACTGATGATGCATAACAGATCAGTACTCTTTTATTTTACTTCAACAATACCCCATTTCAGAAAGATAGGTGAAGGTGAATTCCCTCTCATTATTGTTTTTATATAATCAGAATGGGCAAAAAGTGTTACAAGTATAAATATATATTTTTTTCTTTTATGTGCTAGGTCATAGGCGATCATGGCTCTCCACTTCCTCCTGTCTCTTGTACCTCTCAATAAGTTTCGTTTGTTTTGTTATTTCTGTTAGAACCTGTTCTGCGATCCACATGCTTAAGACTGTCAGGTATGTCACACATTGCTTAACTTCAGTGACTGTACAAGAACTGAAGTTTTAGTGCATTATAGCTGTAAGCTCCAGTTCAATATAATACCTCAAGACAGAAAGCAGCTATAATAAAGGTACTGAGTAATAGGAACACAACATGGAATATTGTGAAAAAGTTGAACAGATATGTCAGAAGAGTCAGGAAAGAAATTGAAAACAATAGCAAGAACATAGAAAAAAAAAACAGACTTTAATCATCTCACAGAAAGTAGTCTGAGAACAATTTAAAAAATTGGCCAGCAAGAAAATATTTGAAGATGCTTGTGTTGTGAGGGTAAACACAGAGAAAAGATGCAGAGTATTGAGAACATTGGATAATGACATGAAAACAACGAAACTACCTCTTTAGAAGATAACAGGTAGGTTCAGTGAAATAATGCTCTGAGCTAGTATTGCATGCAGAAATTAAATTACAGATCCCTTCCTAGTTAATGATAGTGTCAAGATAAAAGGATAAAAATCATTTCAAGTCCTTGGTTGATTGACTGATTCGTTTTTTACAGTTTATCACCACTGTTTGTGTAATTTAAAGACAAAGTATATTTTTGATTTCCAGAAGAATCTTTTTGCAGTTGTATATTGCAGATAATGATTTTTTGCAGATAATGATTTCTCTACAAGTCCTACTATTTAATCCATAGTTGGGAGATGAAAGGGATTCATATTTTTTACAAGGATATCTGCATGTAAGTGAATGTAACAAACTTGACTGGAATTTGAATACAGCTGTTTGATTTCTCACTCCAAGCCATTATCCATTACACCACCCACACATCCTTTTCAGTTCTTGGATAATAGGGTTTTTGAGAGATAGATGTCATAATCAATAATCTTTAAGCTAAAGTGTATATTCATTCAAGACAATGCTTCTTCATATTCTTTGAATCTAACAATTGCCCAACTTGCCAAAAAAAGGTTTCAAAGAAACCTAATTAATAGAATGGCCTCTACCCTCTCCTGATAATAGTTAGCTACTCGTTTCTGAGCACACTTCTTCTAGGGTGGCTAGCCAATCCCTTTGCAGGCACTTGCTAAGTCACATTAATGTTTGTTCAACACACTCAGAGTATACATATCATTTATACTGCAACTATGCTGAATAGACCTGATTTAGAGTTTTTGGTGGCGATCACATAATTTGGTGTGATTAACACTATTTACATTGTTTGGACTATCGTCCTCATCTTTGTAGCCATATTTATCACAATGTTTCGGCTGTTGTACACTCTGGCCTTCTTCAGGTGGTTGGAATGTCAAACTGAACCCTTTATTTTGCTCGCTGGGGTAGACTGCACTAGTTCCACGTGCCATGACTAATGGATGTCAGTTATCAGTTATCTACTGTTAATTCCCTTCTCCAAGTTCTCCACTGCCTTAACTGGGTATCGAACTCATACTCTTTAGGTCCTGTCACTGGATCAATGCCTTTATCCACTGTGCCATGTGTCCTTGATGAAATAAAGGGTTCAATTTGACATTCCAACCACCTGAAGAAAGCCTCAGTATACAATAGACGAAACATCGTGATAAATATGGCAACAAAGATGACAATAGACTAAACAATGTAAATAGTGTAGATAATACCTCATCTCAGAAATATAGATAGATACTGTGTGATCAACAGTTTGAACAAAGCAGGTACACTAAAACCTTTGGTCATGATGACTTGTGACTTTGTACAGGATACAGCAGAAATACCTCTCATAAAATTGTAAAATATTATCTAGATGAAGACACCATTGCCACTAATATCTTACCATTATGCAGGTGGTATTACTGCCACATCCTGTACAACTGTCAATGGCTAACAAATAGTTCTACTGACACAATTTCAATCACAAGGCTTAGTTCAATCTGTGGTATGATTTTCAGACACTTTCAGCATCAAAAAGTCACCTTCCTGACAAATCAACCATGGTGAGATTCAAACTCCTATATTTTATGGCCAATAAATGAAGCACTAAGTACAAGACACCTACAAATAAATCTTACTAAATTCAGTAGATATGAAAAACTTTTTTACAATTCTGTACAAACACGGTTCCAAAATTAAATAAGTGGTTCCTGGAACCTGATTAGATATGACAAGTCAAGTGATGTGCTCTCTACTATGTCCACATACTAAAACCAGTGTACTAGGATTTACCGACAAAGAACAGTATGATGGAATACTCTATACCCTCGCTGAATACCAAGGTACCAAGGTGTGTGGACCATTTTCCACATTGGCAACCCACCCCCCAGCCAAATGTCACTACAAAATTGGGTAGAAAAGTAAATTGGCTTACTTACTTTAAAACATATTTGATATTGAAAAATATTTTCAGTATTTATCAATTTGCAGGGGGTTTTATAGGTTATAAAATCCTATATTTTATGGCCAATAAGTGAAGCACAAACAAGTAAGAGATGCATACAAATAAATCTTAGTAAATTCAGCTGATAAGAAAAACTTTTTTACAATTTTGTACAAACATTGTTCCCAAATTAAATAAGTGGTTTCTGGAAACTGACTATATTTGATAAGTCACAAGATGTGCTCTCTATTACGTCTGTGTGGTTGAACTCCAAATGACCTGGAAAATAGCTCAGGGCTTGGGTTACTTAGTACATTCCTGCATAAAACTCAGGATTCGTGAGCTGGTCACTGACTCGCCATAAAAGTGGTTCGTCAGACACAATCAGGGAGCAGATCTGAAATGGAACAGTGAGTGAAGGACAGTCAGCTAAAGACAATCAGCAAACCAGACACGTTACCATTACAACGTGTATGTCAGTAATGATTTTTCTACATACAGTGCCACAATGAAAAGTAAGTCTCATATCCACCAACACACGCACATTGGTGTACATATTTCAAACTTTACAGACTCACTAGTGACAAATCATTTTGAACACTAAAACTATTGGTCTCTTCAAGGCCACAACAAAGACAATGAAATTCTAATATGGAAATACATGCATCAACTGTATAAATGTTATTGTAATATTTAGCTTGGTCTTCTTTTTATGCAAAGATCATTTCCCCATATTGTTTATTATTTTATGTTGTATTTGTGACTTACTTCACAATATTTTCAACATTTCAGCTGTTATATAATCTGGCCTTCTTCAGGTGATATACTTTGGAATTTCAAACCAAATCCATTATTTAGTTCACCGGGGTACATTGTTCTAGTTCCATGTGCCGTACCTTTTCTGGATATCTCACTTTCATTTATTTTATTTTAGTAACTCAACTCTCCAAGTTTTTGTTCACCTCTGCTGTGGCCAGATTCTGAACTCACAACTCTCTTGGGTCAAGTCACTGGATTACTTCAACCAATACTTTTATTCACTGGGACATGTGTCCTTGGGGATAAAGTTTCATGTTGCCCTTTGTTTGAATAATAAAATGCTACACCTGCAAAATACGTTATTAATATTTTTTATTTACATTATTTGAACTGTTATCCTCATCTTCATTGTCATATTTACAACATTCTTTAGGTGACTGGAATTTGGAATTGAACCCTTTACTTTGTCTACTGGGTAGATTGTTCTAGTTACATTCATTTCTAAGGACTGTGTATATGCTATCCTGTACAGCTGTGGTAAGAAATATAGAGAAATAGGCCGCCCCCTTAAGGTAGGACTGCAAGAATATTGTAAAGTGGCAACATAAGAGGAAATAGAAAAATCAAGCATAGCTGACCACATATGGTGGGAAAAGGGAGATCACCAACCTCTGTGGGAAGAGGTTTTGTATTTTCCAGTGATGCTCTCTGTCTATTATAGACAAAGGACATGACTGGAAAATACAAAAACTTAAGGAATCAGCACATAAGCTAAGCCACAAAAATCTCCTGAGCTGACCAAGCATAGAAATGAATACAGTATAGGAACCAGTAATAAGGAGTGCTAGAGAAAAACAAGGAATAACAACTCAAAATTGCAATATAAGCTCTGGTAAAAATTATAGAATAATAATAATGGAAAAATTGCAATATGAGCACTGGTAAAAACAGTTGCTCAGACATTAGGTCTATAAGACCCAAAGATTCATACACAGATGTTCTCAAGGACACACAGCTCAGTGGATAAAGGTGTTATATCCTGTGACTAGACCTAAAAAGTTGTAAGTTCAATACCATGCTACATCAGTGGTGAACCAAAATACTTGGAATTAAAGGGAAATAACTGAGACATCCAGAAGAGGAATGGAACTAGAACAATCTACCCTGGTGGATGAAATAAAGGGTTCAGTTTGAAATTCCAATCACTTGAATGGCCAAAATGTTGTGCATATGGCAATGAAGATAACAGTCCAAAAAATTTAAATAATCATAATAAAAGAAATCAAGACAAGCCGAAACTTACTATTGCGCTGTTTTCTGAAAACTAAAAGAATAATATTGTAGATCATTTTCAAGCCTTGACAATGTAAAAACTATTCTGGATGTAACAAGAAGTATAAAATAAAATCTTGGTGACAATGCAACAAGATTCAATGCCTATGAAATTAACACAGTACTTTCTCTATATGTATACAGGGTGGGCCAAAAGTAGGCTTACAGTTATCTCCCTATGTTTCACATTTTAGATCTAATTTATCCAATCATAATTAACTTCACTGAACTGTTCTTTCAGCAAGATGGAGCACCTCCCTATTATGCTTTGGCAGTAAGGGGCTCCCTTAATCAAACCTTTCCACAGCATTGGATTGGAAGAAGGGACATCATCGAATAGCCACCTCACCTAACACCAATGGATTTCTTTTTTTGGGAGTGTAACAAAGAACAATGTTTATGAAAGAAATCAGAAGACAGTGGATGAATTAAAAAAGTATGTCTCAGAGGTATTTATTGAAATTGACGAAGATCAGGATTTTTGTTGTGTCATATTGTTCTGGGGGAGTTTGAGGAATGTTGCAATGTTGAAGGAAGACATTTTAAGGACATAAGAGATTAAACTGTGCTAAAAAAATGTAAGTAAAGTGATAATAACAATGCAATATGTTAATCCGCATGGAATTTCCAGGAGGATATAGATCCAGGGAGAGCTCTATGTCAAAAGACAGAGCAAAATTATTATTAATTTCAATCTTCAAGACCTACAAACAAATCACAAATGAAATGGAAAAAATATTTTGGGTTAAAAAAAAAAAGAAAGATATTTTTCTCATTTCGTTTGTGAGTTGTTCATAGGTCTTTTCTTCTCTTCTTTCCCCAAAAAGCTGCTGTTTTGTTAGAGCTCTCATGGAATAAAAATTATTACCTCTGGGATTTTAAACATTTGATACTCTTTAATTATATATATATATATATTTAAATTTTTTTTTTCTTCATCAGGCTTGTATGGACACACAGCCTAATCAATCTCATTAAATTTCCTTTTTGTTTTTATCATTTCTATTTTTAACTTTCCCACCTTGTGATAACATAGGATATGCTAAGAAAGGTGAAATGTTTAGCAGAAACTGGATGCCAATTTACCATGGATGATTTAGCAATTAGTGCACTTTCTATACATTACACGCCTTATTAAATTGCTTTCTCTTAATTAAAGTAGCCTTTTCTCAATCAAAATTATAACCAGATACATGTCTTGTCAAAAATAAGGAAATTTCTATTATCCCCTCAAACAACAAAGGTGGAATTGTTATTAGGAACAAGGCCATATACAAGGAAAAATAGAGATTAATACTCAATGATACTAACATATATGAGAAAATTGATGAACAGAAAATAATTTCTTATATATTTATTGTGTATTTGGGCAGGAATTCCTCTTTAATAGAACTTTCATTAAATATGACTAACAAGGTACTGCGATTAAGCATTATTCTCGTGTTTGTACAAGTGTTATTTTTTGAACACAAAGTGTGTAAAAACTGTCCAAAAGTTCTGCATATCTGTGTGCTTTCAGTTATTCTTTTAGCCATTATCAAGGTGATTTCTATTTTAACTGAATGTGTGTTTTTTTTTATGTATGTTTCTGAAGTTATAGGAATATTTTATTTTCTAAACATGATTACCACATTGTGGCCAAATTCATCTTTAATGTGACTGAGTGTTGGCTTTTCCTTTTTTATTATTCAGACTTCCTTCCATTATTTTTTAATCTTTTTGTACTTGGATGAGTCTATTATACTTGTATTTTCTACTATATATTATAAATTGTTACAAATTTATAATAAATAATTATTGCTTTACTCTTGGTATTGAGCCCTCTTTTGAATTAACGCTGTGAACGTTTTGAATTTATATTCTTTTTGTTCTCATTACATTTGGATATATATATATATCAGATTTTTGACTTTGGATAATGTTTGTTTAAACATATTTAAAATACATTCCATAATCTATAAAAACTTGATCAATAATTGTAGAAAGTAGATCAATAAATTCGTAGCCACATATGTTGTTATTAACTGAATTTATATCAGAAATATACATTGTTTAATGTTAAATCTCACCACTGAATTAAATGCAATGACATAGAAGCAGATTATGTTGAAAAACAAATATTTCTTTTGAAAAATAAATTCTTCTTTCATCATTAGGATTTAGACTTTGTGATCTATATTTGTTTATATTTAATTCACAGATACAGTAACTAGTTAATATTTAACTTAAACTCATTAAAACTTGGCAATGAAATCATTTTTGTTTGACAATTTTAAAACAATCTATTGTAATAATTCAAGAAAGACAGTTTGATGCTTTTAATTCTGTATTCATCTGATGTAGTTTTTATTTTGACTTTGCCTTTTATTCTGAATGTAACTCATGTACACTGCTCATCTAACAGTGAAAAATACCTTCCTTCCTGTCTACTGTTAAATTGCTTGTTATATTGACCTTACTGTAACAAGACAGGCACCAAAGCTGCCACTGGTTTTCTCGACTGGCAAGCTTTTAGTAGTTGCTGCTATAGCATTGCAGCTGTATATACAGAGACAATGATTGGTAAACAGAGTGGGCAGCATGGTGATTTCAAAAGAATATTGCTGCCTAAAGTGGTTGGTTTTCTACCAAAAGAAATGTCTGTACAATTCCAACAAGCTTTTCTTGAACTAAACTCAGTTTTTTCAATCTCATGATGAAAAGATATTCTAGAAATGTAATGTATGGAACCAGAATGTCTGTGTAGACTTTAAATCCTTAAATAAGTATTTTTTTACATACTCTTTTTTTTGGGGGTGTCTGTAGCTATGTCATATATGAAAGATGAAAAGTATATTTATATAAATGAATATGTGTGGGCATCATAATGGTTAATTCTAGCCAGTAAAGTAGAATTTAAACTTGGCTCATTGATGCTTTCACTTTCACACTGATACCCTTGGAAAAGACAGAAATCTATCTCTTTTTTCCCGCACTCCCATCTGTGGATTAAATTGCATGGTAAACAGCTCTCTCATATTAGACAGCAGTCAGTCTTAGAAAATGACTACTCTGAATTTAAAACTATGGAGAAAGGAACAGGAAATCACTATACTATCTTTAAAAAAAAAAGTCATGGCAGTTTATGAATATTAAAGCAAAATAAGTAGCGGAGAGCTGTGTCCTCTCTGTCCTAAAGGAGAAAGATGTTAAATAAGAGGTAATATAAGATTGCTAATTTTATTATTTCAGGAGATTTTTTTGTTGTATGAAAAGTTATTATTTACATTTGGACTCATGTCCTCATCATTGTTGTTATTATCACAACATTTTGGCTATTGAGCCCTTTGCCCTTCTTCAGGAGTCAGTCAATCTAACTACAAGGAATAATGAACTAAAACAACTAATTCAAACGATTAAGACACCTATATCTCTGTATATCTCAACTCGTTCCTTTTTTTTAGAGTTGTTTAATTATTGTATGCTTTGTTTCCACTGATCAAGAATCTGTACTGCCCAGACAAGGCATATTCTGTGATTGAACTCGCAATTACTATGCTAACAAATTCATGAATGAATACTTGAATCCACAGCCTATTATCTTCTTCCAGACAGCTGAACTTTCTTTTGCATTTGTTCATATTATAACAATTTATAGAGAAAGAAATGAGCTTCTTTTTGGTAGGTTAAAGAAAACAAGAAAATGGGGGTTGATAATTTATCAACCAAAACTTTTTGATAACAACAAGAATAAAAAAGAAAAGAGATCAATAGTCTGAAAAACTCTGCAAGTGATAATGACTCATTCCTTAATTACAGAAGATATCTTACCTAGTCATGTCAATAAAAATTCATAAACAGTACATCAAAACCATTTATTATAGACTACAAAAATCTTAATTACAGCTACATCTTATTGAAAAATATTAGGCTGAGTCATAAACAATTTATATTTTTGTTTAACAACTTTATTCTTCAAAAGTAACCTGAAATTACATTTTATTCAATTATATATTTGTTATTTGTAATGATTTGTTGCCATATATCAGGTAGCTATTCATTAACTTTTGAATAAAATTCTGCAGATTTTAATGAGGAAAAGCTTTTGACAAACTCTTCAATCTGGTTTTCATTAAAGAAATTTTCTCTATCAAGTTGTTTTGCAACAATTGAAAAAGTTAATAACAGGTTGGTGCAAGGTCAACAGAATATAGCAGATTAGGTAAAATGGACCAAAATAGTTCCAAAATTCTTTCCTGTGTTATTCTTTCTCTATGTGCTCTTACAGTTCCATGGAGGGGAACAATAACCTTATTTTAATCCATTGTGTACACTGCTACTGTCATGCAAAGACTAAGGTATGTTAGTATGCTCCAGATTTATTCTTAACTAGCATATGTGATTAGTACTTAGGATAATATATTTATCATTACAATTGGTTCCCAAAAAATGGTAATTGCTTATGATTCAACAGTTATGAACAATATATGCAGTCTGTCCTTTGATTGTATAATAGTAAGTGAATGAAGACAAGAAAATGTCTACTAATTAGCTTTAGCTTTACTTGCTCTCAAACAATTATTAAACCAGTTGAAATATAAGCATCCATATGCTTTTAACATTTTTTCAATTCTTTGCTCTGTACCATCAATAATATTTTGCAGGATTTTCAATCAATTCATCAGGACACTGTTGAATGGTCGAGATGCTAATATCGTCACATGTTTATTGCTATAACAGAGTTTTGTAGGTTTGTGCAAGTCTTTAATGTTTTTGGCTGAAAAAGGTTCAAACACTTAGCATTTTTAGTTTTCCAACCACAATCAATAAAATCTTATTGATTTTTTATTAGTAACTCAGACATGTTATCTGATGTTAACTGGAAAATAAAACTGAATTTAAAGAATACAAAAATGAAACAAAGTACATAAAACATTTATAAAAGTAAAATTAGCATCAGATTCTGTTTGATATATATATTTTTTTGTAAACACTAACTTATAAATGATAACATGTAAACATTAAAAATGTTTAAGAGACTGAGGAGATTGCAATTTATGTATAATTAGGGTTAAAAAATATGCAGCCATAAATGATTACATTTAAGATATATCTGGAGTAACAACTTTGAGAAGATTGGAAAGATTGCAATTAAAATATAATCATAAAGAGAAAAAAGTGTTAATGTAAAAGTGTCAAAATTTATTGGGAAAATCTGATATAGCATATTTAAGAAAAAATAATCATATGGAATATAAAAGAAAAGAAAATGAGAATAAATATAACTTTCCTTCAGATTTATAAATGACTTATGAATCTGAAGAAAATTTAAATGAAAGCAGACACAGCAAAAAACAATAAGAACTCTGAGACAAGGTTGTAAAGTGGGAAGAAATGACTATCAATTACAAAAAAGAATATATGGTGATTAGCAAGAGAGACAGCCTACAATGCAAGCTACAAATCAAAGAAGAAAAAATCTGGGAAGAGTTTTAACAAAAGATAGAAAATATGACACAGAAATCCTAAGTCATATTGGTATAAATAAAGATGCCTTCCAAAAATGTTTGATCCTTAGGGAACTGTTAAGGTAAATCCAAACACGTTTTAAACCAACAACATGAACACATACAACTTCTTCTACTGCTGGGTAATAAATGACTCTTTTAGTCTGCATCTCAAAAAAAGCCAAGTTAGTACATGGCTAGTGATGCTTGAGATCAAATATTTGCCTGACACTTTACAGCAGTGATATGTGGTCATTCCAAGAATTAAATGGTCACACATCATAGAAGATGAATACCTTTCTACTTTTGTATTAAGAAAGCAATAAAGAAGAGAACCAGATGACCACAAAGTGTAGACGAAAAACTTCACAATAAGAAAAAGTATGAGAAAGAGACAGAAATGAAAGAGAATCTGCAATAAAATCAGAAATATGAGGAATTTGGTTGGCCTATTATTCATTATATACTTTAACAAAATCAGTTCATTAGCAATAATTTTTCCCATGACAAGTCCTTAAAAATATTAGCTTCATTTCATTGAATAAGATATATATCCAGAGTATTCAGACATTATGGATGTTAACCCTGCAGGCTCCCCTGTAGAATACAGCCTCACTACGCAAGATGTAACTACTGTGGTTTTCATAGCAAGTGCATGTTTTTACAGGGTGTAGTTTCTGGTCCCATGACCAACTGCTTTTGAATTCAAAACTGTTATTCTCACTAGCCGGTTGCTAAGTAATGATAGACAGCTCAGTCTGATCTGCTATTAAGCACTAGCTGGTGGGAAAAGAGAATGATTCATAACTTTCCAAGGGTATTTGTGTTAAATTTTTACATCATGCTAAGCTGATTTAATAGTGAGAATAACATTTAAATAGCATTCCATAATATTGAGAATAATATTTACAAATTGTTGTGTAGTATTAAGAATGGTATTTACAAAGTATTGTATACTATTGAAAATAATATTTACAAAGTATTGTATAATATTGAGAATGATATTTACAAAGTATTACAGTTGACTTTTGTATATTTTTAAACAAGAATTAAAATAACTCACCACTACACTGAGTGACAAAAGAACATGGCTCCCAAAATATTTATGTACATCATAAACAATCTAACTCTATTTTTTCTTTTTTAGTCTATCTCTAATATCTGTAATATTAAATGAGATGAAAGAGGTGAGTCCTATTCACTCTCTATCGTCACAATCTCACCATTGCTACTGTGGTTTCTGTAGTAACTCGGCTTTTACAGAATAAAGTTACCAGATCCACACCAAAATAAATGTGAATTCAGACTTGTCCTTCTCCTAAAGTGGTTGCTAATCAAGGCTAGAGAGTATAGTCTGCTTTGCTATTTAACCCATAGAAGGGGAGATCAGAAATGGATTAATACACATTTCAATGGTATTTGTACAAAAGGGATGCAACAACCTCAGCTAGAATTTTGAAGTTGACATGCTGATTCCAATTTTTATGTTTATAATCACTATGCTTTACTTACACATCTATCAAATTAAAAGGAAAGAAAGTCTGATCCTCATCAGAAGTGCCAATCTCTGTGTACTTAAGCATCTCTTTTTTATGAATCTAAAACTTATTAATGATAGAGACAACTTACATTGAATTTGTTTAATAAGAACCATTTTACAATGTTTGCTTATTTTAAAGTACCAAAGATGACAGAGAAAATCATTTTACTATCATTCTGTCATCAATACTAGTCTACAGGGATTTGGCTCTGATTACACAGATAATGTAAAAATATGGTATTCCCTACTGTTTGCAATGAATACCAATGTGCTTTGGACATCTTCGGAAAGTGGTTAAAACCAAAGACAAAATGTTGCTTTCTTTTGTATATGACTGGATCAAAGAAAATAAATAAAAAATAATTTAAATAAAATAGAGCATGACAAAAAAGAGAATTAAACAAAGAAAAAGAAGAATACCAAACAGAAAAAGAGAAAAACTAAAAAGACAGTGAAAAGGGAAAAGAGACTACAAGAGAGAAAGAGGGTAAAGCGACTATAAGAAAGAAAGAGGGAAAAGAGACTATAAGAAAGAAAGAGGAAAAAGAGACTATAAGAAAGAAAGAGGGAAAAGAGACTATAAGAAAGAAAGAGGGAAAAGAGACTATAAGAGAGAAAAAAGGAAAAGAATTAAAGAAAGAAAAAGAAGAAATGCCAAACAAGTAAAATTAAAAAGAGAGTGAAGAGAGCCAAAAGAAAGTGAAAGAGAAAAAAGAAATGTGTTTTAATAAACCTTTTTATTCAGAGAGTGAGAACACGGAAAGAAATACCAAATGACAGAAAGAAAAGGACAATGAGAAAGTGTGTGACTCACCAAGGGAAAGAAAATAGTTTGGCAAAAGAAGAGAAGAAAAGTAATAAAATTAGAGATAAGAAAACAAATACTGTCATGAGAGAGAAGAAGGAAAAAGAAAATGAAAGAAGAAAGATTTAACTTTGTTCCTTCTGGTAGATCAATCCTGACCCCAGGTTCACTCATCTTTAGTGTTTATCCCACAGTGTCTCAGCTTTCCTTTCATAGGAGTCCAGCTGTTCCTGAGGAAGAGAATGTCTTTAATATGGTCAGCAGATAACCTTTCTTCACATTTCCTGCCATTTTCACTTTATCAGATCGGTTGGGGAACAAGCCAAGCCTAAACTTAGTAGCAAAGACTCTAATTCCTTTGTGGCTAGATCCATCAACTTCATCTTGCTTTCCCCAATCAGACATACCCATCTTGTCTGGGAATCTAAGAAAGAATAGCATTACACAACCAGGTGTTCTTATTGTTCCATTGTGTTAGTCTTTTAATGACCCTGCCATCTCCCTATTTCTATTTCATAAGTGTCTCAAGAAATCTATATCAATCTACTGCAAAGTAAGATAGTAAATTAGTTTGTAGTTGTTACACTATCCATGCTACTCTGTCATACCAAATCATACCCAGTCATACAATATTTAGTAATAGTAACTGATGACTGTTCATATCCAAGTATGCCTGTCTGCTAGGGTGGCTAGTCAATTCCTGCTTCAGATGCAGGCTCAGGCACATTTGTTCAACACCCACACAGCCCACCTGTGGTTTATACTGTAACAATGCTGAGAGGACCTTAGATACAGTTTCTTGGAGAGAGCTCATCACCTGTCATGATCAACAAGGCCAGTAGCTCAAACACTCAGTTTTGATGACTTGCAACTTCATACCAGCAAACAAACAATTCTGTCTAACCAATTTCCCTCATAAGGCTTGGATCAACCCATGGTCAGGTTTTCAGACATTTCTCAATGGTGTTGCATGCTGGGATTGCTTACCCAAGCCAATCACATAAAAAAGCAACCATTTTGACAATTCAACCATGGTGAGATTTGAAATGGCTCTTGTGGTCAGAAAGTGAATGTTATAACCAATCACCCATATATAAATAAAATAATTGGCCACTCGATATCGAGGACACCCATTGCAATGCATAGCTAGCTAGCGCATATTGCAACATTTGCACAGGCATTTTTTGCAATTTCCCAACTGGGAAATGCCCGCAGAGCCCACCTGCAGTTTATACTGTTATTGGCGTGTGCAGAGCCAATTAACAGTTTTTTAGAGCGTTGGTGCGAACCCAGCATGAACATGAATGAACAAAGCTGGCCACCTCAACTCGCAATCATGGTGTTTTTGTGATATCGTGCTAGCTTTGGCCCACAAGATCTTCCACACAGTTTCCTCTCCCAAATTCACTCACATGGTTTTGGTGGACCTGTGGCTATGGAACAGACACTTGCCAAAGGTGCCCTGTGCTTGGAGTCCGATAGCTGCTGAAATTAATTCCAGCCAGGATTCGAACTCGGTGCCTTGTGATTCTAAAGCAACGCCTTAGACAACTCAGCCACACTGCTTACAGTACCAGGTGTTCCCAAGTGGTCCCCCATCTAAATACTGACCTGGCTCTACGATGCTTAACTTCGGTGATCAAACGGGAACCGGTGTGTTCATCGTGATTTGACCGTATATACATACATACATACATACATACATACATACATACATACATGATGGTTGCCCATTCAGTGAATGAGGATACCCACCAAAAAGGTAATATATGTGTATGAGAAAATGCTTATAAAATAATGTCTAAGAGTAATCAAAGTTTAAGATTAGAGTGTAAAAGCAAGTGTTGTGATTTTGTGGTAATCAATATGGAACCATTTCATTCAAATAATCCACAGAGATCTGGTAAATCATTTGAAGACTTCTGACTTGGAAAGCAAGTGCTGTTAAAAGCTCATTGAAGAAATCTTGAAATGTCTAGCTGAATAAATAAGATGTTAAAATTGTGATTTAGAGAAAAAGAATGGATGGCTCTGTCACCTAACTTCCAATTCACATACTTTTTATTTTCTCCTTGTTCTTCAGTTCAGCTGAAGCATAAAAGCATTCTAGCTCAGCTGACTTGAGACAACATTCAACTAAACTTAGGTATTATTTATTTCTGTTGGACGGCCTTGTAAGACTTTTATATTGAAAATCTTTGGCAGTGAATGAGTGAACAAATGCTGAGAGTACCATACTGTGAACATGTGAACAATGATGAAGTCTTAGAGAAAATAGAAATGAAAAGGGCACATACTTAACATCGAGAAGAGATAGTTTAAATTTCTAGCGCACTACATGAGGAAAGAGGGCCTAGAAAATTTAATTATCACAGGAGGGATTGAAGGAAAGAGGGCAGAGGAAAACAATGCATAGGCTACCGAGCAGGCTTGAGCAAATGGATGATGAGAGCAAGTTTTGGGAGAGATGACAAAAAGGCAAATTTTGTTAAGCTCTATAAAGAACAGAAAATTTTGGACAGCCATGATCAGCAACATCCCGGAGGGACAACATGGCACATAGAAGAGTATTTCAGTTCTTTTGTTATACAGTCTAGATCTTTTAGAGATATCAGAACACATGAAAATTTCAGCAAGCCCTCATAAAACATGCAGTCACATGGGTAGAGGCTTAATTTGATCTGAGTGAACCTGGAAATTAACACTATACAGGATATACATATATATTAACACTATACAGGATATATATATATATATATATATATATATATATATATATATATATATATACATATATATATTATAAATTAATAGATTTAAAATATGGTTTTACCGCTACACAGTGATGACCATGTTTCAGAAATGGAAGCTAAAGCCCCTGAATTTAATTTTGTTATTAAACCAAAGACATTAGTTCCATTTCCTCATCAAGCGAATTTTGGAGTAACTTACTTTTTAAAAATTTACGGTTGTTAACGGCACAGGAAATATTCATAGTTTGAGGGTTTCCAAGGTTACCGATAAATCCATTCATCTAGACAAGGGGTGGTAGAGGGTTCAATTTTTAATTTTCGTTGTCTCAGTTAATAGTTACATTTGAAAGCGGGGTTATGTTTAGGGATGGGTAGGGATGTATCTTTTAGCAAATTCTGACATCCGCTAAATTCATGTCATCTGGGTTTATTTCTAACGGCAAAAATTCTTATGGTATTATTTCTATTTGTATATTTAAAGATTTTGAGGGACTGTTTAGGTTAGAATATGTTTTATCCACCTTTCTAAAAAGTTATTTTTAATATTTGATATACTATACTTCTAGTTAAAAACCAAGTAAATGTATTAGGATTACTTACAGTATTTAAAATTATTTATTCTTATCGAGTATAAGTAAATATTATTTTATTTTATTTTATTTTATTTTATGTAAACTTTATGACAATGACGGCAAAGGTGGTTAAATTATTTCACTAATTCAATAAACTTAGTATTATAAATGTATATATGTATGTATAAAGGACAATTAATGTTCAATATTATATTCTAACTTATTAATTTCACATGACTTTCGGTGTTCACTTGGATTCTTTCCAGTGTTTGAATTGCTTTGAGAGAGGTGTTATGGTTAGAGTACGTTTTATTTAATTACAATTTTAAAAGATATTTAGGTTAGAATCTGTTTTATTTAATTTCAATTTTAAAACATTTTTAAAATTCTACTTTCAAATTTAACTTTTTAATTTTAATCGGCTATATTTCTTTATAAACCAAGTAAATGTAATATAATTATCTACATTATTTAAAATTATTTATACCCATCAAATATGAGTATGTATAATAATCAGGTAATTTTTTTTTTTTTTTTTTTTTTTTTTTTTTTTATAGATTATTTAAAGATTATTTAAAGAAAACTTTTGGCAATGACGACAAAAAATAGCTATTTCATTTCTCTGATTCAGTAAATTTTTATTTTTTATAAACTTAGTAATATATAGTTTCTCATGTATGCATAAAGGACATGGGTCATTTAATGACCTACATATTCTAGCTCTTCTTATTAACTTCCATTTCACTGTAGGTGTTTTATTGGATTCTTTTAGGTGCCAAAAGTACTTCGAAAGAGATGTCTGACTTTTATACTTATTTATCCTAAACGAGGATTGATGTTGGTAGAACCTCTTTTTGAACTCATGGCTAGTGCAACCTATATAAATTTTTATGGTTTCAGGATAACATTAGATTTAAAGAACAATACATACACACCTTATAAAAAACTCAATACGAATCCTGTATATATACACCCTAAATCAAATCACCCCTCATCTATAATTAAACATATACCTTTATCTATCCGAAAAAGAATTAGTACAAATTCAGCAAATGACAAGATTTTCGACGAACATATTAATTTCTATAATAAAGCTCTAAAAGATAGTGGCTACAAAAACCTAAAACTAACTTATATTAAAAATGAAAACGGTAAACATAGGAAAAACAGAAGCAGGAAAATAATTTGGTATACACCCCCATACAACCAAATGGTAAAAAACAAATTGGGACAAAAATTCCTTGAATTAATACTCAAGCATTTTCCCGGTGGAAGTAAACTTAGTACCATTTTCAATAGAAATACACTAAAATTAAGTTATAGCTGTACTGATAACCTAGAAAAGATAATTAAGAAACATAATACTAATATCTTAAATAAACACTTATACCAGAACCAAAAAATTGTAGACAAGGGAAAAATACAAACAACAACTAATGAGGGTGAACAAAAATTATGTAATTGTAGAAACCCTCAAAACTGTCCTTTACAAAATAAATGTTGCATAGAATCAGTAGTATACCAATGTAATATATCTTCTGTTGAAAATCCTGAAACCATAAAAATTTATATAGGTTGCACTAGCCATGAGTTCAAAAAGAGGTTCTACCAACATCAATCCTCGTTTAGGATAAATAAGTATAAAAGTCAGACATCTCTTTCGAAGTACTTTTGGCACCTAAAAGAATCCAATAAAACACCTACAGTGAAATGGAAGTTAATAAGAAGAGCTAGAATATGTAGGTCATTAAATGACCCATGTCCTTTATGCATACATGAGAAACTATATATTACTAAGTTTATAAAAAATAAAAATTTACTGAATCAGAGAAATGAAATAGCTATTTTTTGTCGTCATTGCCAAAAGTTTTCTTTAAATAATCTTTAAATAATCTATAAAAAAAAAAAAAAAAAAAAAAAAATTACCTGATTATTATACATACTCATATTTGATGGGTATAAATAATTTTAAATAATGTAGATAATTATATTACATTTACTTGGTTTATAAAGAAATATAGCCGATTAAAATTAAAAAGTTAAATTTGAAAGTAGAATTTTAAAAATGTTTTAAAATTGAAATTAAATAAAACAGATTCTAACCTAAATATCTTTTAAAATTGTAATTAAATAAAACGTACTCTAACCATAACACCTCTCTCAAAGCAATTCAAACACTGGAAAGAATCCAAGTGAACACCGAAAGTCATGTGAAATTAATAAGTTAGAATATAATATTGAACATTAATTGTCCTTTATACATACATATATACATTTATAATACTAAGTTTATTGAATTAGTGAAATAATTTAACCACCTTTGCCGTCATTGTCATAAAGTTTACATAAAATAAAATAAAATAAAATAAAATAATATTTACTTATACTCGATAAGAATAAATAATTTTAAATACTGTAAGTAATCCTAATACATTTACTTGGTTTTTAACTAGAAGTATAGTATATCAAATATTAAAAATAACTTTTTAGAAAGGTGGATAAAACATATTCTAACCTAAACAGTCCCTCAAAATCTTTAAATATACAAATAGAAATAATACCATAAGAATTTTTGCCGTTAGAAATAAACCCAGATGACATGAATTTAGCGGATGTCAGAATTTGCTAAAAGATACATCCCTACCCATCCCTAAACATAACCCCGCTTTCAAATGTAACTATTAACTGAGACAACGAAAATTAAAAATTGAACCCTCTACCACCCCTTGTCTAGATGAATGGATTTATCGGTAACCTTGGAAACCCTCAAACTATGAATATTTCCTGTGCCGTTAACAACCGTAAATTTTTAAAAAGTAAGTTACTCCAAAATTCGCTTGATGAGGAAATGGAACTAATGTCTTTGGTTTAATAACAAAATTAAATTCAGGGGCTTTAGCTTCCATTTCTGAAACATGGTCATCACTGTGTAGCGGTAAAACCATATTTTAAATCTATTAATTTATAATATTAATGCTCTGTAAATTTAAATTTACATAGAGCACTATTGTGTAAAAATAAAAATATCTATAAGAACACCGGATTTTATATCTTACTGTTCTTTCCTTTTTATTTATATATATATACATATATATATATATATATATATGCTTATAAAGCTCCATAAATTTCAAAATTTGTTATTCCAAAATTCGCATGAGGATGAAATAGAATAAGGTACTTTAATTTAAATAATTAAATTGAAGATTTTAGCACCTGTGTTTTAAAAGAAAAAGTACTAAAGAACTTTGGATCATTAACCTAACGGTTCTTTCCTATATATTTGCACAGAGAGAGAGAGAGAGAGAGAGAAAATAAAAATTATAAAATGTAAATACCAGAGCAATTTAAGCTTCACCCTAATAGCCAATGATTGTCAAACTAGGCTATATTTTTGTAATTATGAATAACTTATATCCTGCACATTTAATCGTGAAGCTAAGGTATGTACTAAGAATAGAACCAGTGAATAAACTTATACCAAAGCTTTATTGCACTTTACTCTATCTACTCATCTTCTGACAGATATTACAGGGTGCTTTTTATACCTCCTAGACCTTAAGGGGAGGTAACTGATTTATCGGTACAAAATTATTTATATTTTATAATTTTTATGTTTATTTAAACACTACACAGTACTGGGCATTTTTTTAAAAAATTTGTAAATATCAGTTAGTATTAACTTACTATAAGTGTGATTAAATTTCTTATGGAGTTTAGTGGAAATTAAAATTGGTATGTGGCACTTATTTCCATGGCCAAAAATAGACATTATGTAGGTTCGTGTGGAGCCAGTCAGAATCACTCATGGGAGTGTATAAATAGGTGTGGCATGCCCGCTGAAGCATGAATACATAGCACATGAAAACTATAAAAAAAACACAATGTATGCTTATAGATACACAATTATTAAGCCCCTAAGTACTTTTTGGTTATGGCTGATAAAAACCAAAAACATTCAGAAGACATTGGACTGTGTAGACTCTAATCAAGATCATTATCTGATGAAAAAATAAAATAAAAAATCTTTAAGAAAGAACTTTAATCAAATGTGTATAATGTCCTAAGAATGGGTTAATAATACAAGTTGTTAATTTCAGTAAAATTTTATTATATAATACTGTTTTTGTTCAACCTGTAAACAAATTATTTTGTTTTTAAAAAAAAATAATTTAATGTGTAAAGCCTCATGGAATCATTAATTTTGAAAAATAAAAACTATGTAAATGTCTGATGACATGGGTTAAAATCTCAGAAGCTAATTATTTTTTTTATAAAGTACCTATTGGGACAGAGATGCAATAAGTTGAGTGAGCAAATATTAACACAAAACTTATAATCACAGTAATCAAATATCCCTAACAATATTTGATTAACTATTTTCAATTAAAAATTAAACTTTTATTGATTTCACTAAATGTAATAAGAAAAGGTTGCTTAGGACAAAACTGGCATTGTTTTTCACACCAAACATGGATTATCTTTGTTAGTTCCAATCCAGTAATGACTGCAAAGAAATCGCCCTTCCTATATTTATAGACATGCAATACAGATTCCTGCTAGGATTTCTTCCTAGCCAGTAAGATAGACCTCTTCTCAGTCTCATCCGTCATATTCTCAAATAACAGCATTCTTAGTTTGTGAACCTTTTTTTGCCTTATTACTGTTGCTTTGCCTATTTTAGTTTTGCATATATTTTTTTGCTTAGTATTATTTTTGCCCTATTCTTTTCTCTTTTTTTAATGTTCATTGCAAACTTTTTCAATTCTGTTTGTTGGGCATTTCTGCCAATTACATTTAAGCATGGCCAATTACAATCTTCATAGTTGGTTATCCTTCCATTCTATTACCAAACAATGAATACAAACATACTTTTGCATTTATTTATCTCACAGTAGATAAAATAATATATTTTCTTTAAGACTCTGCTATTTCTCTGGCAGTGATGCAAGTGTTAAAATAAAAATGTGCTTCCACCATGCAAAACTACTGATATTTTTTGTCATTCCTTGATCTCTGTGAAAAGTTTACGCAAAACAATTGTAGTTTATGCTCAGCAAATCATTTTGCAATATTTTTATAGGAGTAAAATGTCTCTGCAAATACATAATAAAACAAACCAATTCTTTTTTCAGCAAAGTTAATTTCCTTATGGAATGCAGCTGAAAAGTGTGAGAATTGCCATTTTACAGAGAGTTACTGGTCATCAGCAATAAAATATTTTGTTCTTTTTTAAGATGCTAACAAAGCAAGAATTGTATCAAGTTTTACAGTGAGAAAATAGAAAAATGTCTACTTCTTAAATGTTTTGTTTTTGTATTTATTCTTGAAATAGCTAGTCACTTTTTCCAGTTTAACAAATAAACAAGCAAAAGAAAAAACTGATGAGCTAAAATAGGACACCATTATATTAACAATGTGTATAACGGTAATTTCTCAAGTTAAATGATTTAGAATGTTAACTAATCATAGGATAAAAAAGGGTTTGGTACACCTGTTTAAAAGCTTTTCTTTTGCTACTCTGGTTCACAATTTCTTAAAGGAAAAAAACAAAGAAATAAGCATTCTTTTATTTATATGAATGTTTATAAAAATATTCAAACATTTTACCAAGTGTTTGCAGTTGTTACAAAGCACTGAACATTTGCCCAAAATTATCTTTTGAAATTCTGAAATACGATTATTTCTGATGACATGTTACAAGGAAAATTTTTTATATACTAAAATTTCACCTAATACAAGGCTTGACAGCCACTCAAGTTAGAGGGTTACAGTTGAAATGGTAATGATGAAGTAGGTTTGTGACATGAATGAAAGAGAAGGTAGTAGGAAGCAAAGATTATGTGTAAAAGAAGAAAGATAAACATAAATTCTTCCCTTGAAGAGGTCAAGATTTAAGGTTCAGGAAATCAATGACATTGGAGTCTTTTCCACTAAGTAGCAATTCTTGGAAAAAAGCTGCCTGGGCAGAACTTTTTTTTTCATCTGGAAGATAGAGGAAATTAGGATGATTTGTGTTTGTGGAAGTGAAATTATGTATCCAAAAGTGGAAAGGTCTGAACTGATAGAACAAGAAAAAAAAGGAGCTCATCCAAATGTTTGTCATAGAAAAAAATGACAGAGCAGTGACAGGCATGCAACATTGCATCTGAAGAATAGAAAATAATTCTTCCCCTATAAAAATGTGTATTTTGAACTCTATCAATAGTGTAAAGGATTGAGGAGCTTCAGCCCAGATAATAGTAATATGCCATTTTTGGTCAAATCTGACTCTGATGAAATGTGGCAGAAGGACTCTATCAAGGCTGGAAGGTGAGGATTGAGCAGTTCCAGCCCAGATATGGCAGCAATAAACCATTTCTGCCTCTTGTAAAGTATAACTGAATAAGTTATATACTTCCTAGAGCAATATAAAGGACCAAAGCATTTTTCCAGGATCTTTGGCAATTATTGGTATATATGAGTTCCACTGAAAGTCTAGAGGGAACCTAAGACACAGTTTAATCCAAGTGGGGTGCTCTGCCATGCTATGAAATATTTAACTAACATTTGAAATAATAATAATACAATACTATTTTATTTATTATTCATGAACAGCTTTTATTTAATTTTTTCATTTTCACCTAATTTTGAACAAGTCTTAGACAATTTAATCTTTCATGTTGACAGTTGTCATTAGTAGCTTTGATAAAAACACAAGATTTTTTTAATAAATTCTGTTTCTGATTCAAATGTTCAATTTCCTAAAAGCAACATTAATTAAACTGCTGCTTGTTTGCAGCTCTTCTCGTCAAAATGTGCAATACTTTGCAGACAAAGAAATGCAAACATTATTAGATCAATTCTCCAGCAGATTTAATACATAACTGAAGTATCATAAAATCAGAACTCTTGTTTCATTTGTCAATGATTATAACCTAGAGAATATTTGCCTTTGTTTGCTTTCAGTGACAATTTTTCGTTCATAGACGATTGAGGCTTTAGAGAATGAAAAACTGGCACCTTTCTGTCAAATTTATTTTTTCTAAATTAACTTCTGCTTTTAAATAAAAAAAAACAAAACATTCTATTACTGAGATTCATCTTATTTTCATATAGTGGCCACATACAGTCTGGTGCCCCTGCTATTTACCTTAAGCTCCTTGATAAAATCCAAAGAATCAGCAATATTATTGGTCCTGATTTGGCAGTTTGGCTTCAGTCACTTTCCCATCACTCTAAGTTTCCCTCTCTGTTGCTTTTCTATAAATACTTTCATGGTATTTGTTTGTATGTTCTTTTCGCTATGGTACCTAGACTTCATGAATTTAAGCACAGTACTAGAATTGTGTCAAGATCTCATCAATTTACAGTTGAGCTGGCTAGATGTAACTGTAAGTTCTATACTAACAGTTTCTTTTCTCACACTTCTTACTTATGGAACTCCCTCCTGGCTTTATATTTTTCCAGCCAATTTTAATCTGCAAAAAATTAAATGCAATTTCAAACTACTGTCCTTCTGATTATTCTTTTCTCTTCCTGTTTATTATTAATGTTTCTGCTCCAAATTTTTCCACACTCTGTAACCTCTTGTGTCTTTGTGGCTTTACTGCCTTCCATGTGTTGATATCGATAACAAAAAATGTGCAAATGAAATTTTAAAAAATAACAATACTCTGAAATTTATGAAATTAATTTTGAAAATAATCTTCAAGTGCTCAGTAATGAGGAACTAAATAAACATGAAAATTATCTATTAAGACAAAAATATATTGAAAGTGCACTGATTTTGAAAATTTTCATGGTCAGTTTTCATCTCGGTTCTTATAACACATCTTGTTTACTGACAAAACAACTGCTATTACAATGCAGAAATGGGCAAAAATAAAAGTGATAGAAAGCAACATATGCTTCATTTCCCCCCCACTCATATGAGATGAATTACATTTGATAAAACCATTATTTGTCTGAAGACGTTCCTTCTGCAGACAAAATGTGTTACATTTTTTTTTTAATCATTTCATCCTAACCAAGACAATAAAGCCACTAAGATTCTAAGGGGTTACTTTGTGTGAAAGAATATGAGAAAATGAATAACATTATTAAGGAGAAAGAGAACAAGAGAATTGCAGGAATTAAGAATACAGAAGATAACAATTGACACTGTATTTAAATTTCTCAAACTTGACTCAAAAGCAAGAGTCCAGAAGAAATATCCACAAGTAAGAAGTGCAAGAGATGAAACAGTCAGCATAGAACTTACAGTTACTCATAGAAATTTCAAATTTCAAATGGTGAGATGCAGCTGCCAATCTAGTACTTAGCTTAAAATTGTAAAGATCATGTACCAAAGAGGATAGCTAAATAGAAGAATTACCATAAAAATCTTCATAGAAAAGCACAGGGAAGCTACAATATGATGCTAGGAAAATGTTATGGTAATTTACCCACGCACACATGGACTCTCCCAGCTATAAATAGGAGCAGGTACTGCCTTTTGGAGGGGCAAGTTTCCAGCCGTCAGTTCTGACAGTCAGACCAAACATTCTTGCTGTAACACTCTCGTTTATATATGTTTGTATTGCTGTTTCTGTTAATATATTTGTTTAACTCAATTCCTCTCTTTGTGTCTTTATTTCTGGACCTAACAAGGCCACAACAGAAAGTGACAGAAGTTGAGATATCAGGTAAGGCTCAATAACATTGCAGATTCTTCTTTCAATTTTGCAAGAATCATTAAATATATAGCAGAAGCATGTGACCAGATGTGGCACTAATATTCAATGGATGGATGATATATTTATAAAAAGTCTGATATGTAAATTTCTTTCCATTTTACCTTTCAGATTAGATACTATGAATCATATATATATATATATATATATATATATATATATATATATATATATATATATTACATAGTATAATGTCTATAATCATGAGAAACCTTTTTGAGATTAGGAATTATTACTATTATCTGCTTCCCTATTTGAATGTATATATTCATACAACCTCATTAGTTGTGTGTAGAAATTTGGTTTAACATTCTAGAATTTCATAACTAGATTATCTAACAGACACATGGCTATGTGGATTGAAGCAATATCTAGTTCTCTGGATCTGGCTCGCATTCTTGGTTCAGTCGAAAAATGGACATGCAACACGAAGATGAATAACATGAGTGAGTATTAACTGATATCCGATATCACTAAAGGAAAGAAAGTAAAATGAGAACATTTTACCTCTGTAAATAATGGGTTTGGTTTGAAATTCCAAAAAGATTAATGAGTACAAAAAAAGGACACTCGATGAAGGTCATGGGGTAGAACAGCTGAAATATTATGAGCAAAAGAGCAAAAATTAGTATGAATAGTGAAACATACAATTTGAAAAGAGTCATTATCATTCCAAGAATTCTTTGTGTAGCTTTTGCTGCTATCATAACATTTTCACTGATCCATTTTCCAGGTGTAAAACTCTCTAAGAAAATAGAAAAGTCTATCTTTCTATATTTTTTTTACAGAAAGAAGTGGCAAACAGAAAGGAAATAGTAGCTCTGATATAATAAATGAGTGAAGAAGACCTGTAGAGTTGGCTCACACAAGAAATAAAAAAAATTAATAATTCTTTGAATAGTGTTTTAGAATTAAATATTACTAAAATAACAAATTCATTCAAGTAAAAAAAACATCTTAAAGAAAATGGAAACAAAAAGGATATTTATACTCAGAATCAAAAGAGACATCTAGAATTTCTTGGACACATAATGAGGAAGGTGGGCTTGGAGAATTGGACATTCACAGAACATATCAAGGGCAATAGAGGCAGGAGAAGGTGGCTGGCCACCTACCTGACAAGCTTGTGTGAATGGATCGCAGAATAGGGAGCAGGAGACAAAGAGATAAATGTTGCTAAGGGCTACAAAGAAGAGTAGATTGTAGTGAGCCATGATCATCTATGACCTGAAGAGACATAGCATATAAAAGAAGAGATGGCATACTGTGCTAATTAAATATATGCTTCTGTAGCGATATCTTTTAGATTTATTAATAAATCAAAGTTTACACTACACTTTTTAAAAAATAAAACTTGACACCTACAAAACAAGTTATTATCAATTAACTTCTTTTTTTTTTTAATTATTTCACCCCAAACAAGGCAAGAAAACCACTAGGATGCAGAGGGTTACTGTGAGTGATAGAAACAGTGAAAACATTAAAAGAACATGATTCAAGGAAACAGAAAATGACGATTGACATTGAATTTACATTTTTGAAGAGTGTAGTTAACAGGAAAGTAGAAAGCCAGAAGAGAGTTCCACAAGTAAGAAGTGCAGGAAAAGAAACAATTAGCAAAGAATTTGTAGTTACAATTAGGAATTTCAACAATAGAATTATGGGAACAAGCTGATAGTCTAGTACTGCACTTAAATTTGTTGAGTCAAAATACCTATGAGGAAAGCTCATCAGAACAATTACTATGAAAATATTTATAGAAAATATTTATATTTATAGATTTTCAAAGGAAGCTACATTAGGGTGGTGAGAAATTGACTGAAGCAGAGATGCTGAGTCAGGATAGAAAATATTGCTGAGTTTTCTTTGGCTGCTCAAAACATAAAACTTTCACCTCATTGCTGATGCCTTAACTGAACAGGGTTATGCTACTTCTTCAGACACTATTTTTTACACTGACACACACTTAACTATGAATAGCCCTTTCTAGAAATCTGAGGCATGGTGGAGTAATGGATAGCAGCTCATATTGAGGAATTGGAGAGTCGAGTTTGAATTCCAGTCGAATCCATTACATTCACTTATATATATAAGGTATGATTTCTCTTTTTCTTCCCACAACCAGCTATGGGTAAATAGCAGGACAGACCAGGTACTATAGCCTTGGATGGCAACTGGTCTACTGCAGAAAGAAATGGTAATATACTGCTGGAAAAAATCTACCTCATCAGTCATGTATCAAAAGATACATGATTGCCTAAGCATGTATCATGCATGGCATGTAACTGACTGACTTTCATATACTGTTTGTCGCAAATTGCACATGTAATGGAAGAGGGTATATAATTAGTTTTGTTCACATTATAAAATGCTTCAGTATGTAGCATTTGATGTATTTTGAGCCCCAATTGTTTTCAACGACAAAGAATATTCATTTCTATTTGGATTTAATTAAGACAGTTTATGACTTTAATGAAAGTTATAAAAAACTGGAAAGGATTTCTGAACACATGTGTGATTTTATGACCCTACTTCTGGAAAGAACAGAATCTTTCTCTTTCTCCTCTTGGTTTTAAGATATGAACCATGCAGTAATAGCATTTCCACTAGGGAATGGAGGTTTCCCTGGTACATTGATGATTGAACTCCTTTCACTTAATGACATTACAGGACGTGTTTTATCAGCCCTAATAATGAAATAGAGGTTATGTCTTCTCAGTTCACTGTGAAACTGACTTGAGCTTGACCATCTTTATCCATTCTTATCCTTACTTCCCATAAATAATTTCTGAAACAAAAAGTAAAATGGACATACTCAAGAGACATTTAACCTTGTTTTCGTACAGTCAACATAAAAGAAAGAAATGTCTGTAACAGAAACTAAAGTTATTTTGTACATTTCTTCTATCTTCTTTGTTTATATATTTAACATGGACCTTCACCTAAAAAAGAGACAAAACCCACAACCTAGTTAACATCCATAAGAGTACCAAGCCCTACATGCACTGCTTTTTTGCCTCTTTATATATACCTATTTTAACATTTAATTGATACATTTGGCACAATAAAAGAGTAAGGACAATAATTAATAATATCCATGAATATAAAATAATGTGCCCTGTTTGCACTCAATAGTTTTAATAATAGGCATTAGCTGAAATCATCATGATATGCAGCATGTGTAGAATCATTTTAAACAAATAAGAAACATTACAATATAAAACCCATATTACCAGTTATACTTTTTGAGGAAAAAAATATTACCAGCAATACTTTTTTGAAAAGAATTATAACCAGCAATACATTTTTGAACGAAAAAATTATTACCAGAAATAGATTTTTGACAAAGCAAAATATTATCAGCAATAAAAACTTTGTTGGCATTAAATAACCCATTGAGGTTGATATGCCATAAAACACAACAAACCAAATCAAAAGCTTACCCAAAATAGATGTTCTTCTTAACAATATTCCAAAGATTCATGATAGGGTTTAGATTCAAGTAGCATTATGGCTACACCATAAGCCTCTTGTTTTTAAACCTAAATTTATATAAGTATGTATTACATGCATGTATGGTATGAGATGAAGCATTGTTGTCCATGAAAATGACTTTTTATTTGAATACCATTCTCTTCGTAAGCCATGTTTGAAGGTTGGATTTTATGAATACAATGTAGACAAAAGAGATTATTTTAACACCATTTTCCACTTTTCAGAGACTTACAAACTTATTTTTAGTGATTCCTACTCAAAACATAACCATTCCACCACTCAGCTGATGCCTTAAGTGAACAGGGTTATATTACTCATTCAGGCACCATTCATTACCGCAAACGTTATGTCAATCCAGCATTGACTTACACTTTCCCATGAATAGCACTTTCTAGAAATCTGCTATCATTTACTATTTGTCACAACTGAAACACTCAATTAGGTTGTCTTCAAAGAAAGGCAAATAATTGGTTTAATGCACATTCCTAAATGCTACAGTATGTGGAATTGTGACATTTTAAATCTATTTTGAGCCACATTTGCTTCAAATATTTTACTACTCTTAATATAATGGATGTTTGTGCCTCTAAGTTTCCAACTGGGTTTCCACTCATTCTGTGCATCTTCCTTTTGTCAAGTCATTCATTGTATACAATGAGTTTGTAACCTAATTGTTTCTTATGAGGAATTTAGCAGGTTTTAATGTTTGATGGCCATGAAGCATTTGAAAACATTTTGCTTTTTCATGATTGGGGAAACATGCTTTACTGCTCATGTTGCATAAAAGCTGAAATAGTGACAAGGAAGTAATATCACCGAGATGTTTACTGTTGCAAAAAGTCCACAAGTTTTGAGACTTAACTGCACATATTAGTATTGTCAAATGTATGGCTGAATTAAGTTCAAACAAATGTAAAAAAATACTTGAAAAAAATCTGATTTGTATAAAATGTTGGAATGCACTGTAAACATAAATAACATCACTTTAAACATTTCATCCCAAGCAAGGCAACAAAACTCCTAAGATGCAAGTGTTGCTGAGTGTGAAAGAATATAAGAAAAAGAAAAGCATTATTAAGGAGTAAGAACAATAAGAAGACAGAAGATAACAATTGACATTGCATTTAAATTTTTGAAGATCAAACATGAATGGAAAGCAAAAAGTTGAAAGAGATTTCCACAACCTAGAAGTGTGAGAAAAGTAACTGTTAGCAAAGAATATATGGTTACATCTAGCCAATTCAAATGTAAAATGAGAACATCTTGCTGCCAATCTAGTATTGCAATTAAATTCATAGAATTTAGATACCATCAAGTTCAGTGAAAAAGCATTGACTTGCCTAATAAAATCTGACATATAGTAATTTCATACTGATTCATACATTTGGACAGTGAGGAAAAAACAAGTTTTTTTATCACTGCAAATATTAGGAAGATGAATTCATCTGAATAAGGGTAAATAGATATGATGGAAATTCTCCATTGGTGATAGTAAATAAGGAAAATAATACAAAAAATTCACTGTAAAACCCAACTGGTATATAGTTTTGAATTAGGTAGTTTCCATTATCTGTAGCCTATCCCAGAAATAAATAATTCATATGTTTGTTGGCAATTCAGTTGTGCCAAAAAGAAACCCTGATGCATTACCATAATGTGAAAAGGTAAAAGATCTATGGTACAAACAAATCTTTTATGTGTTAGACAAGTTTTATTATGATATTAACATGGTACCCATAAAAATGATGGAATTATTTACATACAACTTAGCATTTCTAAGATCGAAGAATATATGCACTCTATATAGGAACAAAATGTTCCTCCTCTGCCCTCTGAGTAAGATTAGATTGTAGTATCTGTGTACTCTGTAAAACACACACACACACATATATATATATATATATATATATATATATATATATATATATATATATATATATATATATATTATATATATATATAAAAACAAAGAAATAAACAGGAACAACAAATACTCATTTTCTTTTATTAGGCATTAAAATACATCACTTAGCATACTTCATAGTTTATGTTGACTTTCACAGTTAGCTTTAAGAATATTTTTGAGCATTCTTAAATTAAAAATTTTGAAAAAGATTTATTTCTGTTTACAAATACATGTTGCAAAATAAAATCCTTTTATTTACCTTGATAAAGTCCATCAGAGAATGAAACCTTCGGTAAAGAAAACTTCCTTCTGTCTTTATTCATATTGTCTTTATACAGATATATTTTATTTATATATGAATTTATATATATTTTAGATGTTCTGGGTAAGATGTTAAACTACATCAGCGTCCTGGGTAAGATGATAAACTACGTCCAGCAGCAAGGCCTCTGATCAGGAGGTTTTGAGGAACCACCTATTAATTGCTGGTGTTCCCAGGTCCACCCTGACTTGGGGTGGTAGCACCTTTTAGGGTCCCAGCTATGGACAAATAATTAACTATTAGCAGCAATACTTTTTTGAAAAAAATTATTACCAACAATACAATTTTGAAGGAAAAATATTACCAGAAATAGATTTTGGCCAAAACAAAATATTACCAGCAATAAAAAATATATAACCCATTGAGGTTGATATCCCGTAAAACAAAATAAGTCAAACCTATATATATTTTAGAGGAAAAACTATGAAAAAGTGAAAAAAAGTTGTGTAATGTCATCAGACTAAAGTGATTTTTACATTGATGCAACAACACATGTATGAAGGAGAGGTGGGGCTGATAATTTAAAATTTTTTTTTTGAACATCTGTTTTGGGTATATAGTCTCACCAATTTCAACTAGTTACCTTTGTTATTAAATATCCCACATTGTGATAATAATAATGTGCCAAGGAAGGTGATAGGTTCTAAGAAATTGGATGTAAATTCTCTGTAGATGATCTAGAAAAAACTTTCTATACTTTTTTGTCTTAGCAAGTTGAACTTTTTGAATGAGAATAGTATTTTTAGAATCAAAATTGTCGCCATATTCATTACTGTGAGCAACTAATGCATTTAGTGTGTTGTTTTGTAAAGATCCCTTTTATGTTCTTATAAACTTTTATTTAAATTCCTTGAAGTTTTGCCTGTGCATTCATTGTGACAATTATTACAGCTGATCAGGTAAAGTCTTCCTTCAAGATTTAGCTTATTATTTTGTTTTATATTAATTAAGTTTTTAACTGTTTTAGAAGTGGTTTTAACAAATTTTATGGATCACATAAAAACTTTTCCCACTTTGACATAGTTTTTCCCCTAACATTGTTATTGATATATTGTTACACACACACACACACATATATATATATATATATATATATATGAAGAAATATAGTTTTAAGGTGTGCTATATTTATGTGATAAAGTGCTCAATATCAAAGATAGAGTGTATGTAAATATAAAAGTGAACATTAAAGTCAACACTCAGAGATGAGAGGTTGTTTCATGCTAGACATAATCATCAGGCTGACAATTGCATCTAGCATGAAACAGACTGTCACCTCTGAGTGTTGACTTCAATGTTCACTTTTTATATATATATATATATATATATATATATATATATATATATATATATATGTATATATATATGTATGTATATATATATATGTATATATATATGGAGATAATTAATTATGATTTTTACACTCTTATTGTGACTAATTTTTCTGTTAAACTTTTAAATAGTTATTTATGTTGAGAAAAAAAATCATGATATATAGGGTTCAGTATTATTCTTAGTTTTAGAAATCTCCTTGTAGCCTTGGAATATATATTCTTTGGATAAATAGTAATTATTAAATTTATTCAAAAAATTAAACGGTTTATTAACTTCAGTAAAATCATGATCTGTCTGAAGTTTATCACAATAAGAATGATATTTCGTAGATGGACACTTCAGAAAAAATGTGAAGAATAAGAAATTATCTTATGACATAAATTCTACAGCAAAGCATACAGATTAAAGGATAAACATGGAAAAATTACTTATTTAAGAAGAATTTTATTTGTCAGAAATCATATTATAATAGTAAAAAATGATAATTGATTTATAAATATTAGTTTATGATTTGTATTAGTATTATGTAAGTGCTTAAAGAATTAGTTGTGAATTTGATATAAGAATGAATATGATATTATTTACAATGGGACTTACATCCTCATCTTGGCTGCTAATGTCCCGAAATTTCAGCTTCTGTGCACTCCAACTTTCTTCAAGTGTCTGTTGATCCTGTTAACACTTTATTTAATCTATGAAATAAATTGTTCATGGGGAGCAGAATAATGTTGGGCTCCGTCTCAATAGAAACAGAACTCGCTGAGCTGTTCTATGAAAAGATCAGGACAGTTAAACAAATATACAGAAGATAACTTGGATTGACAGATACCTGATAAAGGTTGGGAAATACAACAGCCAAAACACCATGATGACAACAATAACAGCAATAAAAAGGCTATTAGTCTGACTGCATATAATGTAAATAATGTTAACTTCCTATTACAGAAATTTGGACAGAAATTTGTTTAGTGATTGGCTACTTCAATAATTAAATGTGCAAAGTTTCTTGCAGGAACATTTTATAGTACATGAAATAATGGTGGTGAAAAAGAGTACATGTATGAAATAACTGACCAATTGATTTGCAATGCAAGATGATATTTATTAAAACAAAAGTAAAGTTTAAAACAAGAGTTTCTTTCATTAGAAATAAATTGCATGCATAAGGAAATATACATGAATATATTCAAGTGGGACTTTGTGTGTTGGTGTGTTTTAGCATGAAGCGTTCACAGCCCATTTAGCTTCAATGTAGAAAGTTCATGTCACCAATTAGATAGAAGAAAAACCAGAAGAAAGAGTTACTTTAGGTTTCATGTTTTTTTATATTCAAGTTGCAGCTGACACAAGGTTTATTTAGGGCTGCTAATGCTATTATGTTTAAGGGCTGCTACTGATATTAAAGGCACTACGTTCGTCTCACTGAAATTATGATAAAAAATGTAGCCTAATAGATTAAACTGAACTGGTAAGGAGAAGCAAAGAAATACAAATACAAATAAGATTATCTGAATCAATTGAATATTTTGCTGCTTTTAATCTTTGTCATCTGCTTCCTTATTGTTGACAGAGATTACATTTGATTGGATGAAAAATCATTAATTAGAAAATAAGCTGAAGTTGAGTTTATAAAATTGAAGAAAGAAATTGTTCACTGCCTTTAGACATAAAATTTGCATGATTGTTTTTCTTTTAGGCACTGGTTGTCATCTCTGACTAAACAAAGAAAATTCTATTTAAAATAAATCAATAAAAAAGTTATTATCACAGCAATAAAATATTGATAAAAATTTCTAGAATTGTTAAAATTATGATGACATTTGATGAAAATATTTCACCAAATCATCTTTTCAGCTATTTTATATAGTTTTCTCTGAAAATAATAATTTAAAATATTTTCCCCGAATTTAATCATTTAAAATATTTACATTTTGTATACAATGATCAGCAAATTAACAAATGATATTAATTTATTTTTAACTTTAGTGTCATATAAAACAATGAACAAAATATGAAATTAAAACCGCTACTTTTACATCTTAATAAAAATCAACTAAATTTCAATCGTGTTTTGGCATTTGAATTCTCTTATTCAGATTTCAAAGATCCACAACTTTCATTATGCTGATTTTAAATAGCTTTTTTTGGTGAGAAATATATTTAGGACAGGCATATAACTGGCAGAAATCTTTTCATTGACAATTGGATCATGAGTAATTATTTTTCCTGATTAATCAGTAAATTACTTTTTATTTGAAAAATAAATTCATTTTGTAATTTTATCATAATTAAATATCAAAGTTAACTTTGCAGATATTTTATAAGCGTGACAATATCATAAACAAGCAATAACTACACAGCTCATGTCCATAGACACATATAAGAGAGATTACATTTAAAAAATGCAAACCAATGATGAAAAAATAGTTTCATGCAATTCCTCTCTCACAGAACTGCACAAGACTTTTCGGAAAATATATTTTTCAAGTAATGTATATTTAAACATCAGTGAGTCTTTAAATAAACTCGGCCAGGTAAACTAAATGATAATTCTCAGAGGTTCTATTCTATTGTTCCTACTCCTTGTGACTTTATTTACATTATTTGAACTATTATCCTCATCTCTGTTGCCATATTTATTACAACGTTTCGGCCGTTGTACACTCTGGCGTTCTTCAGGTGGTTGGAATGTCGAACTGAACCCTTTATTTTGCTCACTGGGGTAGACTGTTCTAGTTCCACATGCCATGTTTAATGGATGTCAGTTATCAGTTATCTCCTGTTAATTCCCCTCTCCAAGTTCTCCACTGCCTTAACCGGGTATTGAACTCACACTCTTTGGGTCCTGTCACTGGATTTAACCAACACCTTTATCCACTGTGCCATGTGTCCTTGAGGCAATTTTAGATTCAGTGTCAGGACCCATTGATCAGATCCAGTGACAGGCCCAAAGAGTGTGAGTTCAATACCTGGTTAAGGCAGTGGAGAACTTGGAGAGGGGGAATTAACAGGAGATAACTGATAACTGGCATCCATTAAACATGGCACATGGAACTAGAACAGTCTACCCCAGTGAGTGAAATAAAGGGTTCAGTTTGACATTTCAACCACCTGAGAAGGCCGGAGCGTACAACGGGCGAAACGTTGTAATAAATATGGCGACAAAGATGAGGACAATAGTCTGAATAATGTAAATAGTGTACATAATACCTCATCTCAGAAATATAGACAGATCCTTGTGACTTCTTGGGCTAACATTTTTCACTGACAAGAAGTGGAAAGATTATATTGAGTGAATTGCTAAGTCTACTGCTAGACAAATAGGTTCACTGTGTCATGCTAGACAATTTTTCTCACTAGAATCATTCTTACACACATATAAATCTACTTTTCATCTATGCACTGAATATTGCTATCACATCAGGTTTGGTGCTTCTGCTTTCTATTTAGAGATTTTTGATAAAATACAAAAAAGAATTTGCAATGTTATTGGTCCTGACCTGGCCTCTCAACTTCAGTCACTTTCCTACTGTCATAATGCAGCTTCCCTGTGCCTTTTCTATAAATATTTTCATGGTAATTCTTCTAATGAGCTTTCCTCTTCAGTATCTAGGCTTTATGAATTTAAGCGTATTACTAGACTAGTGGTGAGTTCCTGTCCTTTCTCAACTGAAATGGTGAGATGTAATCATAACTTCTATGATAACAATTTCTTCTCTCACACTGCTTGCATTCATCTTCAAAAATTTTAATGCAATATCAATCGTTATCTTTCGTCTTCTTAATTCCATTTTTTTTTTTTTTACATTAAGCTTTATCCTGTACAAGATCTGGAGGTCACTTGAGGTAGAGGGTTACATTAAGAGGCAGTTTGTAAGGGATAGGAGGAGGAGATAATGGTTAACCCTAAATTTGAAGAGGTTAAGATTGTAGTGATCAGGGAAGCATCATCTTGTGAGTTCCATAGAGGAGAGGTTCATGAGAAAAACATTTTTCAAGCGGAACTTATTTCCAAGTGATGGAATACAGAGGGAATATGGGTGGTTTGCTACAATGTAAGTGGTACGGTGGGTATTTGCCATTATGGTTAGGCCTGGCAGAACCCAGGAATATAATTTGTCTGAGCACTTTCTGTGAAAGTAGCAATTGAGCAGCGAGAGGCTTGCCACATCCTGCATGTGAGAGAGAAGTTGGAAAATAATGTGTCATCCACAAGAACTCTGAGATGATTTTGGATTCTATTAAAGCTGGAAAATGCCGTTTTGGCATCTCTCACCCAACCTGTTCTTATATTGTTCTCTCTTTTTAATAGTATGAGAGGCTTTATTGCCTTGCTTGAGGTGGAATGATTAAATAAAGAATTTAACAATGATATTTAAAAACATGACAAGTTCTGAGGCTAATGTTTTATTTATTTAGATACACATGATACTTCGACAATATGATTTTAGACATAAAGATTTGATTTGTCTGTTTAATGGTATATCAAATCATTATGGGTCATTTGATGCCAAAATTTAATTTTCTTGGTAGCTTGGAAGAAATAAAAATGTTATTTTGCTTTTACAGTTGAATACATGGTAGATGATACTCAGCTTTTGTGCATACACCTATTTGTGTGAACATGATTACTAGAGATGGTGATATGTATGGTTTGTGTTGTAGTTGGAGTTATATTTTAGAATACAGTTTGATTTAAGAAATTGTTGGATATTATATGGCTTAATGTTGTGAAAGAGTTTTCAATTTTGGTTGATTGGTAAAATTTTAGACAGATTTGAATGAAGTCACGAAAATTTGTTAGTATGTGCATATTGTTGGTAATTTTATTATAAATATGATTTGTTAGTAACTTTTTTATATAAAAATGTATTGTTGGTGTTTTTATACTTTCATAGTGTTTTGTTTGGGGGTTCACTATTTGCCTATAGCTGGGATCTGAACAGGGGTGGACCTGGGAACAACATAAATTAAGAGGTGGTTCTGCATTCAAAATCTCCAATCTCCCAATCAGAGGCCTTGCTACCAGATGTAGTTTAACATCATACCCAGGACTAGATATAAAGAATAATGATTATTAATTTTTATGCCTTAAAAGTGACTGAACTAACAAAGCTCAAAATAGTGTTGCAAAGAATTTTGGGAATCAGTGCTTGTTTAAGTACTAAGGTGATATAACTTTGATTTCTGACTTGAGTAGTGTAAAAATGTACAAATGTAAAAATATTTTGTAAAAATCTGTTTAAAATATTCTTAAACATACTTTTTTTTCACCACTTGCAATGTTAATCAAATTTGTTTCCCAGCAGAAAGTTGTTTACAAATATGCATGAGAGCTTTATTTGGGGTGAAAAATAAAATATTCAACTTTAATAATGTGCTAAATTTGCAAGAAAAGATTGACATTATTTCTCCAAAAATGTCCCTTTGCTATTAGCATCGTCAAATGCTTCTAAATTTACATGGCCGAAACCAGAAAATTTTAATTTTCTGATTCCAGAGGATGCAGACAAATGTAAATGTTTTCAAAGATGCATTTTATTTTAGTTTCTGCTAAAGCCATGAGCCATATTGAATTAATTCATAAAATAAATGATAATTGGTTCACATTTTCTTTTTTTATACTTTTAAAATTAGTGCCACATATCAGGAGGAAAATGTCTGTTACTCAAATTCAGGAAATTGCTGCTTCCATTTTATCAGACCCCAAACCAGAAAATTCTGACTAAATGATTTTAACAGCTTTGTTTAAAAATACTGACAGATAAGTATATAATGAAAAGACCAATTAGCTTTTTATAAGTAAGTCTACCAAATAAAAAAAAAATGATTAACTCTATTTTTCAACCTTTCTAATAATAAAGGAAGAATTTAAAATTACTAACCAAAAACCAATTCTATGAACAAAGAAAAGTTGTCATAGAAGTACTCTTACTTCTTTAAAATTTCAGTTTAAACAAGATTTGATAGAAACATGTTTATAATTTTCTAGTGTTAATAATGAGAATAATAATTACTTCAACAAACTTACTATTTTTCAACTTGTTTAAATAATTTGGTAGTTTTAAGTAAATCTAATTAAAAAGATTATTTTGACTTATTTATTCTATATACATTTTTACTACTTTTCACTTTACAACATTGTACATTTTCTAACAGACCAAGCAGATATTCTTTCCATATAAACATAATGAATAAAAAACTTGATTGGTTTTAAAAGATATTTCCAATTATAAATATCATTTAAAAACAGAACCCCCGAAGACGGGAAATTTTACCAAGAAACTTCAAAGTCGGGATAAAATCAATATTTAAAAGTTAAGTAATCTTTTCATATAATACTATTAATGCTCTATTTTTCATATTATTTTAATATTTTTAATAAATAACGATATATATATATATATTAACTATATATAAAAAATATCTGCTGTTTCTGAAATCTCATATATATATATATGGGATGTCTTCATATTCTAAGATTAGGCCAAAGCCCCAGGGGACCATCCTCCCAGTTTATACCTAGCCTTTGGAAGGGGGCTGAGTTACCCAGTGCCTGAGACATCCCTGAAAGTGGAAGGGCTGAGGAAGTTTGGGAATTTTTTTCTCACAGTACTGTTGATAAACAAACTTTAAACTGTGTCACATCTGGTTACGTGGGAAGTCCACTAGTAAATACCTATAGAGAAGGCTAGCAAGCATTCCTTACATGCTCACAATGAGGACTTTTTAGGGTCTATTATGTAAGGTGAGACACACAGACAAAATTTAGTTTCATGTGAATTTATAAATGATGAATGTGTAGGGAGTCTACAGTTGTTTTCCCTTGGGTTGAGTTCATGGGAATTCAGGCCCTTTTGAGAGGAGAACTCTTCTGTCCTTTTTTACTTTTTGCTTCCGTTTTTTTAGGAATGGTCTTTTTAACTTCCTGACCACCAAGGCGTCCACACACATGGAAACTTGTCAACATGTGCACAGCCTAACATGGAGAAAAGGTAATTTCGATTCCCCTGGCAATGAAGGGTCAAAGGCCATAAGGCTGCTATATCATTTTTTTTTTTCTCATTCTGTAAACATTCTTGTCCCTCGGACAATATGAACACTCATTTGTTTTGAGACATATGTAAATCTTTTTAATATGTGTAAGTTGTTTGCCTTATTAAATGTTTTGTTTGTTATGGGTGCATATCTCGTCTTTCTATATTCATGTTCAGTGTTAGTGTATCAATGGGTGATAAATTATACTAATAAATCTAAGTTTGATACAAAAACGATGATTATGACTTTTTCACCATAATATATTTTATACTTTATAAGGAAACATAAAAATAAAAGTGCACAGATATTATCATACTAGTTCTGATTATGTAGTATTTGTAACTTCACCTCTCCTTCCCAAGTGAAAGTTACAGTTAAAATAGTTACACCATGATATCTTGTCCTTTTTTGTGTTTCTCACATAAAATAATAACTATAGGTATTATGTTCCCTGTTAAATGAATAAGAATATATCTACATTCAAAACCAACCACATGTTGCATTCTGTTTCATTATTGGGTATACTATTTTATTTTTTATGTGCAATGTCCTTTCAGGGTGTGGACAATAATGGCTCTAGCTTACTTCTTATCTTTTATAGCATAAAGGTATATTTTTTCCTTTACTATCCTTGCCAGTCCCTGTTCTATCATACATTTTGTTATATACCGTACCTATGAACACTAATGGGTATATCCCAATCCTCATAAATACATTGGCAACTATTGTAAGTGCGGATAATATGTTAAGTAGTCCATCACTAGCAGTGGTTTACCTACTTCACGCCACTGGCGAGTATTGTATTTTGTTGATGCTATAAAGATTATCATTTCATTTCCAACCTCCATTTTGGTTATTCCTCATTCAGTAACCTTTTCTAGGTTACAACACATTTACACATGCACATTAGATAAGTTATTCATTGTTTACCTTGTCTTGCTTTGAAATGTCCTGTGAGTGTCAGATTCTCTAAGCTCTTTTCCTCATTATGTATCCCAGACGTACTTTACATACATTTAATGTATAACCTATAATTAAAAAGTAATATTATAGTCTTATGGATTTAGGCTAGAAATAAGAATTGGTTTTGTATAACTGCCCTATATGTATAATGATGTGACATTATTCTAGACCATCAAAGGAAATCAGGTGCAGAGTTAATCTGGAGTTACTCTCAGCCACTGAATATAGAAGTATATGACCTCACACCTGCATCAATTTATGCGCATGAGGGAATGAAAATGTTGGAAAGATAGATATATAAACAACAATCCCCAAAGATGATGTGGACACTCTCTTATGAATCACCAACTGCAGAATGCAAGGTTCACACATCAGACCAGGCAATGGGGATCAAGCCAGAGGCTGGCTGAGAATATCAGATAAAATATTGAAGGGAATAAAAAGTTAAGTAATGGAGATGTAATTCTTATTTTATCATTTAATTGGCACAACAATTTCATTACAATAATAGTGAAGTTGTATAAAATCTTTACATATGTTGAATGAAATTACCATCACAGACTGTCTGTCAAAACAAATAAAAGATCATTTTATAAACAACTCTTGTTAATATAAATATTTAATATTTTCAATTTAATTCTTAATTGCATCATAAGCTAAACTATTTTCCTTCCAAACATATTTATCCAAAGTTGTCAACACAGATTATAATCTTTTTATTATGCAAATTTCAAATGCAAGCAATAACTGTGGACTTCAATGCTTCTATCCATGTTAGAATTGAGATTTAAATAAAATATTTTAGTTGGTTCAACAAGTTCAAATCCTTCTTTCTTATAGTGATTTCTTGAGCTGTATTTTCAGATGTTTCACTTTTGTTTGCAATAAAAGTCATCTACATTAGATTTTTCTTTAAAAATATCTTTTAAAAAATTATTGAGAGGTAAATTTTCTATGACCTTGACTAGCCTAAAAGCTAATCCAGTATTCAGTTGTATGACCAGGTTCCATCAGTTTGACTCAACTACAAATTGTGGGATAGAATGACAATCCACACACACACACATATAAATAATAATAATAAATAAAATTAAATGTTTACTTATCTTGTCTGTATTTTGGGTTTCATAGAATTACATCTACCTTGGAAATTATTCCATGAAACTAAAAGAGTCTATTCTTGGTGACATGTAATGTTTGTTATTCTTATTAATAACTCCTGTATATTTTAGAAATTTTGCACTTTTTATGTTTTGTGGGTAGATATACAACAGAGTTATCTTCTACTATACACTGCATCCATTCAGGACATTGACGATCATGGCTCTCCTCAATATCCTGTCCTTTGTAGCTCTTAATGAATTTTGTCTTCTTGCTATCTCTCCTAAACCATGTTTCACTATGCATTTATTCAAGCTCACTGGGAAGGTTATGTGTTGTTTTCATCTTCCCTTCTTGCCTTCAATCTGTCTTATGAGTATCAAATTTTCCAAGCCCCCTTTTCTCATTATATGCCCTAGAAATTTCTGATGTTGAGTATCAGTGTCCTTTTGGTTTCCACTTTCTCTAAAACTTTGTTGTTGCTCACATGTTCAGTCTACAGTATTCTCAGCATCCTTCTGTAGAATTTCTGTTGTTTCATCTGTGAGGAGATGGTTCAGCATTGATTGCCATATACAAAGACTGATCGTTATCTATAATTGGTAAATGCTGTATCTCATGGTACCAAGTAGTAAATTACAAAGACTACTTGCCTTAAAATGTTATCTTCCAGAAATATGCTTATTAACCCCTTTTTTTGGTAAAATACAACCATTATTATTGCCATATATATATATATATATATATATATATATATATATATATAACCGAATGGGTATATATAGGTAGGTATATGAGTGAGTGATCGTATATGAATACATATAAATACTCTATAGTGTAAGATAAATAAAATATAATAATTAGAGAACTTGACTATTGCTTCAGCATGAAACTTGGAGTTGTGTAATTAATCAATTTCTTAACATATATATATATATATATATATATATATATATATATATATATATATATATATATATGTATGTGTGTCTGTGTATATATCTGTATGTGTCAGTTGAAAGATGCCTAAAATCTTATTCTTAATCATGATATTTTTGTATCTATTTTAACAATATATATTGTAATTATTTTTTAAAAATAGGATTCCATCGCTATATAAGAGTTCTCATGTTTCAAAAACAGGAGCTAAAAACTTCAATTTAATTATAAAAATTAAATTGAATTAAAGTATCACGCTCTCTTTCATCTTCAAGCAAAATGTTTGGAAAATTTAAAAAAAATAATTATAATTTAGGATCTACGTATGTATTGAGCACAGTTTTAAAAAAAAATAAAAACAAAAAGACAAAACATCTTCGGATTATTAACCTAACGTCTTCTTTCCTATTTTTCTATATATCTGCACACACAAACACAAACACACACACACACACATACATATAAAAAAGGATGTGGTGAAAAATTTATTTGCCTGACCAAAAAAGCTTTTCTCCACAAAATCTCATGTTCAGTCATTTGGTCAGTTTATAGGAAGGGAGTTAGGCTGAGAACTTTTCACCAGCTTTTCATATGAATCAATCCATAAAAGTTTCATTGCTGGCAAAAATACATCGTCGACTGTAGTAATGATGTGGCAAAATAATCTTTCCCTATCTAATGATTTTAGTGAGCTCTCAGTATCTGTTGTAGTTTCTTTGAAAAATAAATACTAGGTATTACTGTCAAAGCATTCTCCTTACCAATTTGCAGTAATAAAGCACAAAAGAGTTCATATACAGGGTGTATCAAAAATACTTTTACAAATCTTGTGGGTGGGTTCCTCACAAAAAAACAAGGATAAAAGTCCATATTAACATATGTCCACAAATCCTTCATTTTTGAGTTACTAAGTTTAAAGAAAGTTTACAGTAGATGGTGTTCTATTGCTATGTAAACTAGGTTATATTTGTCATTCATATGCATAGGTGGGTAGGTTGTCTTCGATATTTAACTCATGTAGCCGTGAGTTAACTTAGAAAAGTTCCATTTTTAACAATGGCAGGATATTTATGTCATGAACAGGCAGATATGATTTTTACATACAGCCACATGAATGGTGATGGCTGCATGGCTGCATCAGATTGCATTTCCAGACAAAAAGCAGCCACCTCATCCAACATTCTCACCTGTTTATCATTGCATTGCTGAGACAGGATCCGTGAGACAGGATCCATGGTACCACAAATTATAGATCATGAAATACTGAGATCCTCTTGTATGCCTGACCATAAAGAACATATTCTCCAGGTTGTCAGAGATGATCAAGGTATCAGCACAAGTCAAGTGGCCTTAGCATGTCATATATCTCATATTACCACATGTAGAGTACTTCAAGAGAACACCTGTATCTGTATCATTTGGAACATGTGCATGGTCTTTTGCCATCTGATCACTCACCACAGGAGAACTTTTGCCAATGGTTTATTGCACAGACAGCCAATCTGTTGTTTGCCTCTTCAGTCTTTTTTATGGATAAGGCAACACTTGGAAGAGATGGAATAAAAAATTTACACAACCAATGTTTGTCGGCAGATTGGAATCCCCATAGTACAATACTGGCTAGAAACCAGCATCAGTTTATGATTAATGAATGGCCAGGAATTGCAGGTGACTGTCTGGTAGTTCCCTATGTTCTCCCAGTACATCTTACAGGAGCTGTCTTCAGGGACTTTATTTTGAACACACTTCCAGACCTGCTAATAAACAGATGTATATGGTTTATACATGATAGAGCTCCAGCACATTTTAGTCACATTGTGATGCACTGGCTGACATCTACCATGACAGATGTACAGGTAGGGGAGGAGCAGTTCCATGGCCAGCATGTTCCTCTGACCTCAATCCTTTGTCTTTTTATCTGTGGGGCCACCTAAAACAATTGAATTATGCAGCAGACATTCATCATGTAGAGAGGCTTCATCAATGTGTCATGGGGGCCTGTGAAACCATTTGACTCCATGTGGGAGTATTTGAAAGAGTCTGCTAGTCAATGATCTGATGGGTACATGCGCGAGTAGAAGTAGGCGGAGAACATTTAGAACATTTGTTATGAGTTGCTCTGATTGACACATAAACAATCTGAAATCCTCATACTTGAGCTTCTGGCACAAATGCCATGCAGTACAGTATTTCATTTCAAAATTTCTGGCAGAGTGAATTGCATTATGGTGCTCTTTTTCTCACAGATGGTGCCCAACTGACCCTATTATATTGTGTAGTCAACAAAATCAAAAACAAACAAAACATGTGCAGGAAATTAAACATATGAAACGGCAACAATTTACCCATCGCACCCTGTATGCATATATGTACAGACAAAAATGTGTCTACATATATATAAAAATATATATGCTTGTATATTTTATATGTATGTACATAAAAATATGTCTACATATATACATATATAAAAATACATATCCCTACAGATTTATACACAGACATATTTCTCTCTCTCTCTCTCTCTATATATATATATTTATATAAATACATATCCGTACAGATGTGCATGTGTGTGTACATCCCTGCATTATTAATATCCACTTGTATTTAGTCACATATATACATATATATATATATATATATATATATATACAAGAGTTGACATTGAAGTCAAAACCTAGAGGCGACTGTCTGTTTCATGATAAATGCAATCATCAGGCCATATATATATATATATATATATATATATATATATATATATATATACACACCCACACAGACACAGACATATCTACATATACAAAAAAATACATATCCATACAGATATATATATATATACATATATGTGTATATAACATGTATATTGATACATACATAAACATTCACTTAACATCCACTTCTAATTAGTCATTTATATTTGGTAGATTTGTCTCATTCTTTGGTCATTTATGTTTTCTTTTATCCTTAGCTAATGTTTTCTTATTTCATGTTGAGCTTCTGTAAAGTTCTTGGTCTGACTTGAGCAACAAGAAAACAAAGATAACAGAAATAGTTTGGAAAAGAACGATCTTCAGAATCAGATGGTGAATGGAAATACTTTTAATTGAATTGATGAAGATCATTCACAACAATTAAAATCCTTGTTAAATTATCTTAAGGTCATAAGTTACTTGTTATGCTTTAGGTAAAAGTTTCAATTTATTTGTATAATTTATCTATATTATCTAAGATCTAAGCAAAAACTTTTGGATTAATCTTGAATAAAAATCTAATCAATAAAATTTATTTAGTGAAAGTAACATTACTGATGAGGATGAAATAATTTTTTACATTTGTCTCTCAGTAATTACTGATCATTTAATGAAATATAAAACTTTATTTAATTAAAATTAAGCAATTATTATGAAGATGGATTGTTATATCTAAAACTTTTACATCAATCCCACTTTCTTCAATGTCAATTTTCCTTTTTCTTCTTCATGCAGTGTCCCTTCAGGACTTTGTTGGTCATGGTTCTCCACAATTTCCTGTCTTTTGTAATGCTTAAGTAATTTTTGTCCTCTATTTAAAAAAGCTCCTTTGATAGATTCTGCACTGTTTTCCTCTGTCCTCTTGCTTTCAATATGCCCTGTGAGTGTCAAATTTTCAAAGCTCCCTTTCCTCATTATGTGCCCTAGAAATACCAACTATCTGAAATGATATTATAAAATGAAACAAGTGGTTGCTGAAAATTTATTGGCCTTAACCCACTTTCTCAAAATCTAGCCAAATGATTAAGTATCAACATTATTTTTGGGGAGAGGTGGGGTATGGGAAAGGGTTCATGGTTGGGCTAGAACTTTTCAGCACCCCACTTATAAATATTTTTTCTCTCACTCTTCTCCATGAAACTCAATTTTGTTTTTATTTTTACTTGTTCTGCCAATACCATCTACTTCAGAGAAAGCCTTACCATTGCTATATTCCAATCAAAGCAACAACAAGTGACCCACACATAATAATTAAGTGGGGGGTTGCAGTCTGGGGAGTTAGGTGACCAAATTTAAGGGGTGATGTGGTTGCAGAAATTATCTGACAGCCATGACAATGTTCTCCTGCTTGTGTGGCATGGTGCAGAGTCCTGTTACCAGACATAGGGTCTTCTAACACCCACCATCTTAACCCAGGGCAACAATACCTCCTCGAGGCACTTGATATCGGCCTCTGTATTGAGTCTGAGTCCCTCACTAAGAAATTTGGGAGTTCTTTTCTTATCAGAATGATCAAAATGAGTTTTCCAAGCTGCTCTACCTTCGTATTCACCATTAAACTCATCCAACTCTTTCTGAGTCCTCTGAACTGTCCTCAGTGAAGGTAGAATGACCCCACTAGATAAACAGAAGATGTTATTAAACTAGCTAGGTTAAAATTCCCTGTGTTGAAGTTCTTTTATTTCTGGACTCAAAACAACTAGAAGTCACCTTCTGTGAAAGAAGAATGCGACTTTATGAGTGGACTGACATTGTCGCACAAGATCTCCCCAAAATGAGTGGGCTATACAACAGGTGCCCAACTGACCCTACTATACTGTGCAAACAACAAACAATGTGCATGCACAAAATTTCTAGCTCTAGCTCCTTTTGCTCCTTTTTTTCTTTTTTCCCTCCTCCTCCACATTTTCTTTTATTGTACATTTTCTGTGTTTTTAATTTAAATTAAATCTCCCGTTGAAAGCCTGATGAGCGGGAGCGAAACCGGTTGCTTCGCCCATTTTTAATATGTCCAGTAATATCAAGCTTCATACGTTTATTGCTGTGATAAAATTTTGTACCTACAAATATATATATATATATATATTTATATAAATACATATCTGTACAGATGTGCATGTGTGTGTACATCCCTGCATTATTAATATCCACTTGTATTTAGTCACATATATACATATATATATATATATATATATACAAGAGTTGACATTGAAGTCAAAACCTAGAGGCGACTGTCTGTTTCATGATAAATGCAATCATCAGGCCATATATATATATATATATATATATATATATTATATATATATATATATATACACACAGACACAGACATATCTACATATACAAAAAAAATACATATCCATACAGATATATATACATATATGTGTATATAACATGTATATTGATACATACACACACATTCACTTAACATCCACTTGTATTTAGTCATTTATATTTGGTAGATTTGTCTCATTCTTTGGTCATTTATGTTTTCTTTTATCCTTAGCTAATGTTTTCTTATTTCATGTTTAGCTTCTGTAAAGTTCTTGGTTTTAAATTTAAAATATATAATGGCAACAATTTAACTATCACACCCTGTATATCCAAAGAATTATACCAATTTTATCTTCTTTCTAGTTCTATGGAAACATCGACTTGCATAATAAAATCTAATATATTTGTCTACAAATTGGTACATGTATTTGTCTGATATTTCTTCTCATTATATAAGATATACAAATTAAACACAGAGTTTATAAAAGGCTGTCTCTCTCATTAAAATACAGACAACTTAATCGAGCATTAAATCAGTTTCATTTGAAATCAGTCCAAAATTATGTAATATTATTTTTGCAATTCAACTGAAGGGTGAATTAATTATTTGTTAACTTCTATCTTTCATTTAAATCTAACATATGAATTTGTAAGAGATGTGTAGATAGCCTAGTAGTTAACATAATGGAGAACAGAACTGACAACCCGAGTTCAAACTGATACTGGGAGAGTTTGCATTTAATTCATACTGATGATCTTTGAAAAAGCATGAGACTATTTCTAGCTATGAGTAAGAAGCATGGCAATGAGAATTTTCTTTTTTGCCTTTGAAGGCTGACGTTTTATAATATGCAAAGTCAAGAATATTTCTTTGGTGCTAGTGTTCTGTGACACAGTACAATCTACGAAATGTTACTTTGAGAGGAGGGGGACATCACCAAGTAGCCCCCCCCCCATTACTTGGAGAGATGCCATGAAAGATAATTATTGAGCATGGCTATTTTTATGAGTGGGCCAGTCTAGTGTAGCAGAGAAAATGAGAAACTTCAAAATGAGATCAGCACAGAGGAAAGAAAGGGAATTAAATCAACACATGGTCCAGCAATGATTGCAGCTGCTGATGGACATAATCACTGACTTAAGGTTTGCGGACAATATTCCTCACTGCCACTTCAAGCAAGTCCGGAAATACCTGCTGGATTCATGCATATTCATCAGGTGATAATATTATAAAGACTCTACTCATGCATGTGCTCTTTTTGCAACGCAAATGTCTGCTAGCATGTAAAGCACACAAGGCATCATGTTCATTTTCTTGCGGGTGACTAAGTTGGAGATTTGTCACAGACATTTCTATGATCTAATAGGTCACGGGAAATATTTGCAACTATGTTCAAAGTTCATATCATACTGTAATATTTTACTCAATAAATCCATAATGTTTTTTTTTTTTTTTTTTTTACATTTGTGAGGCTTCTCAACAAATATAATTACTGAGATGGAAACTGAAAAAAAAAAACATTGAAAATGATTCATACATTATTTGCATATAATTTGATACATATGTCAAAAGTGTGTAAATGCAAACTTTCGTTTATGTGTGATTCATCAAAAAAAAAAAAAAAGTAAAAAAGCAAGCTGACTATAATTGTGAACTCCATAATTCTTTCCTTAGCTATATATAGCATGTGCTTTGCCAGGGCTACATACCATTTTGAATTCTGAGTTTTCCCTCTACCAATCAAAAGCTGAAGAGCCAAGTCTATTCTACTATTTAACCCATACATTGGCAAGAAGTGTGGATTCATATCTTTCTCAGGGGGTAATTGCTTCTAAGTCAATGTAAAAAACTCAGCTCTTTGATTTCTCATTCTGTGCCATTATTCATCACACCACCCACACATCCATATGATGCATCAAAATTACATCATAAAGTACACCTTGAATTATTCTCAAATTTTAACAATATGTTTATGACTCACTTGACCAATGCATCATTTTAGTTTCTCCAATTTCAGTGATCATGACTCTTCACAACTTCATATCATTTGTAGCTTTTTGTAACTTCTAACCAATAATAGCATTCCAAATTTCCTGCAACCAGTTCGATATTGACATGTAATCATTAGAAATCTATTCTGCTTATTTTCGTTTCCATCTGAGAATGGAAAAAAATCAATTTATAATATCAGAAAGAATTAAACCATTTTGCTAATAAAAAACATTTATTTAAGTTATTCCCAGATTGAAATTCTGTTCTCATTATATTTCTGTTCAGAAGTATGATGCTTTTTGACTCTTGTGTCCTTAGCTGTTATGATTTCTTAACCATATTTGAAATGAATCTCAAAGATCCAATCAAATTTATGACTAGAAGATTTGCCATATTTTTACCTTCAAGATGATGTCTTCTGTCAGAAAAAATTACACCATTACAGAAAACCTTTTTGCAACCTTCTTCAGAACTTAAAGCAATGGTATTAATTATATTTTTAGTTATTGTATATCAGCTATTAATATATAAGATTACTTTTGGATAATCCATCAACCTGTTTGCTAAGCTTTTATGAATCATTTGGTATAAATCAGTAGGATGCCCCCTTCACCATTCTTTTTTGGCTTTCCTTGTTCTGCCATTTTGTCCCATATACCTTTTAAGTTATTCATGATTTCCTTCTAGCTCTCTTGCTTTCAGTCAGAGCCCAATGAGTGTTTAATTTCCTAAGTCCTTTTTTGTTGTTATTTGTCTCAGAAATTTCCACTCTTTCTGATTGTAAGTACAAGTTTCTGTATATTTGCTATTTTACTTAAAACATCCTCATTGCTTATTTGCTCTGTCTATAGAATTCTCAGCATTTTTTGGTAGAACCACATCTCTCATCATTTCAAGTTTCATTTTGCATAAGATTGGGTAAAGATGCATGTTTCTGCTATGAATGAATAGCCACCAGCTTTATAAACTCAGATAGGGTCTATTTTGTTAATAGAAGTAGAGAAAATTGTAAAAATATTTTGATATTTGCATACCAATGTGGATAAATAAAACATGACAGGAAAAAGAGGAGTTCAAAAGCAGTACTGAATGAAACAGAAACACTCTCTACACTTTGGACCTCGACAGAAAAACATGGAAATGATTAGCAGTAAAAGGTAAGACTTAATTACAGGTACTTGTTTTATCTCTACGTTTGTCAGGTGCATAAAACTACACTTATACAAAGAAAATTTTTGATGACTTTTTCTTCTATGTGCGATGGCTTATGGCCACATTATGTTGACACATTAGTTCCTATACAAATATCAAAGTTAAGCAATGTCAAGCCTGGTCAGTACTTAGATGGGTAACTGCTTGGGAATATCAGGTGCTGTATGCTCATACATGTGGGTGGTGTAATAGATAATGGCTTCGAATTTTAAATCAAAGAGATGCATTCCAATTCGGATTGTTATATTCACTTACATGCAAATACCCTGGGGAAAGGCATGAATCCACCTCTTCTCTCCACACTTATGGGTTAATTAGTAAGACTTTATCCTTAAGTCATTATTACTTTAAAAAACACTTTCTGGCTTTAAATAACCTGCTAATACCCTGGTTGATAATCCATAGAAAACGAACTGATCAGTCTATGGATCATGTGCCTTCAGGATGTGGGTAAACATAGCTCTCTACAATTTGTAGCTGACAGTAAATTTTTGTCTTTTCACTTTCTTCATCCCTGTTCTGTCAACCATTTACCAAGATCATTAGGTATGTTATGTGCTGCTTTCTTCTTTCTTTCTTGACTTTAACATGTCCTGTAGATATAAAATTTTCCAAGCGCACATTCCTCTCTATGTGCCCCAGAAATTTCAGCTATCTCTTTCTGATGTGTCCTTTTTGTTTCCATTTTCTCTAAAACCTTGACATTGCTCATATGTGCAGTTCATGGCATTCTCAGCATCCTTCTATAGAACTACATTTCTGTCACCTCAAATCTTTTCTTCATCTGTTGGGAGATTGTCCAGCATTCATTGCCATAAAGGAGAACCGATATTACATAGTAGGTTAGTACTCTTTTCTTTGTTTCTCACAACGTTTTGCCTGTTTCTTAATACTTTGCTTAGCCTTTGGATTACAGGATCCCATTCTTTGTATGTCTTGAAACATGCACACAACACATATCATAAATACATATGTACACAATAAGCCAAAAGTCTAGCGACCCATCTGGATTTATCAATTAGTAAGTTTCATAGATTCTTTGATTTTTTTTTGATACCATAACAACTCCTTATGAGTCAATCAATGTCAAAGTTTAATTTTCTTGGAAGTTTTGAAATAATAAAAATATGATATGATGTTATTCTGCTTTTACAATTGAATGCATGGTAGATGATACTCAACTTTTGTGCATAGACATGTTTGTGTGAACATAATTACTATAGGACGTGATATCTGTGTTTTATGTTGAAGTTATATTTTGGAATACAGTCTGATGACTTTAAGAAATTATATGATATTATATGGCTTAATATCATGAAAGGGTTTTCATGTTGGTTGGTTGATTGACTTTGTTTATCAGCATATCAACCTCTCTGGGTTATTTAATGATGAAATGCAAGTATTTTGAACACAATTTTATGGCATCAATTAAATATATTTTCAACAAAATTATATACCTTCAACTAAAGATAAAATGTATTGCTGGCAATGCTGCTGTAAAATGTATTGCTAGCCATTTTGCTTTAAAACTGTATTGTTGGTAATTTTACTACACACACACACACACATATATATATATATATATATATATATATATATTGTTGGTAATTTTACTATATATATATATATATATATATTTGGCAATTTTACTATATATATATATATATTTGGCAATTTTACTATATATATATATATATATATATATATATATATATATATATATATATATATATATATATATATATATTTTGGTGGTAATTTTTTTTATATAAAAATGTATTTTTATACACTATTAGTGTTTTTTTTTTGGTTTGGGGGTTCACTGTTTGCCCATATCAAGGACCCTAACAGGTGCTACCACTCGGGTTGGGTCAGTTTGAACCTGGGAACAGCAGCAATTAAGAAATGGTTCCAGCCTCCTCAAACCTCTAATCTCCTGATCAGTGACCTTACTGCTGGATATAGTCATACCTTTTTTGATTTAACTCCTAAGTGCATAGCATCTAGTTTTTTTAGAAAGGGGAAATCTAATATTTAAAATATGCCAGACTAAAGATTATCATTAGCCAGCAAGGTTGCTTAAGCAAAAAGTGCTAAAGTTTTAACTAACTTTATACAGTAATGAGTTAATTTCTTTATTATTCCAGTTATTGAATATATGATAAATACTTCTGGAAGAGAAAATCCCTCTGTCCCAAAGTAAGGTAGTAAATTAGTTTTGAAAAAATTACACACCCTTCCATTTTTAGACAGTTCTTTAAAATACAGAGGATGGTCCCAGAGAATGGACTCAAAACTTTGGCTTATAACATGAGTATTTCAGGATTCATTAAAAGTACCTCATGAATGTTTATAATATAAATGGTACATATTCTTTTCTTCATAATTACAGTACTCTTGGTGAGACTATAGATTACATTCTTACTGTAAGCATCTTAAGTGACTTCTTTTCCAATTATCAAAAAGGGTAAATATCAGATTTGTGTTTTTTGGAAAGATAATAAAATTAGAAACACCACGGCTGAAAAGCATGACTAAAGTTTGTCACCTGTATTCACCTGCCCTCCACATTTATATAAATATCTTACCGAGTTGGAATTCTCTGATCTTTTTTATTGACTGACCTGATGTAAAAATGACTAATTTCTAGAAAATAGTTATTTTTTATTCATGAAGCAACTTGTTCATTAATATTTGGCACATTAAAAAGCAAGATACTTTGAGATTTGTACAATATTACTGTCTCTATGAATTTCTAATAGCATAATCAGAAAAAATAGCCACAAAAGCGTAAATTTATAGCTAAGTTCATTATCATATATCCTATGGGATGAATAATTAACAGCCAAAGAAATGGTCACTTTTAGTAACTTGGAGCTTGACTGGTGATGCCTATTACTAGTTCATTCATATAAAAGAAAAGAGATTTAACATCAAAACTAAATACCTTTCTTATTGAAATGTCGTTTTTAAAATCTATTATTTACAGACCTCTAATTATATAATTTTACAAATATCTTAAGGCAAAAGTCTAGATTCATTGTTTCTTACAGCTTATTAACCTTTTGCAGAATATCTAAAGCAAGAAAATTATTTTAGGTTCTAAGAATTTCATGGAGATAATAATGATTTAGTGATACAAGTCCTACTATTTAACCCATAAGTGAGGGGAAATGAGCTAGATTCATACTTTTCTCACATCTATTTACATCTAAATATAATGAACCTGACTAAAATTGGAACTCAGCTATCTCAGCTTTCCAATTCTAAGTTACCAGTATAGTTAAAGTTTTAAGGCAAAATGCAGAATGTAGTCCATTTCAGGAGGGAAATAATGTTTATCAAATTTTTGTTAGTTTTATTTTATTCTCACTTGTGCATTCACACTTTCTCTTGCTAAAAGAATTTTGGGAAATCTGTTGTCAAGGGGAATAACTAATAAAGGCATGAAAAACCTCTACTTATTAATGCCTGTTGCATTGTGGGTACAATTCACCTCAATTGAATACATAATAATAATAATAATAATTACAATGTTTGTTGAATTTTGTAGCCTTTCATACAAGGTAACGTTTTCAGCATTTTAAACAAATGGTAATTTGCACTGAGGAAGATCATCCAGGAAAATACATTTTACTTTAGAAACAGGAAATCTACATAATATTTATTTTTCACTGAAGAAGAAATACATTTTTTCTTTTCAAAAATATTTTTTGTTTAGTGAAATAAATGAAAAACAAATCACACATAGAAATCTGTGTTGATTGCATTGCTACCATTGTTAGTACTATAGCAAGATTTTAGTTTTATCATTGTAAGAAAAAATATTATTTCTAAAGAATCAAAATTCAACTCTTTTCTATTTCTAAGACAGATACTTAGACAAATGTTCTTCTGGAGTGAAAATGGATGAAGTACCTTCAACAAAAAATTACCTTTTAATTTTTCATATCAGCAGTGTCAAGTTTAGGGAATTTGTAGACTTATAGTACTAATAGCACTTCCAACATCAACAACACAAAATTCATAATCTTACCTTCTAACACTATTTGAAAATAAATAAGTTATCCCAAACACTAGGTTTTTTACCAGCACTTCCATGACAATTGGAGATATAATTAGGAAGAAAAATAAATCCAACACCACTTCAGATGACAGGATTTATCAAATAAAGTGTTTGCAATGTAAAAACATATACACTGGCAAGAGATCTCAAAATCTAAAACACCATATCTATGAGCATAAAAGATCTATGCTTGGACAACACCTTTAAATCGTTTGTAATACAGATGAGAAAAACTGGCTGGCCAAAACTATGATTTTAAAAATGCCACCCAAATTAAAGAGAACAGAATTCTTCACATCGAAAATACTTAGAGGGAATCCTAATAAATATTTCACAAACTGTAAACACACATCAAAAAATTACATCGCCAAACTTTATTAAATCCATTCTTAATTAGTCTGACATATGTTTATCTACCACAACCAATGTTTAAGTAAAAACATTGTAAAATCAACATGCGGACACTGTTCAAAAATAAATAATGTCTACTAGATATACATACACACACTTACAAATATACATTATCATCCAAATCAAACAGACAAACTAGATTTATGATACACTTACATACATAAAGCAATATTTACATTTTTTCAGTTAGACTTGGAATCAGTTAAATTTTTTGAGCTTCAAAATTATGCATTGTTTCTCTTTGAGTTCAGAACACCATAAATTATAATAATGCTGCTTAACAAACAAATTCACATGAAGCTGGATTAAACAATAAAAATCAAACAAATCAAAAATAAAAGTACCAAAATTTCTTTTTATTCTCTCCATATCTCATTCTTTGATGAAGCTTTAATAAAAGTGAAAGATTGATAAACATTTCCTATTTGTTCTTTATCTTATCATTCTGTCAGATTCTGATCAATATTTGATCCCAGTTCATATATATATATATATATATATATATATATATATATATATATATATATATATATATATATATATATGTGTATTAATTATAGCTCCTGTGTATCTCTACTGAGAAAGGTGGATAAATATTTCAGCTGCTCCACGTTACCAAGTTGCTTGTTATACAGATCTGAAAGTTTTTCTTCAATGAACCAATGGAAAATGAGTTTTTTTTGTTGAGGGGCTTTTCATGAGTCTCTTATCTTACATTCTGAAAATTTCTGTTCTAAATCTTTTTATGTCTTCAGGATTAAAATCCAAATTAATTACCAACATACCCAATATAGCTTGCTAAATCCAATAATGAACTGATAAATATATATTCTCCACAAATTTTATATGGTCTGTTGATAAAAAATTCCCAGTCTCTGAGCAAGTCTATGAAACAGATTTTATTAATTGAGTACATAATAATATATTTTTAATTACTTTGATGAAGCATTAGATGTGCCTGAAATGTAATGGTTATTGGCAAAGAAAGTGAAATCAGATTTTTTTTTTAACTATTGTTTACTCAATACAAAGCCAAAGTACTACTCAAGGTAGAGGGTTACTAAATGGGGATGTTGTAGGGGTGTACAGGGAGTGAGTAAGGGTTGCATTAATATGCAACCCTTACTCACTCCCTGTACACCCCTGGATATGTAGGAAAGATAATAGTTGCCCCTAAACCTGAAGAGGTTCAAATTGTAGTGATTAGGTAAGCATCCTTCGAGGAGTCTGTTCCACATTACAACAAGTCTGAGGAAGAAGATGCCTGAATGTAACTTCCTCCTCACCAATGGAATATAAAGGGAACGAGAAAGAGTCAGCCCTGTGTACATGTCACAGCAGGTTGTCACTTTGAAGGTCTGGACTGATGAAATCAAGCAATACAGTCCACTTGAACATTTGCCATGAAAACAGTAACAGAGTAGTGAGAAGCTATTGACATTTATTCTGTGAGAATGACGTTGAAGTGTAGCAAACAATTCATCACTCACAAGGTCAGGCTAACTCTTCTGAACTTGGTGCCAAATTCAAATTCTGGATGAATTCATTGCATTTACTTGCACACAAATGCCTTAGTAAAGGTATGAATCTATCTCTTTGTCCCCTCAGTTATGGTTAAATAGCACGACTGACTAGTGACTAGTCTAGAAGAAAGTAACTTTGAATTAAAAAATGGTTAGGAATGGATATGGTAACTCCATCCCATAAAAATGCACTTGGTATATAAACCACAGCAGTAACACTTAGCAGAGGAATTAAGAGTAAACCTGTGATTCATGGCACTAAAAAGGAGGATTGAATGATTTGCCTTTCCAGTTTATCAACCCTTTGCAGGTCATTTAGAAAATATTTTTTTATATGTTAAGAATTTTTTTTAGATATAATAATGGTTTAGTGATACAAGTCTTACTAATTAACCCATAGCTGTGGGGAGGAGATGTGGATTCATACCTTTCCTAAGGGTATTTGTGCACAAGTGAATATAATGAACTCTACTGGAATTGGAAATTGGTTCTCTGATTAACAATTCCGAGCCATTACCCATTACACCACCTAAGCTTACTATACCTGGCCTTCCCATATAGTCACCCATTTAGGTACTGACCAGATTCGATGTTGCTTAACTTTGGTGATTATATGGGAAAACGAAGAAGGATGAAGATGTAACTCATTTTCAATAACTATCAATTCTTCAACTAGTTTTTCTGTTATCATAATTTCCGTTGCTTTTTATTGAAACTCACAGATCGTAAGATATATGGTGGACTGAAATACAATGTTTTCAATGAGACTTGATCTTAAAGCCTTTTTCTGTAGGTAGCCTGATTTAATTTGAAAACTGATGTAAACATTAGGGCCGTGGAGCATTCTCTTTGCTGTTTGTGGGGGTTACTTCATTTCTGATTCTGATGGCTTATTAAAGGCTGTAGAATGGAAATTTTAAAATTGCCATAAAAAGCAAGTGAAATTAAGATGAAATATAATTGAACTCAGAGTAATGAATTGGTTATGTATCTATCAGTGTGTCATGTGACAAGTTCTGGAGCACATGATGGTCATAGGGTTACCACATGTACTGAAGCTGTAGCAGATCATTGTGCATAAGGCTGGTTTTGAATTTACAGCTTTCCTTTGTCAGACTGTGCATTTATGTGTGTGTGTGTGTGTGTAATAATGTATACAAATGTATGCTCTTCACATGCGGATTTTACTTTTAAAAAACTTTTTAGTATATATTTTTAATTTCTTTTTTTAGTATATATTTTTCATGTCTTTTTAAGCATGAATGATGTGGGCACATGGATGTGTGCTAACATTAGTTTTCTGACAATGAGACCCTGGTTCAAAATTTACCATAGGTGATTTGTCAAAAAGGAAACTTCTTGATAATATCAGCCTGGGGAGATGGATCCCAGTGAGTGACACCATTGGGAAATATCTAAAAACCATACCATGAGTAAACCTAGAGCTGAGGGCAGAAGATGCGGATTCATACGTTTCCCATGAGGAATTATGAACATAATGAAACTTACTGCCTTATGAGTGAAACTGCATGGAAAAAACTGTTTAGAATTGTCGATGATTGTGCTAGTATGACATTATAAGTCATTGTAAGAGGACTTGAGCATACTGGCTTTGTTCAAAAGCTGTTGATTGTGCCATATTATTAACAGAAACTGTAATGAAGGTCTACTCAGGAAAGTCACAGAAAAATCACACATTAGATCTGTGGGTTTTGAGTTGAATAAATACTAATGTGTCTGAGCAGGCATCAGCAACAGGGATTGGCAGAGAGGCATACTTTGAAAACAAGCAACCAGATGTTTCTATCTGAATGTATGATAGTCTTTGTATAGTTCGGTGTGGCTGTATATCTCTTTTTGTAAGAAAATATGAGATTTTTTAATCCAAACTAACTCATTTTGGATTTAGACAAAAACAATTATTTGCATACAAAGCAGAAATGAAACCAGATCGAGAAAATGGGCATCACTGGTAGATGGATGTCAAGACAGATCTTAAGCCTATTGTAACATAAATGCTGACAGATTTAGAGGATAAAAAGATTAGTGTTCTTACCTTAAACTCTCTGTTAATCTAATCAACTGAAATATGCTGATAATTTACTTTTTAAAAAACATGAAATACATTCATCATTAATGTATACAAAGTTTTAAACATATGTCTATGCAACTACATCCTTCATTTTAGGACTGATGCAACCAAGATTGGAAAATGTATTCCTGGATTGAATTAAAACTGATGCCTCCTTTCTTTTTCAGATATTTTGACCATTTTCCTTAAAGTTGTATTTTTTTTTTTTATTTCAGCAGAAAAAATTTTCCAAAATATTTAAGCAAAATTTCCAATTTCAAAAATAAAAGTTTAAAATTATAGTTGAGATATATGGGGAAAAAAAGAAGGCAGAAGTGTAAACTGCCACCATTAGGATATTGGTTAAACTGACATCTTATTTTCCATATATTGTGACTATTTCTCTTAAAGTTCATGTTTTCTTGATTTCAGATGAAAACTTGGAACTTTACCAACATATTTCAGTGAAAGTTTCCCCTTCCAAAATTATAGTTTATAATTATAGCTTAGTTATAAAAAAAAAAGTTTAAACTGGAAGAAAGAGATAAAACACATTTGCCAATAAATGGTATGGTGCATATTTGCATATATATATTCCAGGGGTAAAGAAATAAGCAGTAATATCCAAGAACAGCAAAAGCCATGACTCTACTTATAAATATTCATATACAGATCAATGTAACATTGCTCAATAAAAGAGAAAAGTCCCTTTCCTTTGAAAGTCCAACAGCTGCCATAACTTACTCCTCATAGAAACAAAACATCTCCGATTACTAATTTACACTTCCTGCACAACACTGTTTGTCTAACCAGATGCTACTGCTAACAATACCCTATTTATGTGTTAAACAGTAGGACAGACTGGTTTCTTCAGCCTTGGCTATTAACCAGTCTAGGAGAATGACAACACTATAATTCAAAACTGGTGGGGCATGGGACTCGCCTCCCAACCTGGAAAAACCTACATGTGATAGAAAAAAGTAATGCCTAATGTGTTGAGAGGTGTGTTCTTATGCTTCAGGATGGAGTCTATCAGGTTGAAAGAGAGAATTGTTTAATAGCATTCTTATTTCTAATGACTTCATTACACATAATATGCAAGAAATCATGGTCCTCATCAGGGTATGTTGAAACAGTATTCCCCCTAAAGAAATTTCTTGTATAAATTTAAAAGATTTTATTTTTATCGTTACTGAGGATGGGAGTCAAAGTTGACAGTACAGAAAAATGCTACATTTTCACTATCCGATTTGTTCACTTGTGGTCCTACCTAGGACTGAACTTCAAAACTATCATCTGAAATCTTGATTTTGCCTTGAGCTTGAATCAATACAATTTACAGCGTCAAAGGTAAACTTAATATTACAAAGGAAAGAAATTACTTCAAGAATTTTATTTTTAATGCATTCATTTTATTTTTAAATGCAATGTCATTCATTATCTGCTGTCATCCTGATTACTCTTTTTTTTCTCACTCCATTATTAGTGTTTCTATTCCTAATTCTTCCATGCACTGTAATCCCTTGTGTCTTAGTGGCTTTACTGCCTTGCATGGGGAGATACTGATTAAAATAATCTAGCTTATTATGTAATGGAACAGATTTAATGTGTGCATAATCATCCATTGTTTTTCATTTAAAAATTCAGTTTTCTACTGTGTATTCTGTCTCCTGTTTTCAGAACAAAAGATGCAGGGAAATTTGCATGCCCCTAATTGTTATATAGGAAGAAAGTGTTGCTGCCAACACTGGAGTTTAAAACACAGATCACCAGAGAGCAAACACAGGTGATTCCATATTGAATAAGTGGATCACATAATGGCAAATGAAATGTATATATGGGAATTAGGATGGCATCCAATCAATCACCATTTCTGTTTTATCCTTTATTACTATATGGATCACCATTTCTATTCTATCTTCTATTACTATATGGATCACCATTTCTATTCTATCTTCATTTACTATATGGATCACCATTTCTATTCTATCTTCTATTACTATATGGATCATCATTTCTATTCTATCTTCTATTACTATATGGATCACCATTTCTATTCTATCTTCTATTACTATATGGATCACCATTTCTATTCTATCTTCTATTACTATATGGATCATCATTTCTGTTCTATCTTCTATTACTATATGGATCACCATTTCTATTCTATCTTCAATTACTATATGGATCACCATTTCTATTCTATCTTCTATTACTATATGGATCACCATTTCTATTCTATCTTCTATTACTATATGGATCATCATTTCTATTCTATCTTCTATTACTATATGGATCACCATTTCTATTCTATCTTCTATTACTATATGGATCATCATTTCTGTTCTATCTTCAATTACTATATGGATCACCATTTCTATTCTATCTTCTATTACTATATGGATCACCATTTCTATTCTATCTTCAATTACTATATGGATCACTATTTCTATTCTATCTTCTATTACTATATGGATCACTATTTCTACACTATCCTCAATTACTATACGGATTACTATTCGGTGGTTACTTTTCGAGCGAGTATTATCGAGTAAGTACTATTAGTGCAAGTGTTATTTGAAGGTGTCTGTTACCCGTATTGTTCAATAGTGTTACTATAGTTGTACATGCAATTACAAAGTCTCTACTACAACGAGCATTATGGAATTGATAACAAGTGTTCGTTGACATCATAAAACTCATAATATTACTTCATGGTATATTATAGTAATTAAGACCCTATATGTTTTTATATTAATTTACTCATCATCTTAAATTCAACTTTTTTATTTTTCTTTATATTATATGTTATAGTCTTTTCTCATGCTGTTATTTTGATCTGTGATTTGCTGTTTGAATTTCTCTTCTTATTACTGACTATTTACCAATGAATGATGAGAGTTTAGAGAATTGTTATTTTCAGGAAAGTCATATTATTTTCAGAGTTTCTGCATTATGGTCTGTGATGTGTCCTCTGCAACTAATCTTCAGATGGATATGAGAGTTTTTGAGATTTTGCCAAGAAGTTGAAGAATAAGTATCCATGTAAGCTGATAGGAAACCAATTGTTCATTTAAAATAGTTTTAGCATAGACAACCAGAGAATACACTCAAGTGAAAATATTGTTGACTCTCATGGAATAACTTTTGAGTGATTTTAATAATTTGAAAGCCAAAACACAGTGGTTAGAAAAAGCGGGGGCAACACTCTCTCTCTCCCTATATATATATATATATATATATATATATATATATATATATATATACAGGGAGAGAGAGAGAGAGGGAGGGAGGGAGGGAGGCATGGTGGAGTAGTGGACAGCAGCTTGGATTGAGGAATCGGAGAGCCAAGTTCGAATTCCAGTCAAATCCATTACATTCACTTACATGCTAATACCCTTGGGAAAGGTATTAATCCTCTTCTCCCTTCAGCTGTGGGTAAATAGCACGATATACTGAGTTCTATAGCCTTGGATATCAACTGGTCTCAGAGAATTCAAAATCTGTGGAGGGTTGTTTGGGGACCTTGTGGCATGTAGTGCACCAGGTCTCTGTATTCAGCCCTTCAAAATGTGAAGTTGGTTCTTCACAAAGCCTTCACCAGTATAATCAAATCATATCTGCTGGTGTATGGCTGTCACTTCCTAGGAACTGAGCTGCTTGACCCTCATATGGTGAATAAAACAGGAGAGTCCACCATATATATAAAGAGAGAGAGAGGCAGCATATCTTCATTCAAACGTGTTTTATTGAATAATATAAACATATTATATCTATCTATTTTTATAATAATCCTTTCCAGTTCTATAATAAGTTTCTTGATGATGTTAACATGAAATTCATCAAGGATGATGCTGTAGTTTTTTCCTAGGCAAGTACTTTCGATCTCCTCCAACATCATCCTCAGGGGTAAATTGTAAAGACAAACTGATTGTAACTGTGATAATAATTGTATGTATACATCTATATTATCCAATGAACCATGTTTGTGTATGTATCTATTTATATATATATATATATATATATATATATATACATATATACACACACGCATAAAAAGTTAATGATCAGAGTTGAATCACACCAGGAAACAGTAGTATTAAAAAGTGGTTAATACACATGTGATAAAAATAAAACAAAAATAACATGTAGAGCTTTTAAGTATAAAAATTAAGAGATCAGTTAAATCCACTACCTTGGTTACAAACTTATGGTATCCTCAGGCAATTTTTATCAATTGACCTCCCAACACTTTATTTTTTAAATAACTAATGAAAGCTATATTATTTTTAAAAAAATAAACCAACACACAACTTTAGGTGTGACAGACAGGGAGGAGGAGGATGTGAAGAAGTAAGAAGAAGAAGAAGAAGAAGAAGAAGGAGAAGGAGAGAAGAAAAGCAAGTGTATTTTAAATGTACTGGGGTGGGGCTTGAAATGTACATTTTTCTTACATATATATATATATATATATATATATATATACATACATATATATATATATATATATATATATATATATATTGAAATATAGTTTAAATGTATATATTTACAGAGTAAAAGTTGTCAAAAAATGAGAGAGAGTGTATGTAAATAGCACAGTGGACACAGAGTTCAAAATCAAATGCTTGAACACAATAACCAGACCATGTGAGTTGAAAGTAGCTTAACTACTTGAATATGTTATTCATTGAAGGATTATGGGTAGCAAGGTTAGTTTTTTTTCAGTTTATTCCATTATTATTCTAACGGAAAAAAAAAGCAGAAATAGTTATTTTGAATTATTCTAACAGCTATTGATTAAAACTAATTATGTGGTTATATAATGCATAACTTGTTAACATTTTAGTCACTTTTATTTGTTATTAATTGTTTCAATTAATTGCTTTTGTTTTTGTTCATTAATTAGACAGTATTTACATTAGTTGGACTATTATCCTCATCTTTGTTGCCATATTTGTCACAACGTTTCGGCCGTTGTACGCTCCGGCCTTCTTCTTTATTTTGATCACTGGGGTAGACTGTTCTAGTTCCAAGTGCCATGTTTGATGGATGTCAGTTATCAGTTATCTCCTGCTAATTTTCCCTCTGAAAGTTCTCCACTGCCTTAACCGGGTATTGAACTCACACTCTTTGGGTCTGTCACTGGATCTAACCAATGCCTTTATCCACTGTGCCATGTGTCCTTGAGGACATCTTGATATGAATTTCTGGATATTATAAACCTAATGTTTTCAGCAACCACCAGTGCTCATATTGCAATTTTGCTGTTATCAACACATGTTTTCACCAGAGCTCATATTGCAACTTTGTTGTTATTATTGCTTTTCTCTGGCACTCCTTATTACTGGTTCCCATATTGTATATATTTCTATGCTTGGTCGACTCAGGAGATTTTTTGTGGCCTAGCATATGTGCTGATTCCTTAAGTTTACGAATTTTCCAATGGGGTTCCCTGTCTATGATCTCAACATGATCCCACAGGGGATGGTGATCTCCCTTCTCTCTCCATATGTGGTCAGCCACGCCTGATTTTTCTACTTCTCCTCGCGTTACAGCTTTCTGGTGTTCCTGAAGCCTTACCTTGAGGGGGCAGCCCGTCTCTCCTTTATATTCCTTTCCGCAGCTGCATGGGATAGCGTACACACAGTCTTTAGTCATGTTCTCCTCTATGGGGTTCTCACTCGAGAGAGATATCTGCGAAGTGTTGTCACACTTTTGAAGGTTGTCCTGATGTTATATGGCCTGCAAATCCTTTGTATTTTCTCTGATAACCCCTTCACATAAGGCAAGCAGACTGTTTTCTGAGTGTTGTTGTCCTCCTCCTCCTCTTGTACATAGTTTACTCCTATGTATATATTTTTATTATCTGCTGTTTTTACAGTGGTTTGATATATTGTATTGCATTGCAGGCAATTGCAGTTTAAGGCACATTCAAGATTTGCTCTGCAGTTACACGTGGGTTTCATAGATGCAGGTGATTTGGTGGTTATTTTTCTGTACTGCTTTTCTTTATTACTTGTGTCATATGTTCAGTGCAGCTATAGCTGATTTTGAATGTGCTTCTACTGAATATTTTGTGGAGAGTGCTTGATGGAGGGAAGTGTTTGCGGATGAGTGGCAAAGCAGTACAATATACAATACTGCTGAAGATCAGAATGTAGTATCTGTGCACTCTAATATGTCCTATATATATATATATATATATGTATGTATAAAGCAAAAAGGCCAAAGACACAAAATGTGATTTCACATTTCATACGATGAATCTAACATTCTTGCAATCTAACTTGAAGCAAAGGTGGGGTTTTGAGTCTCTGGATCCCAGTTCAGTTATAGGTCATTTATTTAACTGGAAATTTCTAGATTATTAAGCACTTTATATCTTATTAAATTGGAGAAGGTTCTGGACAGTTTTTTATTTTTGTTTTTTCTCTAGTGTCTTAGGCTCAATTTTTTTTTGTTTCTTGATTTTGTCATTTTCAAGATTTAATTTATATATATATATATATATATATATATATATATATATACAGTGTATGTGTGTAGAGAGAGAAATATCTGAAGATAGCTTGTGGTATGAAAGTAATAGTCATCATGTAGTGTGCTTTTTATATTCACATTGTCTATATCTACAAACGCTACCTCTTCTCCAATAAATAAAGGATTAATACACACATGAACACACACACATATATACGTGTGTGTGTGTGTGTGTATGACTGATAAAAATATATAGTTTAAATTTATATTATATTTATGGGTAAGAGAAGCTCAATATCAGAGATAGTGTACATATAGATATAAAAAGTGGACACAGAGCTCAATACTAAATGGTGACAGTCTGTTTCATACTTCAATGCACTCTTTAGGCCTTGAAGATTCTGTTCAGGTATGTAACAGATAACTGATATGACTTTTTCACCTCAGTGTGTGTATATATATATATATATGTGTGTGTGTGTGTCTGTGTGTGTGTGTACATATGTTGTTGCTAAATTAATATTTTTAATATAATCAAAATGTTGAAAATGGTAAAATATATGACTGGGTGATTTTAGCCTGAATCAAAGAAATTAAAAAAAAATTAAAAACAAATGTGCATAAGTGTTATCTCTCTGTGTTATATTATTAGTCATTATATGTGCCTGCATGCACACACACGCATATTTTATTATTATACTAATAGTAATACTTGGTTGGGAAAAAAACCTCGGATAGCACAACTTGTAAGTATATAAAAACAAACTGGTACCCGAGGAAAAAAAGGAGAAAAAAGAGAAAGAACTAGAAACATCCAAACAGGGCCAAAATAATTGTCCAGTGCCTTAAGTGAGTTATAAAGCTAAAACATAGAGCGCTCAATACAGCTTACCCTGAAGATCTGTTTAGTTGTTCCTGGCTCTTTAGGATTTATTTTATATATATATATATATATATATATATATATATATATATATATGTGTGTGTGTGTGTGTGTGTGTGTGTGTGTGTGTGTATGACTGATAAAAATATATAGTTTAAATTTATGGGTAAGAGAAGCTCTTTAGGATTTATTTTTTATATATATATATATATATATATGTGTGTGTGTGTGTGTGTGTGTGTGTGTGTGTATGACTGATAAAAATATATAGTTTAAATTTATGGGTAAGAGAAGCTCTTTAGGATTTATTTTTTATATATATATATATATATATATATATATATATATATGTGTGTGTGTGTGTGTATGACTGATAAAAATATATAGTTTAAATTTATGGGTAAGAGAAGCTCTTTAGGATTTATTTTTTATATATATATATATATATATATATATATATATATATATATATATATATATATATATATATATATAAATCCTAAGGACCCAGGAACAACTAAACAGATCTTCATATGTATATATATATATATATACAAACTACATATTTACAGAGATTCACTTACCCTTCTTTTGTGCTGTCATGCAACACATTAATAAGCAACATAAGGATCATAATAACCTTAGACAACTATTCAGAAACAATACCAAAATACCAACAAAATCAAATAGTATAAACAGACTTATGATTCTTGAAGCAATACTGATGCAACAGAAACAATAACCAATAAATAAAAACAAATGTTACTTAAATAAACAATTATGACCGCAAATGTGTATATATATAAAAAATAAAAACAAAAAATCACACTATGCTTACATTACAGCACTTGTTGGTTTTACAACTTTAGATTAATAAATATGTGCTCTATATGCTTTTATCACCTGACTTCCTACATTTAATTACAAACAGATTTCTTTTTTTTAAATTGTGTTGTGATACCATTTCTAAAATTTTATTAGACTCAAAAATTTGTCTGCCTACCCTGATGATGACTTAAGTGAGAAGCTTGGACCATATTACTTTTTCATTTTTCTTCTGAACTTTGGATAATTCTTGATAGAATTTCCTCCAAGTTTGAGAAATATTATACATAATTTGGAAAAGATGATCATTAAAGTTAATTGACATAAAATGTTTGTTGTTTTGTATAGTATTTGCCTTAAGGAACATTTTCTGCCTAAATGAACTGAATATATATATATATATATATATATATATATACATATATGTATGTATGTATAAAAACTAAATTTAAAATGTAGGTATATATTTTCTTCGTGTGCGCATATGCTAATATACTCAGTTTCAAATGTTAAATAATTCTAAATGTTCCAGTATGTATATTAACATGCTGGAACTTTTAGAATTATTCAAGATTTCAAGATTTGGAGTCAAAGAAGTCGAGAAGTCAGTTAGAAGCTGTTGTTATCAAAGTTTTTGTTTCTTCTAATTTGTTTTAACTTCTCAAATGATTGACAGCTGAGCATCAAAGAGTTTTTTAAAGCAAGATAAACAAAACTGAATTCCAATTTAAACATTTTGATATCAGTTGTTTGGCTTTTCAAATTCTATCTTCAATGATCATTGTTTTTACAAATGTATGAGTTGGGTTTAGTATTGTAGATGTCTTGTTTGAAATGTATATTGTTAAATGTTTGTTCACAATGCAATAGACATAAAACTTTGTTTCATTGAATTCTTTGTATGGTCAAGAAGACAGATTCTTGTCTTAGCAAAATTATCATCAAGATTTTTATTCATGTTACCTTCTTTTAAGATTATCAAATCAATTTAACTCCAGATATAACTGTATGAAGCGAATAAAAATTGGAAATCTTATGGTCAAAAAGAAAAAGTTTGTCCCATTATATTATATCCAATAAATTTTGAATTAAAAAAAAATGTTTTTCTCCTGATATTGTGGAGAGCATAGAATAAGAAACACAATAATATAACCAAAGTTGTTTTACTTTTAATTCATTCCACTAGTGCAATCAGATTTGTTTCTTTTTTGCATGACACATTCTGAATTATTTCTGAATACATTTTACATGTGAGCTTGGATTTTTTTTTTTTTTTTTTATGGTTTATTAAACTTTTGTAGATTATTTAAAGCCAAAACATATTTTGGATTTTTTTTTTTTTTTGCAAGTCAATATTAATTTAAACTTGGGTTAAAGAATTGGGTCCAGACATTTCTCAAGGGCATTTGCATGTAAGTGATTGTAACAAACCTGACTGGAATTTGAACTCAGCTCTATGATTTTTCATCTCAAGCCATTATTTATTACACCCCCCTGCACATCCAAGATTACATCAACTGGTATTCCCAAGCGGTCACCCATCTAGGCATTGACCAAGCTCAACATTGCTTAACTATGGTGATCGGATGATAACCAGTGATAAACTTGGAGAATATACTCCTTAAAATGCCGAAAACAGAGCAATTCTATAAATTTAAAACAAATCTATTTTGAAAACCATGATTGTCATCTGAGACTGTTTTACATAAAATTTTTAGTTACATATCTGTAATGCAAAAATAGAAAGAATCTTTGACTTGTTCTTGTCCATCATGTATGACATGTTTTGTGAACACAGTTACTATCTCTGGTCAATTTTAAATGTTTTTATAAGGAAAGCAACAATATATATCTCCAAGAGAGGATAATTCCGGTTATCTCCCTTTACTGCTATGACTCTTCTATGATAAAGAATAGCTGAAGAGGAGACTGAAAAGTTTAAAAGGCAGTTGAAAGCAAAAGGCAGCAGTAGAACTCACCAGAGTAAAGCTTTTGGAAATGGAGAAGCATATAATTGAATCACTTCATGCAAACGCAATCATTTAGTATCTTGGGAATCAGATGTCATAGACAAAGAAGAAAAAGATTTCTGATTGAATCATTTCAGCATTTCAAATATCTGCAACTTGTGATGGCAGTTCATCATAAATTTCCTCCAGAGCATTTGGAATGTTACAGTTAACATTTCTGTGATAGTTGCAATGTTGCAATGTTTACAGAGTCATGAATGAGATAATGATTTTTTTTTATATATAAATGTTGAAGACCTGTTTGAGGAGTTAACTACTCTGTTTCATCCAGAGATAATTTACCTGTGGGCTCTTTATAAAAGAAATGATTTAATTAATTCTGTAGTTGTAGATATATGATATCAGAAAGATAAGATTGTTTTCTAATATTTAATTATTAGTTACAAAAGTGAATTTTAATATATATATATATATATATATATATATATATATTTGCACCTGTTCCAATTATTTTTTGGACAAAATAATTGGAACAGGTGCAAATTCCACTCCTAAATTTCAAAGACATATTATATTAAGAACTTTAATTAAAACTTTGTAATTGCAGGTTATATCGATTGTAAATACATTTATTTATCTAATTTAACTCTCTTTGTCTTATTTATTTTTAGAATTTAGTAAAATTTAAG